>OW026524.1:10132997-10222622 GCA_932274085.1 Protocalliphora azurea
ATATTATATTATATTATATTATATTATATTATATTATATTATATTATATTAATATATTATATTATATATATATATATTATATAATATTATATTATATTATATATATTATATTATATTATATTATATTATATTATATTATATTATATTATATTATATTATATTATATTATATTATATTATATTATATATATTATATATATATTATTATATTATATTATATTATATTATATTATATTATATTATGTTATGTTATATTATATTATATTATATTATATTATATTATATTATATTATATTATATTATATTATATTATATTATATTATATTATATTATATTATATTATATTATATATATTATATTATATTATATTATATTATATTATATTATATTATATTATATTATATTAAATTATATTATATTATATTATATTATATTATATTATATTATATTATATTATATATTATATACAAATTTGATTTGGTTTTTTGAAGAAAAAATAAAAAATTAACAAACAACTTTTAGTGTCGTATAATTTTTAGTGATTCAATTTTCATAAATTCAGCTTCAATAAAGCCAATTACAATTCCAATAGCTAATAGTAATTGAATAGAAAGTTAAATTATAATTTAAAATTCATGTTTACTTACATACGTACATATATATCTATTTTATTTATTAAAAAAAAATAATAATTCAAACATTGTATAACAATATTTGTTCTCTTTTGCTATGTTTCCACTGATTGTTTTAAAATCAGTTTTGAGCAAAACACCTAAAAGTTTTGACATGTTTTTGCATTATCGAATTTTCGAGCGAAATCGTTGCAAATACATATTTTATAATAGCCAAAAACTTCACAGAAAATTTAGTCGCCAAAATGTTTTTTCTCATTAACTATGTGTCTATATATTTGAGCACAATTCTCCGTGTCAGTTTTCAAATTTATTCTCTATTTATTATCGTGTAAACACATCAGATTTGTGTCCTTATATTCTCGTTTTTAATTTGTTTTTAGTTGTTTCTTTCCACACACCATTCCACATTTCGTCACATCATTGCCATTACGGGTCTTTATTTTTTAAACTGTTATCTTTAGTTTTACCATAAATTCAGCCAATGTTATTGCATGTCTTCTGTGCCATTTTATATTTTGTTGAGTCAAAGAGTCGGGATTTTTTAAATCTTTCTGTTATATCATTAATTTAAAAGCCTCAGTTTGAATTGTCTTTCTTATTGTACTGTTTTTAATTCTTCCATGATCCTTTATTAATTTTTCACAGAGTTTCATTGAGAAATAGTTTGAATCTATAATGTTATTTATGATCTTTATTTTCATCATGAAATTCACATCACTAATATTCAAAATTCTTTCTATTGAGTTCCCATCTGTGTATATGATCAATTTACCTGACGCTGTTAATTCATCAATATATTTATTTAGTTTATTTATTGTTGGAAATGTTCCAAACATGAGTATATCAATTTCTTCCATTACAACTATTGATGATGCCGGTGAACCCATTGGTAAGCCTTTTCTCTCTAAATTTTTCCGTTATATGAAAAATACCGATTATCTTTTAGGCAAAATTTCATGATGCGAAGAAATAAATTCTTATTTATGTTGGCGTGTTCAGCG
Source organism: Protocalliphora azurea (assembly GCA_932274085.1). Lineage (NCBI taxonomy): Eukaryota > Metazoa > Arthropoda > Insecta > Diptera > Calliphoridae > Protocalliphora > Protocalliphora azurea. The sequence continues at coordinate 10,134,633 of OW026524.1, forward strand.
ATTTCATCCCATCTGTTCTCTATTATTTCAAGAGCCAGATCATCCGGAACACTTGGAAAAATGGACACTTCAACCATATTAGTTAATTAATTAACTTTGTCTCTAATCTCCAGTGAATTTTTGACATTGTATTTTGATTTTACATTTATTATTCTAAGGATGTTAGTCACATATTTGCATAATTGTTTAAATGGAGAATTAATGCACGATACAATAGATCTAAGGTGACGATCTTCCTTATGGATTTTAGGAAGACCATATATCTTTGGTGCTTGGAACTAAGATTTAAAAACATATAATCTATGTTAAGAAAGTACTTTTTCATTACTTCTAAGTTATCAATAAGTACAAATATATAGATCAATAGTGTACATTTTCTTGTGCTTAGGAAGTAATAGTAACGTTCGTTTAGCCAACAATTTGTAGATACTTTCCAGTAAAAACTTTTACTGGATTTGAGTTCGCGTATTCAAAATTGAGACAGTAAAATGACAGTTTATAAACTGAGAATTTACAAAATTTACTGGACATTTTCTTGCTTGTTAAGTCCAGTACGATCATATGGTTGCATAAGGGAAACAAAACAAAAAGTAAACAAATGTGAACAATGAAAGGAAAAAATTTGAAAAATTAAAAAAAATAGTATTTTTGCTGGAAAAATGCAGGAAAAATGTAGTTGTATTTACTAAACTGCTTATATTTTGATAAAACCTCTAAAGTTATACCCTGCATCACCATAGGTGGTTGGGGTATTATACGGTTGTGCTGATGTTTGTAACGCATAGAAAAAGCTATCCAACACCCACCTTAAAGTATACCATTTGACTCAGAATCACTTTTTAAATCGATCTAACGATGTCCGTCCGTCCATCTGGCTGGCTGTACATGTAAACCTTGTACACAAAGTAAGGGTCTCAATATTAAAGATAATTCAATGAAATTTGGCACGTGATACTTTTATGATACAAGGACGATGTCTATTGAAATTGGTTGTGATCGGTCCATTATTTCACCTAGCCCCCATAAAAATGTTCCCCGGAATAGAGTTTAAACACTCAAAGGTACCTTAAAAATAAGAATATTATAATAAAATTTGCTGCAAAGAAGTTCTGTACAAGTATCAATCTTTGCACAATTGACCATAGCTCTGTCTGGACCGACTATATCTTTTTTAATCGTTTTATTTTTTATTTTATTTTCATTTTATTTATTTCAATTCACAGTAATATAAAAAGCATTCTTAGGCCAATAAATACATATTACAAAGATATTTTCCTGAATAAGGATATATTAAATATTAAATAAAACTATAAAACTTAATTACACTCATATTCAATACTCCAACTCAAATGGCTCCCCAGCCAGAATATAAATAATATACCAAAAAACAGCATAAAGTTACACAGTCCCATAAATAGTATAAACATCAAAAAGAAAGTCACACAATTGTGAACCACTTACCACAATAACAAAATTAAGCTATGAGTTGCCATATATCTCATTAGTTTTAAACGAAATGCATTATTCGATTGAAAAAATAAACGAAGCTCAAGTGGGAAAAAATTCCAACAACGTGCAATCCTAACGATAAATGATCGCTCAAAAACAGATGCTCTATTTCTAGGAATAATAATTTAGGGATTCCTAGAAGAATGTGAAAAGGTGAACTCTGACCGAAGCTGTAATGGACACCCAGTTTTAATAACTTTAAAAAACATCATCATATTACGATGTGAAATAAAATTCTTAAAAGAACAACCTAAAAATTGATTGTAAGGTTATAAGACATAGTCCCGGATATTACTTCCAGGCCATACAACATGTGTCATCAAAAGTGCATTTGCAACTAAATAGCTCGACCGGCAAGGTATATAGACGGCAAAAGAATAAAGTCTCCGTAAAATACTAAAAACTCTAAAACTAATTCGATCAATATGGCAACCAAATAACAAACGCCTGTCAAGATATACACCTAAACATTCCAATTTATATACAAAATTAACAGAAGAGCCATCAATAACAATTCTCAAAGTCAAATCAACATTACCAAATACAATTGCCAATCGTTTTAGAACTATTAACTGTCAAACGATTATAAAAAGACCATTGTAAGGAACGAGCTATAGAATATTCAATATCAGATTGCATTACATCACCATTATCAAAAGCTGTTCGAAATAATAGCATGACATCATCTGCAAATAAATAGGATTTACAAACATTAGTATCAACCAGGTTCGGAAGATCATTTATGTATAAAATAAACCGAAATGGGCCTAATACCGAACCCTGAGAAACACCCAATTTAAGAGGTAGACTATTGGGATATATACCACCAATATCCACAAATTGAAACCTATCACATAAGTAAGAGAAAATAAGCCTATATTTGGAGAAATAAAACAAGTCTCTTAACTTACCAATTAAGATGGAGAAATCTACACAATTAAACACAAGATTTCCATTATTCAAATTATTACGAACATCATCAGTTTAATTAAGCAATTATGAAGATGTACAATGACCACGTCGAAATGCGTACTGGGAAGAAGAGATACGGTTTTAAACAAAAGTAAGCATCTGATCCTTCATTATATGTTCAAGAACCTTCGATAAAGATGGAAGAATAGATATTGGTCTTAAATCCTGAAAGCCATGGATAACTCTTGACTTCGGAATTGGAACCACGCGAGCAGTTTCCCATATCGAAGGGAAAGTGGACGATGTCAAAATAAAATTAATGTGATGCGCAAGAAAATGCGAGATATGAGGATAAATAGTTCTAATAAATCATTTAGGAATCAGTTACAAATTCACTTACACAACTGAAAGAAAAGGACTCATCAGCATAATTAAAAGAGTCAAAGTCATTAACATATTTATTAAAATCATTAATATTAAAAAAAATACCTATTAACCTCGTTAACATTACAATCTGAAGTGAATTCACTATCATTTGTTACTCCACTACCCTTCCAATTCACATGTCTGACATATTCAGAAAATAATTTCGAATAAAACCTCTTCCTAACTACGAATTACATTTTTTTTTCCTATTCGTGTACCTGCAATAGATACACCAACTTTCAGATGAACCACTTGATTGAAAAACAGAATACGCCAAGTCCCTCAGAGTCGTAGCTAATACAATCTCATTTGATTTCGTCCAAGAAGAGTCGTCAATCCTAATTCTGCGCTTAATTACTGGAACATATTCATAAAGTGAGTGAATTAATGAATTAATAAGTGAGCTCTGAATTTCAACATCACCAGAACCATAAAACTAATCAGAGTCAAAAGTAGATATGGAACAAAATTCCTTCCCAATGTGAGCGAATCATAAAAGAGGGATCACTTACTAACCAAATATCCAGTAAAGAAACAGAACCGTGAGACACATCAAGATAAGTGGGTTTGCAATTATGCGAGACAAATAAATTGCACCTCACACACATAGAGCGCATCCTGCTTGTTTTTGTAATATCAGACATGTTACAATTGAAGTCTTCTGCTATAACAATATCTTTATATTTGGAAAATAATTCAAAATGAGACAATTCAAACAAGTCCAAATCCCCATGAGGCAAGTACACAACTCCAAATAAAATTTTACTATCACCAAGTTAAAGCTCAATAAAGATCGACTCACAACCAGGAAGGGACAATTTTGTGATAACCCTAAACTTAATAAAATCAGAAATGAAAATAGCAACACCTCTTGCAAATAAACGGTCATTTGTAATGAGTTTGTATCCTGAGATGCAAAGAGACCTAGAACTAATATGTGGTGGTAAGCCATGTCTCAGAAATCCCAACTAAGTTAAACGCTCCATCAATAATATTCTTCAGTCCACCAAATTTACAATTGCTCAAAGAAGGCCGAATGCTTTGACAATTAATGTGCGATACTTTAGGCTGATCCGATAAATTGCGCAAAAGATCCTTAAGATAGTCACTACTACTTATAATGGGACCCAAATTATCATTACTCATAAATATACAAAAACTGATTGAAAATGGCGGCGATCCAGAGGAGTAGAAGCATAATGTATGAATAATTTCCAAAAAAATATCATACAATCTAAACAAACAATTCAAAATCTTATATAAAATAGCTATTATTAGAATAGAGAACATATCAAAAAAAAATATTTAAATTAATAACACAAATAAATTACCATTAAGTAGAATAAATTAATTCAACGATGTGTTATTAAATCAAATAAATATACAACAAAAAACTTATATTTAAGTTTGTACTAATACTAACTAACAATATATATAACTCATATCACACATGGTTAATTTCATAAAACTAAATAGGAATGGCAGTAAAATGAGATCAATAATTGAACTAAAAAGAAGACTAAATATAACGGAAGTAAAATGACCATATTAACGCGGAAGTAAAAAGTCAATATGGACATAGTTTGCCAATCATATTAGTATAAATATAATCCATGGTGTGATAAGTGATTGAAAAGTACAATAACAAGTTTCAACAAAAAAAAAGAAATAATATTAATAGTAAAAAGAGAAGAAAAAAATTAGAATATCAAAATCATTAAGAGAAAGAACATAGTATTCTTAAAACAAATTAATAAGTATTAATTAAAAGTATTAAAAATAATACTAAAGTGAACTATTGCAATTCATGTTGAATAACTCCGCACACTCCGCCATATTTCATTCAACCTCCTTACCACCTGACAGAGTAAGTTTAGCTTTCAACCTATCAGTATTAATAATTCTACACTTAGAAATTGTTTTTTGATGCAGCATCTTTCGGCAAAGATTATTTAAAGTAGAAGCAGCATGACAGTAGTGGTCATTTAGATACAGTCAGCTAAGAATTTCACCCCCATGATGTCCTTAACAGAAAGTGATCTTTGCTTAAAATATTCTTTCATTATGCTGTCACGTATTGCAACATTGTTGAATTTAACCAAAATAAGCCTCTTATTATTCATGTAACGTACATGGTTAATATCAGAACAGGGTATGTTGATATTATAGTAAGCACATAAAGAGACAATAACAGAATTTAGTTCATGTATTCCGGGAGACAGCCCACTAATAACAAAATCTATGATGCAAAATGTTATTCTCATTCTCCAGAACAGAAATTTTCAAGTTTGCAGAAGAATCAATATGGTCTATTAATTTCCTACAATCAACAACGTTAGCTTTAGTCTCTTTAATAACTGTTGACACTTCACTGTTAAAGGCAGATAAAATCTGAGTCATGGTATCCTTAAAGATACCATGATCACGTTGGCTCTTTATAACAAAATTGTCAAAACTAGTCATCATGGAAAGCATCTCTTGACGAAACGAACTATCATCAACATCATTAGTAGAAGAACAAATCAAACATTTGAAAAAAAAGGAAGCCGGTTTTTCCTTAAGCAAGGCGACATGTCTTTCCGTAACTTCAGCACACTTGAGATGAAGCCACAACTTACAGGACACACATTAAATACTCCCCTGAGATTTACAGATGGACTCTGAACATTTTCAACATTTAAAATTATTTGCAGCAGGCAATAAAAATTTTGCAGATTACACAGAATGGCAACCATTTATTAAAAAAACAGCAACAAACCACCAACTTCAAACAACAGCAACAGCACAAGAAGTTTTTAAACAACTCCAGCTATTCCAATTCAGAAAAAATTTTAAAACTCGAGCATTAAAACTTATATCTCAACAAATTATCGAAATATTAAAAAAAGTTAAATTTAAATTAATTTAAATTAAAATTACTATTCAGGCATAGTGTTGCCAGATTGATTATCAATTGATTTTTGTTAAACTAGATGTTCTTTTTTTACCCAACATTAAACATATCGGCTAGCTGTAAACATTGTGCACAATATAAGTCCCCTTCCCGAATTTTTATGCTTGTACACAATGGTGTAGGGTATTATATAGTCGGTATTGACCAACTATATCTTTCTCGTTATTTTAAAAGTTATAAGGTTAAAAACGCAAAAAACTCAAGGCAAAAAATGGGAAATTAAATTTTTGAGATCAAATATATTTTAAAACATAAAATATTATGTTTTTCTTTGTTTTGCTTAATAGAATTCAGAAATGTGAAAATATTTAAAATCGGTTCATATATGTTAAAGTTTCAAGCTCCAATGATTTTCATCACTGAGGTGCTCAACTTTGGCCCACTGTAGCGCCCGCCGTGCTTAAGTTACATGCTCCTCCTCTATCGATGTTAAAAGTTTCATCAAAATCGGTTCAGCGTTTAAGATCCTGATATATTATCATTTATTTTTCAAAAAGCCCCACTGTGGCTTGATATAACGTAGTAAGCATGGAACTGTTCATACATTTTATAAGGTTTATTTATTGAAGAATTGGAGCCGAAAAAAATGATATATACGGAATGGAAAAAAGTGAGTCATCGTATATTTAAATGTAAGAAATTTAGGGATCTAAGATCCAAATTCATTGTTTTTTAAACTTTTGCAAACATCATCGAAGAACTTAAATGCAAAGATATAGACAACTACAAAATGATAATTAATTTTTTAAGAGAAGCTGATTTTGATATTTAATGATATATATGAAAAAAAAACATTAAAAAGATGACAAGTATTTTTACTATGCTTCCGAATGATAAATGGTGTCAAATGCTCAAAGGTATTTTCATTACCTTAATGTATGTTTCAGTAACTGATTTAAATTTATTAAAACAATTAGAAGAATTGATCGCATCATATTTGCAGGGAGAAACAAATTGGCACACTTTAACACATCAGTGAGAACGGGACCCAGAATGAGGTACTATTCACGATTCTCAAGAGAAAGATAACATATACTTCATAAAACATATTTGTGGCGGGAAAAACGACTCCTCTTCCCACTTCTAAGCTCACAGAATACTTTCAAACTACATCTTAATATATGTATAACTTTATCTTATCAGTAACTTCTTTGTAACACTTAACCGTAAAGGACAAAAATCAAAGAAGAATTTTTAATCCTTACATTCGAAAACTAAAGACCGATGGAATGGCAGGATAACCTTTAATCTGAACTTTCTGGGTTCGGAGAGAAAGCCTTTTAGGAATCCTAGAAAGACGGATTGGGACGCTTTCGAGCGTGATCTAGGGTCAAGACTGACTGGAACTCCGAGGGTGTTTATGTCGAGGGATAATTTTGACGAAGTGGTAGAGAAAGTAACGGGGTCTATTAGCAGAAGCTATGAGCTGAACTGCCCGGTGAGCTATCCGAGTAGGAGGAAACAGCCGTTCTGGTGGTCAGAGGAGCTGAGAGTTCAACGGACCACAGTTGGCAGGCTGTATAACAGGGTCCATAGAACTGGTAAGGACGAAGATTGGGGCACCTATAGAGTGTGTTTTAATAAGTACAAAAAGGACATTAGAAGAGCTAAAAGAGCCTCGAGGATTAAGTTCAGTGAGACCATTGACTCTGTGAATGAACTATCCAGATTCAGAAAGATACTGTCGAAGGATCCTAGTGTTCCGGAGAGTATCCAGAGATCAGATGGTTCATCGACGCAGACTAGCTCTGAGTCACTTAATGTGCTTTTGGAAAATCTTTTTTCGGTTTGTAAGGATCCATTGATGGAAGGATCAGGTGAGGAAGAGCACTTCTTCACAGAGTCCGCCATCGGGATAGTTGAAACGGTAGTGAGAGACCTGATTACGGTTAAGAAAGTTACATGGGCGGCAAATTCATTCGGGTCTTACAAGTCACCTGGCCCAGATGGTATTTTTCCGGCCATATTGCAGAACGCACCGTTGGTGGTTCGTCTACTACTAGTTGAGATTTTTAAAGGATGTCTGCTACATAGACACATACGGAGGGGGTGGTGAGAGGTAAGAGTCATATTCATATATAAAGGTGATAGGACTTGTCACTCGAAACCCAAGTATTATAGACCTATCAGCCTATCGTCTTTCCTTTTGAAGACATTAGAGAGGCTGATAGACCTATATCTAAGATTATCTATTGGCACCAACAGCATGAGCAGTGCTCGACATGCTTACTTGAAGGGTAAATCTGTTGAGAGTGCGCTGAATGATGTGGTGGGCTACATAGAACGAGGACTTCAGGGAATTTACCATGGCCGCGTTCTTGGATATTGAGGGAGCGTTCAACAATATTAAGATTGATGCTATTAAGCATCTTGATCGAATGAATAATCCTAATGCTGAGCAACACGACTGTCAACTCGAGCTTGGGTGGAGTATGTTTAAGGAAACTAGGGGGACGCCGCAAGGGGGAGTGCTCTCACCCCTGCTGTGGGTATTGGCTGCCGACGTGATTTTGCGTCAATTTGACAGCAGAGGACGGAAGATCGTGGCATATGCTGATGATGTGGTCATACTGGTGAAGGGAAAATTTCTTCCCACAACCAGTGAGATCATGCAGTCCGCGCTGGGTGAGCTGTCCTCTTGGGCCGCTGATAGGGGGCTGAGAGTGAATCCGGAAAAGACAGAGTTGGTTCTGTTCACTAGAAGGTACATGATTGAGAATTTCATATTACCGGTACTATGTGTAACTGAACTGAGACTTTCCGACTCAGCGAAGTATCCAGGGGTATTCCTAGATAGTAAGCTGACCTGGAAGAGGAATGGTCAGGAGAGACTCAAACGTGGCCTCAATGCCTATTACACCTATTACACAACTCCATAGAAAAGAATTAAGGGCTCAAACCAAAAGTTGTAAATTGGATTTACACCTCGGTGGTGAGACCAATTCTTACTTATGGTTGTTCTGTCTGGTGGCAGGCACTGGAACGTAGGAGTAATAGGAACCTTTTGTTGAAGGCACAGAAGTGTGCTTCAATTGACATTACAGGTGCAATGAGAAGTACACCACAAGCGGCTCTGGTTGCATTACTTCATCTCTTACCCATTGAGGAGTTTGTGAAGGGTAGGTTCATCAAGAGCAGGTCACTCCCGAGTCATATATGAGATCAGTTATGGTGTGGTTAATCTGAACTCCATGGGGGTATCAGATTACATGGCCGCTGAATCGGACTTTGGGGTAAATCCTGTCGTAATGATACCTCATAGCGAGATCTGGTCCGGCACTGAGAGACTGAACGAAGGTTGTGCAGTGTTCACGGACGGGTCGAAGATGGACACTGGTGCAGGGGTTTATATTATGAGCACGGATCTGGCAAGTCCAGGCGCAGCAAAGGATATCTCGGAGGGGGAAACCACCACTAAGTTTCTTCTTTGGGAAGATCAATGATTGCATCATGGTCAGAACCGATTCAGCTTGGGAGAGTAGAGAGGACTGTAAGGTGTCGAGAGCGATATGGCCGGCACTCGACAAGGCAGGCACAGGCACTCTTCTGGGCTTGAGTAGGAGGAGCTTAAGAATCATGATAGGGGCCATAACGGGTCGCTGCTTAATAGGGAATATGAGGTCTAGATAGGACGCTAGGTATTCCGATTTTTGTAGAATGTGTGGAGACGTCGACGAGACCGAGTCTATTGAACACATTATGTGCCATTGTCCACGATTACAGCATCGTAGAATGAAATGGCTGGGCAGCCAATTCCTCGGCGGGCTAAGTGACGTTCGGGACATGGAGCTTGTAGACTGTCTAAGGGATTATCAGGGGTACACCCCTATAGGGATTGGCAACATTGCCAATTCTCTTATAGGATTCTTTTTATTGCTATCCTTTTTCTCTTCTATTCCTACTTTCCTATTTTATGTATTCTGTGTTTTATATTCTGTATCCTATAGCTTTTCAATGAAGGTACTCTCAATGGACCGAGATCGGTCTCTGGGTGGAGATGTGGTACCTTTACTATCACGTCAACCTTCTCTATCTATCTATCTATCTAGACCGCCAACGAAGGGATAATTAGAAAATCTTGTTCACAATATTCACGGTAATCGCAAATCTTTTGACTTTAAGTCTATAATGGACAGTTTGTTTCAAAAAATACCACAATATTGAAGCAAGCATATCTTCAAAAGTTAAAATTTGTTTATATACGTTTCGATTTTTCACTTAAAATTCTGGTGGTACGAGTAACTATAAAGGATGGCATGATGAGTTCCTGCTGCTGAACTCTAATACGTGAAACAGATTCCAAATTATACGAACGATACAATTTGACTAATCTTTAGTTCCTATTTATTACTTTTTGTTGAATAAATTGGTTATCAGAACTCAAATATAGTAAAAAACATTTTTATTGGTATCTTGAAAACTAAAACTAAATAAAATTCAGCATCCCAAATAACCTTAGAAATCACTTTTGGTTTCTCAAGTCTGAAACCTTGTATACCTGTGTTATTCGATTTTTAACATAATCAAAAAAAATGTAAATCAAATAATTACGGTTCATACTTTTTAAGAGAGTGCTTCAAATAATAAATAAAATCGAAGTTTTATGAAGATAAAAAAAACTTAAAAAAGGAATTTTGAAATTTAAAATTCCCGATATTCGGGATTCGTAAATCTCGAAAATTCCAGAATTTACGGGATCGGGATTTTCTGTTTGGCATCCCGTTATCATATAGTCCCGTTATCATATATGACCGAATATAATTTTCTTACTTGTTTTTGCTTTATTATAGAAATAAAAATAAATGTCAGAAAGGAGAATAAAAAAATTTTACTAAAATTGTATTTTTATGATTTAAGCATAAATTTTTGGAATGTATTTAATTTCAAATAGAAATCTTCTGTTCTATGGCTCTTAAAGCTCTGTAGTCGTCATGCGATTAGTTAGCATTTGTACACGTTTTGCGTTACAACTCTTACATAAAACGTGATCGTCTAAGGGATAACAACCTCGACCTTCGGCCTCACTTGAAAGCAATAAACCACAGTCCTGAAAAACAAAACGTAAAATAAAATCGGTTCTATTAGTGCTATTTTATGTTATGCATAATAATGTTGATGGTTCATACAAAAAAAGTAATAGCATTATACACATGCGTTGGGCATATTTAATAAAAAGGTGTTTTTCATATTTCTCACCATTTTCTTTTAAAATGTTAATTTTCCTAAAATTCTTAAGAAAAAATCTTTTGTCAATTAAGTCAATTCAAAGCAAGGTTACATATTGTACTATAATGAATTTTGCATTTTAATATGATGTTACGGTTCGGTTGAAAAAACGGGGTTTCCGACTAACTTATCATTGACTCTCAGGTGGTTCCAACCCTTCTCGCCTGACACGTGCTCGAATACAAAAACAAAACATAGTAAAACTGATACTATAAACATAACACAAGAACCGATGTATGAGACAGATGTTAAAATCATTAGATGCCTACCTTTAGGTCTGGTAGTTGTTGGTTGTTTTTGAATCTCCTTTATCAGATCTAGGTATTCATCACTTTCGAAATCTGTAGTTTAGAAATCAAGTAGATCCTCCAGATTTACTTCATCAACGTTTTCTTCCGGTAATCGAGATAGCATAACAATTACTATATTCTCTGATCCTTTTCACTACATAATTTCGAAATCAAAAGCTTGAAGCTACTAGGACCAACGTTAAACCTTTCAGGGACATCAGCCACTTGAGACTGACATGGTCTGTTACGATTGTGAACGGCATCATTTCTACATATGGTCAGCATTTCTTTACTGCCTTCACCGCTACTGGGCACTCTTTCTCCGTCACACTGTAGTTTCTTTATTCAACTTTTACGAGTAGAATGTAACTGGATGTTACTCGTTATTATTATTATTTTTTTTTTTTTTTTATACAACACTGCATTCCACCGCCAACGATGAAGCCAAGATATTTTAGTTGTTTAAAACAAAGCTGGGATTTTTTCAAACCAATTGTAAGATTTGTATCTTTTACACATTGGGCTACATCTTTTAACAGATTTATGTTTCTCGAAGCTGTCAGATATAACTAGCATCTGAATATATATAAACACGTTTTCTTTTAGTCTTCGTGAAATAACCGTGTCCGTAAGCCTAAAAAGCCTTTAGGCCGCATTGCAGAATTTCAAGTCTACACTACTGATGTGATATGTTTCATCTATCCTGCTGAGAATTCCGTCAATATTTTAAGCATCCTTAACAGTGAGTTTATTTAATTTCCTGGCATCTAAACAAAACCTATTTTTAACGGCTTTCCCTACAACTTTATTCTTGTTGCTACAGGGATTCGCTTGCTTCTATTACATCCAGTTCTAGCATACTATCAATTTGCTTATAAACTATCTCTTTACCGGCGGTGATATAGGGTAATATCTATCTTTCACTGGTTCTGCTCCTTTTACAAATTTTATCGTGTGCTTCTCTAATGAAGTACATCCTAGACCTTGGTTCTCAAAAGTTTAAAACATTTTTACAACCTTATCTATTTTCCAAAAATCTACACCAAGATAGGCGGGATGTTCTAAATCAAGACATAAATGGAAAGAGATACTGTTAATCCTATCACTGTATTTAACATTTGTGGTTATTTTCCCTAAAAGTCTTTTCTACTGTCCATTAACTGTTGTAATAATACAAAAAATGTAGGCACAACTGGTATGTTCAATTCATCAACCACAGAAGCACCAGTATCAAGAAGACCATACAATGTGACATTACCAATAGGACACATAGCATAGGGTCTAAGATCAGATGCTTTTAGATCCGCAGCTTTTATTGCTTCAATGTCAAGTTTTCTGTTTTGTTTTCCTTCAGTAAACTTTTCTCTCAACATTTTAATTCTTCTGGACAACACTGGACGTCGAACATACATTTCTGAGTTGAATATTCTGTGTTTTACTCATCATAATTTTGTTGCCTTTTTTCTAGGGTCTATTTCGTAAACAAGTACAACAGGCTAGTGGCTCTTTCGACACTGGATTATTTAGATGCCCTAATCTAATAGCCACTACCTCATCGCAATAAACATCTGTAATTTGCTGGTTTTCTTTGGGCTCTTCATAACCTCATTTACATGCCTCGTATAGCGATTCGTTGTTGCTGGTTTTGTCCTAACGTTTTTTAGCATCTAAGCAACTAATTCGAAGCTCTTCCACTGCTGACACTGACATCGGGTATACTATTTCCAATTAGTTCCCTTAAGTTCTTCTTTATAATTTTTATCACTTCAGCTTCTGGCATTGAAATGCTTATCCGGGACCTATATTGTGTCATGGAGAAATCATCTAAGAACTCTCCTGGCAATTGTTTATGTTTTACCATCTCTCATCATGAGTAGATTGGTATTACTTAAGCAACGCAGACATCAAGATGTACCATTCTTACACACAATTGGCTTGCATGAATAGCTAACAGCACTTCTCGGCAACTCCTTTTACCAAAAGGTGGAAGTTATCCAAAAATTATTTTCCGGACACGCCATATTGGCTTTGGAGGCGTTCTAAACGGAATACAACATTTTCAACGACGAATTTATTATTATCACCATCAAATTCCAGACCCCATTCATCGACACGAGGTTTGTTGTAACTTCGGGATTCTTCACTATACACGGACGAGGCTCTCGAGAAGTTAGCAGTTTGAGCTTGAGCCATGGGTTGTTGTCCTTCGTTTGAAATTTTGGATACGTTAGGTAAGTGCCATAGTTTTCTTGATATCGGCTATCTGTAAGTTAACACCTTGATCTACAAGTTTCTTCATTAGATCTAGATCAAGATTTTCATTAGATCTATTTGGCTATTTACCAGATCCCTAGGCTAATAAATCAGTTGGCAAAATATTAACATTTCGTGGTATATTAGAGCTGCTAGCAGTTATTGTTTGTGACAAATTTCTAATTGGTAGGTTATTCAAATTTTTTTGGGGCATTTCTAAATTTATTTTGGAGTTATTTTTGGGTGTGTTAAGCTTTTTAATTTTATAAGAGAGGTGAGGAGAAGATCGATTTAAATCAAACTGGACCTGTCTGTTTCTTTTACGTGATCGAGTAGTATGAAATGGGCTATCGCTCATAATTTATTGGACAAAATTCCAACCAATTACTTGTGGTTTTGTGCTAGGATTTATATTTAAAAATTTGGATTAAAAATACTAAATAAGAACAAAAAATAGTAAAAATCAGAAAATAAAAAAGAAAATATAACATAGCAGAAAAAAATAATTTAATAAATAATTACAATAAAATAATTAATAAATATAAAATTGTTAGTAATAATATATAGTACACAAGAACAATTAAATTAAGAATAACTAATAAATAAAAAAATATATAATATAATAAATATTGATTAGTGAAAAAATCTATAAATAATTTTTTGAATTTGTTTTAGTTGAAAATTATGTTATTATTTTACAGGTTTTGGCAATGATAGACGAATTCGGATGTCAAGGCAGTTAATTATTTGAATCTGGTTTTTGTGTTTTACAAAATGAACTATAAAACGTTAATTTATAAATCCTTTTCAGTGTGGTCAATCATACTTCACTCTGTACGGATTACTGGGTGAGCTAAAATTGATAATATAACATATCTAATACAATTAACCTCGTTCATCCTTATTCACGAGAGGCTATCAGAAGTAATAACACTTTCCACACTGAACTTAAATAACTGTTTAAAAAAGAAAGAAAAGAAATCACCATACAATTTGGACAATTTATTATTTCGCAACGTTATGGCAAGTTATTTTCGTAAGTATTATTTGAAATAAACCAATATAAATTATGGATTTGTACTCATATACACCACTCTAAATTTTTCTCTCTCTAGACAGCGATATGACCAAACATCTGCAATCTTTCGTTCATAGATTATTGGGCTATTTATTTGACTGTACTATTGTTATATGCATCGATGTTACTACTTATAAATTTACTCATAGCTCAGGATACTTTCTATATAAAGAAAAAGTATTCTGAGTTATCACATTTGAATTGTGCGCCAAAAGGGTTCGAACCACCTGAGAGTCAATGATAAGCTAGTCGGAAACCTCGCTTTTTCAACCGGTCCGTAACAACGACAAGACACTTAGAACACTTTATATCAATAAACATAATATTCCTTCCATTTTATTTGGAGTTTTGTTTAATGAACATAAGTACCCCGGAAAATAAAAAGAGATGAATAGTCATGATTTTAACATTGTGTAGTCATTGGAAGGAAGTACCTAGTGCTAAAAAAGGGTTTCAGAGTTCTTTTTTTTTTAACCCATGTAGTCACTAGTATGCTTCGTGTTTACTGCTTTTGAAGTACTTCTCTCAAAACTATATTTATAAAACCGTTTATAAAAAATATGGATTCAGCTTTGATAATAGATAATAAAAATACTTTTCAATTTTTATTTTCTTAGAAATTATTCACTTTTTTCCTGCCAAAAATACATTTGATTTCACTTTTTTGGACGTAAATTTTATTAACTTCCAAAAAGGTGCAAAATATGTACTTAGTTCTAATTTTAAAGTGGTGAAAAAGTTCTTTTTTGGAAGAATTTGCTCATTTTTTGCTGTGTATATTTATTATTTGTTTTGCACCGCTAAAAGACCGTTTTCTTCTTTTTCGTAGGATTTCATGATATTTTAAAAGAAAATGGTGAGAAATATGAAATACACTTATTAATAAACATATAATACACATTTTTTATTATTATTATATTTTTTTGTATGAAAATTACAAAAAACTTTTTTATGTATGCATAAAAAAAAAATATGAAATACGACTAAATGCAAGTGAATACAACTTATTGACATAAGGTGCTCAAAGTGTCTTGTCATATTAAAATACACAATACATTATATATATATATATATATATATATATATATATATATATATATATATATATATATATATATATATATATATATATATATATATATATATATATATATATATATAACTATATAACCTTGCTGTGAATTGAATTAATATTAATTAAAAAAATACAAATACGAATTACCTCACACTTGTAACATTCAAAATGGAAGCTTCTATCCAATGCAACAACTCTTACAGTCTCCTCTTCACCAGGCTCAGGCATAATAGGCTCTTTGCAAACACAGCACCGAGGAGCGAATTTTCTAATAAGAGAAATGAATTGCTTTGTGGATATAAATTTCAATTATTTTTCATCAAATTTTTAAAATATTTTAAGCAATTTTGTTTACAAAATATTTTAACAAAATTATCTTTACAATTGCATTTGCATTAAAAATTAAAACAAAATTCACTTACTTATGAAAATCTTCAATACAATAGTTTTGATTTGTAGCGTCAACTGTAAATGGAATACCATCCAAACTTTTCTTACAAACAACACAAGTAAAACATTGAGGATGGTATGGCTTGCCAGTAGCTCTTAAAATTCGTTCTAAAATCGGTTTCATACAAACGGAACATTTTTCCAACGTTTGTAAGTAATCAAATTCACAATAAGGTTTACAATCTAAAGCATAAAATGGTTTTCCTTGTAGGTTAATTTGACACTGAGAACACGTGAAACATGCAATATGATAAATTTGGTCCATTGCCGTACAGCCCGAGTTTTCTCCCACAACAATCTCGTTACATTTGAAGCAAACACCATAGTTTTCTAAATCCTGTTGTGGATCCATTGATTTGACCAAAAAATCAGTCAATGATTCAACTTCAGATTCTTTAGGATTTTGTGGATAGCTATTTAAAGTACCACCACCTTCGCTGCCCCTGCTGCTGTTAGGATACACAGGTGAATTCGAGTCTGCACTGCTGCCACCGCTTAGACCGCTTAAAGTTGATAAATTACTGCTATTACTTTTTCCTAAAATACCACCACATTCAGGCATAGATGAAGTATTTGAATTTTTCATGCAAGTAGGATACATAAGATTATGTGGTCGTGTAGACAATTGACTAGGAGGTCTTGGATTAATCGGTTCATATATCGATTCATAAGTAGAAGAAGTCTACGAAGAAAAATATTTAATAAAACAGCAAACTGAAAAAATTCCTATATTTAGTAGTTATATAATCTTTGTATTCTACAATAAATCAACTCACGTTTATGTAATATTCTTTTTTCATATTAAACTAAACCATTTCGTACATTTTAAATAATATTTCTTCAGTATATATACTATATAATTTTTAATTCACAATAAAAGCTTTAGATTTTAAATTAAATAAATACCTGTGAAAATCCACCATAACCATAGTAATCGGAGAAGTTTGGATTAGCTTTTGGCTAACAATAAAAAAATTTTTGACAATTGAGTTATCACAATTACATAATTACATATACTATATACCTGTATTCCAATATTGTATTTATTAAATGCATCATTAGTTGTGTAAGGTGGTTTGTTAATATACAACTGTCGCATGTCATTTGAAACTCCAGATAACTTATGATCATGAGGTATCTCATAACCTATAATCGATTTAGCTATACCAATTTGTTCAGTGTCAGTATTAATTGTATCCTTCTTAGATGTATTATATGTTTTGAATACTTCGGTGGCCCGGCGCAATTCGCTGTACGATGAACTGACAGGGCTTGGAGGAGGTGGAATCTCATCTTCTGCATTCATAGAACCGTTGTGAGCAAAGTTATACACACTATTATCATCATTTTGATTTGTCGAAGGTACAGATTTCTTCTTTGAAGGTGGAATTTGGGATACCGATGAATTTTGTTCGCCAACACATGCCTGCTCCTGCTGCTCCTTATCATAAGCAATATTCGAATAAATATTATTTGTCGCGGAGGCAATTATATTGCCATAAATGTTTGATTTGCCATTAGCACTAGTAGCACCTGATGAAGACGAAGTATTTGTATGGGTAGTATTCGCATACGTTACATTTTTATTTTCTAGGAAACTATGGGGATTAAGATCATCCGTTAGCAGTGAAGATGAAGATAATTTTGGTGCATTTAACTGTAATGCAATCGATTTGCTGTTATTTGAAAAATTTGGATTTAGTTTGCCACGTCTCTCCAACTGTTTTTTATGATGTTCCAATGCTTCTAATTGTTGTTCTAAAATTGCTGGATTATCGAGTGTAACTTTACGACGTGGTTTTAGTGCCAAAGACGCAGAAGAGTTCAACGGAGAATCATTGCCCCGTGAAGCGTATGAGCTTTGCTTGCGTAACAGTAAAGGCTGCTTCGACAGTTCACCTGAAGAATCATAATTACTCACTTCTATACTCTGTAAACGCTGAGCGTAAAGTGGTTCACAAGTCTGCTTTACCAGGCTACTCTGCGGTATCTAAATGACGTAAAATATACGTTGTTCAATTTTTAATATAACACAAGTTAACAAGAGGGTAGAATAAAATTTATCGCGACTAATTTTTAATTTTTACCAAATTCATGTTCCTTGTCCTAGATATAGTGTATAAATTTAAATAAAAAAGTCCATCACGCCAGAGTTTTACGAGATAACGACTTTGAAATATCGATTCGAATAACCGGGTCTTAATTTAAGTTTATTTAGAAACTGGTGCGGTTTGAGTGCGACTACTGTGCAAGTGTTTAGTACATATATTTATATGTACAAGCAATGTTTTTTACTCTGTAATGTTATTTTGACCTTATAGGCTTTATATTACATGAATAGAATAAATAAATAAATAAAAAATAATGAGTAAATAAAATTCAATATTAACATTTATGTATCTAGCTTTGTTATATCCCACACTTCTAATGAACAGTTTCACTTTCTTGTTTTACTGCAAATTATAAATATCCGATAATGTCTCTGGACTTTCCTTTGTAGCCAATGCTTTGCTTTCTTCATTGATAGAAGTTTTACTGCAATTTAATGAAAAGAACTACATAATAATGCGTATATATAAATTTCAAAATAAAAAACAATCGTCACGAAATATTTAGATATTTGTTTTCTTTAGATTATCGATAACATGTCGACATCGTCACAATACTATTAGAAAAAAACAAGTACTAAGTTAGGGTTCATCACATCGACTTTCAAATAATCGAACAATCGAGTTTTTGTTGAAATATGTTAAAATCATCTTTTTGATTTGAAAAGTTTCTCGTTGTCGAATAAGTTTGAAATAGTATCGAAGAAAAATATATTTTTGTATTTAACCAGCAACTGCATTGCATATATTGTCTGTTAGTTAATCAGTATATTTGTCTGCGTTGTATACATTTTATATTTTTTAATTTTTTGTAACAAATCTCGGAAATATCGTATAAAATCTAATAAAGTCGAAAATAGTCCGAAAAAGTCGAAAAGTCAAAAAAGTCGACAATTCCAAAATTGAAAAAATTCGAAAAACTGACTATTAAAAATTTTAAAAGTTGAAAAATTAAGTATTTAAAAATTTAAAAGTCTCAACAATAAAATCCTAATATGTACATAATAGGGGTGATTAAGTTTTCAAAAAAATAATGAAACCACTTTAGGTGTTAAAATTGGGAACCGTTGTAGAGAAACTTATTGCCCTAAGATGTGAAAAAAATACATATTTATGCGCAATTAACAAATTTGCATGTTTGGAAAATCAAATTACAAAATGGCCTGATTCTTCCAATTTCCCCCTTTAAAAACTGTTATTAAGAATCTTTCGTTAAACAAAAAATTTTAAATTAAATTAACAATGTTAAAATAATGCAAACAAATATTTCTTTTACATTTTTTATTGAGTTTTTGTTTTATTGAGTATATTCAAATCAGTGATGCCAGATAAAATTCAGGAAAAAATGACGACATTTTTCAAAAATTCCTTTTTTTTACTATATATTCACAAAGGAAAAAAAACAAACTTAAAACTTAAAATTGATATTTTTAATAAAAAAGTTATATAAGGGTAATTTTTGTTTATAATTAAATAAAAAACTACCAAAAACATTTTAAACGAGAATAGGACACAAAAAATATTTAAACGTTTAAAAAATTTTAACGTCTATAGCTATTGAAAAACTCCATTCTGTAAATTGGAGTTTCACTTCTAAAATATCTAAATAATGTTGTACTTTTACTTTTTTACTCCTCTTAAAAATTTCCTTCATTTTGCAAAAATTATGAGTAGACAAAAATGTACCGATTATGGCCAATAGGCTAGGTCCTTACTAAATGTGTGACCAAAAAAAATATTAAATTACAAAAATAAATAAAACAAAAAATGCTTTAACAATTCCCCCAAAATGAGAAATTTCCCTTCATCACACAAAAAATTAAAATACAAAAAATTAAAAAATTTCAAATAATATTGTGAGGTATTTGCTTCGACCGCACGTGACATTTATCGCTCATGATGTAGCTAGTCAGCTAGACTATATAGAAAAGATTTTCCTTTTGACGTAGATTATCAATAATATACAATATTTTTTCGAATTATAATATATAAATAAATTAATTCATGTATTTTTTAAATTTATACAAATAAATATGCATTTTTAAATTTAGTCTTCAATATTGGATTTCTAAAAAAGAAAAAAAAACCAATACCCAAATCTAGAAATGTACATGGGTTTAAGGATTTGAGACCGATTTCAATTCTTCCCTCTTTTTCTAAAGCAGATACTTTCATTTGTTCGTGATCGTATTGCTTCTTCCCAATATTCGTTTCGCAGTGGTCATAACAATACATTAATGTTAATTGACATGACTGATGATATTATGATGTTCTGCTGATGTTCCTCAGGACTCAGTTTTGGGGCCAATTTTATTTGTTCTATATACATATATATATATGATCTGTCATATCATGCCGACAATTCCTGTTGTAAGTAATTTCTGTTCGTCGATGATGTACAGCATCTATTCAGTGGTAGGCGATGTGAAATAAATTCTCTTAAATCTGATATAACACGCTATAACGTTTTTCTATTTGGTCATCTGATAATTGTCTTTCTATAAACCCGTTAAAAACAGAAGCAATAATGTTTGGTGCTTCTGATATTTACTTGCGTTACCTGAATATTTCGATTAGTGGAACTACTATCCTTTTTGTCGATCGTTTAAAATGTTTAGGTATTTTTCTTGATACCCGTTTAAAATTTGGGGGTCATATTGGCAACGAAATAGCTGGGTTACTTCGACGACATTACTCAACTAGTATTTATTTGCCACATCGCATTAAAATACATCTTGCGAATGCATTGTTAATGCTGCATATTTTATATGGCCTTGAGGTTTTTCTGGTTCTTATATTGAGAATAAATCGTATTGTTGATATGATTGTGGGATACGCGTTTTGTATTCGTACGCGTATTCTACATTTGTTGAACACTGTTATTTCAATGATTTCTTTATTATACGCAATTTGATTTTTTCTACATGATTATTAAACGGGGGATTCCTATTCAACTTTGCTCTAAATTTATTTTTTCCCATTCCACTAGGAATCCGCAGGTAGTAATCCCTAGAAGTAACAATGGTTATTTTGAACGATACTTCATAATTCGTGTCCTTGGAATTACTTACCCTTGGAACTACGTTTATTTTCTTATTCTAATAACGCATTTCGGGTAATACTGCTATCGGTTCTTACCGAAGTATTATAGTCACAGATTTTATAATTTTATTCTGTGTTTAATTTTCTTTAATCCTTTTTTATTCTTATTTTTTGAATTAAACATTCGTTGTGTACATTGGGATCAATTTGCTTTAACTTTGAATATTTACTGTAAAGGCAGGGTAAGTTTTTCCATTTATATTATATATATTTTGTTTGTATGTATATATTTAAGTAATTATTCAGGATTATTTCTTTGTAATATATATTTTTTTTTTTTTTTTGCCTTAGGAGGATTATTATATAAAGAAGTTTCTGATTTTATACATTTTTGAGAATTTTCTCTCAATGATTTAATGAATATTGTCATGTCTATTAATAGATGTTTAGAAAATTTTTTCAAAACTTTACAGTCTCATAATTCGTAAACTATATGCTAGCGGACAAAAACGTATACACTTTAATCACAAGTAAAAATACTACCGAATCGAATTATTTGCCAAGGAGTAAAAGAAATATAAAGTAATAAAATCCCATTCACAAAGTATTAAATTTTTTAATTGAAATATTTCAGCATAATATATATATATATATATATATAATATATACATATATATAATATATATATATATATATATATATATATATATATATATATATATATATATATATATATATATATATATATATATATATATATATATATATATATATATATCCATATTTAATTTGTTTTTATGATCTTTCCTACTATTGAAATGTCGATGTTTGTTAAGACAGAGTGTTTCTTTGCATGCAATTTATACTATATATCCATACCTTCATTCTAAAACATTCTACATATATACGTCGAAAAATTATGTTTTAAACATGAACATTTAAGAAAAAAAAATAAAAATCCTAAAAAATGGGCTAACGACTAAAAGTTTTAGAATGAAGATATCAATATGTAGATGCATAATGAAAAAAGTAAATACCTCTGGAACATTTGGTGATTTTTTCAGTGGCTTTGGTGGTACTAAAGGCCCCACCTTTTTGGAGGCATTAAAATCAGGGCCATATATTAAACGATTCTTTACGGATCCATGGTAGTCTTGAGATAAATTATTTTTTTCCTCTATACTGTTCACAAGTTTGGCTACATCAATATGTTTTCCATCTGATGATGCTTTATTGGCATCAGCAGATGACAATCGGCTATTTATTATACTTAATTGTCTCAATTGCTCATCCAGTTCATCCATATTCTATAGGCCCCAACTACAAATAGATCTATTTAAAAACAACTCATCTAACATTGTTGGACAAAGAAATCACTAAATTAAACCGTGCAATATTGTATACATTTATTTCCCATCGATTACAAATTTATCCGTTTTCGTTTATGGAAACACCGATTATAAACAACCACAATTAAAACACCGACAGAAATAGTCGTTTTATACAGTATTGCTAACTTTATATTGTGAAATCATTTCGTACGAAAGTAGAAATCAGCATAAAAACGCTTAAAAGTTACACGCCATCTACACTAAACAAAGATTAATTCACACATAAAAAAACGTTGGTAGAATAACGCACACAATTATTTTTCAGTTTGTTCAAACTCTAACGCAGTGTCTATATTATACAATTGTTTATCAAACAACGAGAAATTATTGGTAACTGTTGCACAAAAACAATAATAAGGCGTATTACTTATGTTTTCTTATACATGCAGTATCATCTGGCATCTCTGCCTCAAGATAAAAACGTCGTGTTAATTTTTGCTTGAAAAATTAATTGAATTTTTAAATTAAAAAGTGTTAAAAAAAACTATTTAAATTTGCTTTAACTTTCTTTTGTTTGGCAATGTTTGCTCAGAAAATAAGAAAGCATTGGGGCAATAGCCCTAAATTCAAGTTGCCAAAAACTACAGACGGTCCTAGCACTAGTGCCAACAGGTTTCAGCTTCTGTTTGAAGACGAAGAAGAAGCAGTTGCTGTCAAAGAAAAGATTCCACCAATAATTGTGGACTCTACCCACAGTTTTACAACTGTGATCGGATTAATTGGGGAAAAATATACCTACAAACGGATGTCTATTGGTACAAAAATTGTATCAAACTCCTTATCGCTGTACAATGAAGCTTTGAGTGTTCTCAAAGACAAAAAATTCCAGTATTATACGCATGAATTGAGGGATGCAAAAACTTTTAAATTTTTTTTATTTGGCCTGCCACAACTGGACACAAAGATAATTGGCGAAGAATTTGTAAGCTCGCTCAACATAAACCCGGTAAGCATTAAGGAACTAGCAACAAAAAGATCTAGGTAGATGACGCCCTCTATCTCATTGAGTTTGATCGTCAACATGTTTCAAAAAGAGAGGTTATGAAAATAAGATATTTTTGTAATATATCTGTATATTGGAGAAAACCTCTAAAGGGCAATAAAGGTCCCACACAATGCTCCAAGTGCGCTATGTATGGACATGGTGCTAAAAATTGTAACCGTATCGTAGTGTGTTCAGCCTGCGCCGGAAACCATGAGTATGCAGTTTGTCCACTCAATAAAGGTAATAGTGATGGCAGTATAATTTATAAGTGCTACAACTGCATAAAGAAGAACTTAATAAGCGTTAACCATAGAGCTGATGACCCAAAGTGCCCAAGTCGTCAAGAACATTTAGAAATCCGTCATCGAGTAACATCTAAATCTAGGGCGACCAGCAGAAGAACTAACGTAACATATTTTAAAGAAGACGATAATGATTTTCCTCAATTGCCAAGGCAAGAACCCCATAATAACTCACGAAATTCCCGCGATTTTGGTAATTTGTATTCTGAGGTAGCTAAAGGCAAGCGCTACGACAATAATAATAATGACGACATTTCCAATGAAAGACTTCTGGAAATAGTTTTTGCAAAGATGTCAAAATAAGTACGACAAGCTACGAGTTTTGGGTATGATGCTTAAACATGCCATATAATTCAACCGGTAGACACAATGTTCACGTTATGCATTGGAATGCCCAAGGCATAACAACTGAGTCAGCAGCTGCCCCGCTGGAATACTTTTTACACAAAAGGAAAATCGATATTCTCCTTTTAAATGAGACTTTTTTGAAACCGTACCACAAATTTCAACTTGGTGGTTATAAAATTTATAGAGAGGATCGATCTACTCATGGCGGAGGAGTTCTAATTGCAATTAAAGGTAACATTAAGCATACGTTGTTACCAAAAATAAAAACAAGTACTGCTGAAAGTATTTCAGTACAAGTTATAATTAATAGAAGGCCAGTTATATTCACTTCAGCGTATAATCCAGTTCATACTACCAATTTTAAAGCTGATTTGGATAAATTAACTTCGTTTTCAAAAGACTATTTTATTTTCGGTGATCTGAATGCCCAACATACACACTGGAATTGTATGTCAAATAATTCGGCTGGTAATGATCTCTACTACCATTGTCTTCAATCCAGCTACTTTATTTATTACCCAAATGGACACACTCGCTTTGGACAAAATATCAACCCCGTTCAACCGTCCACAGTAGACATTCTTTTATCTAACTCGTGTCTCGATTTTTCAAACCTTGAGACACATCCAAATGTTTTACAGTCGGACCATGTACCTATATCTTGTGTTATTTATGGCCAGGTTCAAAACATGACATATTCAGTTACCTTGTATTTTCGCACAGACTGGTCAGCAAACAGAAACTGGGTTGAGAATGAAATTAGGTGTCAGAACATTGATCAACAAGTTACTAATTCAGGTAATCTGGATTTTTATTTTAACAAATTAATATTTATAGTTAAAGAAGCGTTCAATAAAATACCTGTCGGTCATAAAAATTCGTGGCAACGAGAAATCTTTGAAATTAGTAAAATGTTAATTAGTCAGAGAAATAAATACAATCGTAAATTTCAAACATGAAGCGATTTTAATTATAAAAATCAATTGAAAAGCATTTTGAAGCTATTAAATAAACTTCTTGATTTTCACCTTAATAAAGACCGCAATGAATCCTGGTCAAAATTTATTTCGAATTTGCCCTCGGGCTCTAAAAAGTTTTGGAAAATAAAAAAACCACTTAAAGGAAACAAAATGCCTTTTACTGATCTTCATGTAAACGGTGAAGTTTTAAAATCTGGCAATGAAAAAGCTAATTCAATAGTAGATGTATTTGGTAATTCACACACCATTACTTTAAACAATTATTCACCTATGGACACAGCCGTCTCAAGATTCATTCATGATCTTAACGACACAATTCTTGACAGATCTAGCGTAGAGCTTACCAATTTAGATGAAGTTAAATCATTTGTACTTTTATTGAAAAATAATAAAGCCCCCGGTTTAGATGGCATTAATAGCATTATCCTTAAAAAGATGCCCGATTGAAAGCAAAAGTTATCCCAATTCCTAAGCCAGGAAAGGATCCTAAATTACCGTCTAGCTATAGACCAATCAGCATCTTAAGCCTATTGGATAAAGTATTTGAAAAAATAATTAATGAGAATTTTAAATTTTTCCAACCAAAATAATATTATTAACCCTCAACAGTTTGGATTCCGCAAGGAGCACTCCACAGTACATCAACTAAAAAGAGTCGTTAATTTTATTGAAACAAACAAAATAAATCGTAAGAGCACTAGAGTTATTTTTCTTGATATTGAAAAAGCCTTCGATTCAATATGGCATGAAGGCCTGGTTTTTAAACTAAATTCCTTCAATTATCCAACGTACTTGCAAAAGATAATAAAGAGTTTTTTAGATCAGCGCTCATTTGCTGTATCTATAGATAACACGCTATCTAGTGATAGACAAATCCCTGCGGGTCTGCCGCAAGGATCGGTATTATCACCTACTCTTTATTCAATATATATTTCCGATTTTACTATTCGCAAGAATCAAGAAGTATCTTTTTACGCTGACGACAGTGCTTTTATTTACTGCGGTAAGGTGTCAAACGCAATAATAAAAAAAAAAATGGAAGATAGTTTAAAATCTACCAATAAATACTTTGATAAATGGAAGATAAAAGTTGATGTTAGTAAAACACAAGCTATTATATTTTCTTATAATAGATCACAGAAACGTATTCCTACAAAACATTTATATTCTAGGGGAGTTTTTATTCCTCTGCAGGATAGTATCAAATATCTAGGTATTGTCTTAGATAAAAAACTATCATTTAAACAACACATACAGTATATTTGTGATAAAGCAATCAAATGTGGCCGTGCACTTTACCCCTTACTTAACAGAAGATCTAAACTTAATTTAAAAAACAAGATCCCTATTTACAAAATGTGTATTCGACCAATTATGACCTACGGATGCCAAGTCTGGTTTAATAAAGCTGCTAAAACTTACACAAGAAAATTACAGATAATACAAAATAAAAATCTGAAAATAATTCATAACCTACACCCCAGATATTCTACTGATCTACTGCATAGAAACTTTAAGCATAAAATGTTTAATTCATTTGAAAGGGAACTGACTCTGTCATTTAATGAAAAATGCAGAACGTCTGCATATGAAATAATAAGAAATTTGCTAAACAATCACTAACTCTTTTTTACTTAAAGAGTTATAATTGATGGTTGTTTTTAAAATTTCTTATAACGTTTAAGTATGTACAAGGTTTTTTTTGACAACTTTTCCTTAACACTGTGATATTAGTAGTTTCCTTATTTAATTATTTAGATTTTAATTGTTGTAATACTTTTAAGTAAATTCTCATAACAATGTAATTATTTTATTAAAGGTTTCAATAAAGTCAATAATAATATTAAAAATTATACATGCAGTTTGGCAGCTGTAACGTAGTGTCCACATTAGGCAAATTTTTATCAAAACAAACGTCAAACTTAGTGCGAATATATACAAGGCAACCTTAGTTAAACAGCAGATTATTATTTTGGTTGTTACCGCTGTCAAAGTGCGTATACAAAAAACAATAAGGAATACGCCATATTGTTGTTTTTGTGGAACTGTTGCCACCTTCCATAAATTCGCGTTAATTTGACATTTGTCTTCATAAAAAATTTTCTATGTAACTACCATAAACAATAATTAGATGTTTAAATAAGGTTACCTTGTATACATTGACATAGATTTCGACGTTCGTCTTGATAAAAATTTTTGTAACGTCAAGTCTATACTAGAAAAATTTTTATCAAAACAAACGTCAAAAATTTTATCAGGAAAATAATTAGTATAGACTAAATTCTTCAGTATTATTGCAACGTTAAAACAATATTGTCAGCGCTTGCTTGATAAAAGACGCCATTTCGTTTACATGGTTTATTATGACATACGTTTTGCCATAAAATTGATAAAAATAAAAAATTTTCTGTAATTCAGACGAAAATTTGTCTTGATAAAAGTATTTGGCATTACGTAACAAATCATTATTTTTTGTGTGACGTGTGTCGTTGCGAAACTTTTGCAGGCGACTGAGTTTTCCGTTTGGGTTCATGGCAAATTGAGTTATTGGGATTGTTTTTTATCTTAAAGTCATCTCTGTGAAAATACCTTTCAGAAAAGAGTAAAATTATTATATGTTGCTAAAGAAAATTTTATTTTAGATAAAAAAGTGTAGATACTTTTTCGGTAAAAAAAAACACAAAAAGTCGTCTTTTTTTGCAATTTTCAAATTCAAAATCGTTTATTTTAGGACTTTACCGAGTCCAAATTATCGACTTCAAATTTTTTTATTCAATAGATAGTTTTGTTCTTTAACTAGTTAAGAAAAAAACTAATAAAATCAGTGAGAAATACTAGGATAATGTTAAAAAAAATTGGACCAAGAACATGCAAAATTATGGTGCCTAAAAATTCAAACGCAAATAACTCGAAAAATATAAGAGATAAATAGGACATGTACGCATGTTTTTATAGGTCTTATCAGGGTCTACAACAATATATACAAAAATATTTAAAATCGGACGAGAAACAAAAATTTGGCATGTGATTAAAAACTTTTTATGTCAGACGTACCTAACTTTCAAACTTCCAAACTTAACATTTCATGAAAACCCAATCAGCCGATCAGAAGTTACAGATTTATTTCCAAAAAATTTCGATTCTGCTCCACTGTGCATTGTTTGTAAGTATGGCAACACTAAATGTTGAAACTGCTAACATTAACATCGAAAGCTCTAACCTAGTATCTACATTAGGCAAATTTATATCAAAACAAACGTCAAAATCAGTGCGAAAATATATAAGGTAACCTTAGTTAAACAGTTGACTATTATTTTGGTTGTTTGTCTTTGACACTATGTAAAATTCGAATATACTACTTTGTCCGTTATTAAGTGTCTACATTAGGCAAGTATATATCAAAACAAACGTCAAAATCAGTGCGAATATATACAAGGTAACCTTAGTTAAACAGTTGATTATTATTTTGGTTGTTACAGTTGTCAAACTGCATATATAAAAAACAATAAAGAATACGCCATATTGTTGTTTTTGTGCAACTGTTGCCACCTTCCACAAATTCGCGTTAAGTTTGACGTTTGTCTTGATAAAAAAATCTCTAATGTAGACACTATGTTAAGAACATTGTAGAAAGTGATAGAGCTTTCGAGAAACATCTAGATGGCAGTGCAGTGTATATAAATTGGCCGAGAAAACTCCATTGAGTGAGTCTAATTGGAAGCATTGTTAAGTAAAGACAAATTAACTGCATTGGCTGTATATTCTTGAACATTATTAAAGTGTGCTGTATAAAGTGTTTAATTTAAGTGCGTGTGTATTAGCACATAGTAATTATTTAAACTGTTATTGTTGTACATTTTTAAATAAAATAAAGAGTCGTTGCACCTTTTAAACTACTAAAAAGCTTTTATTTGCAATCAAAGTATACGGGTTATTTAGAGGAAATAAACCACCGTTTTTAAAAGGCAAAAACGTAACAATATATATATATATATATATATATATATATATATATAATTATATATATCTATATATATCTATATATATATATATATATATATATATAATTATATATATATTATATATCTTTATCTATATATAGATATATATGTACTCAACGTCTATAAATTATGTTTAACCTTGTGTCTGAATTGCGCAAAAGATTTCCTATTATTTCACATATAACATTTTCAGGAAAGAAATGTAATTTGACCATTGCAAACATAGAAATGTTTTCTTGTAGACCAAGAGTCAAACTCCAAGACGAATTTGTTATAAGGTGTCCCCACATAAATAGCTGATTATTTGGTATAAGTCGGCGTAGTTCCAAATTACACATACATAAATATATTAAGCGTTCAGTTTACAAATGGATGGCCTGATTTCAATGTAATTTCACATGTTTTGTAGTACATATACATTCTTTTAATTGGCTTAGATGTATGCAACTGAGAACGTTTTCAATAGTTTTCATACTCTGTCAAATTTTGGGACCCTGTGGAACGGCTCTCGTTAGGCCTATATAGTGCAAACATAAATTCAGCTACACCTCTGCTATCACCATGTGAAATTTCATTTCGAGCTATTCGTATTATGAGAAGTTTTATGGGTCTGTTATGTTGAGATTTCTCTATACAACCATCTTATAAGATGAACTGTCATAAAAATAAACATAAACGAAAGTTTGTTTGTGTGTGTGCAATGCTTTTTGTATAATTGTTTAACTTTAATGGTTACTTTATTAAAAAGTGCGAATTTCTTAAATTAAAGACATGTTTACTCTGTGAAGATTTATTACAATTCGTGTACCCCTTAGTTAAGATTGAACATAATATAAACAAAATGGTGAGTCTCTTCTGTCGACTTTATCTTGTATATTTTATCAGCTTTAATGTGGCCCAACCTGTCAACTTGGCAACCAGTTAACGTGGGATGAAGAAAAGTATCGTGAAACATTTTGTACAAACAGTCAACAAAAGTAAATGTACGAGTATCATGTTTTTGAACGTTCACTGCATAAACAACCCTATTCTTTCGTTATTTTGTAAAAAAAGGGTGGACGAGAAGATAACAAAGTAAGAAATTAATCGATTTATCAATTTTGCAACGAAATGAGTGGTTTTTGTTTTTTTTTTGCAGATTTATAATATGGTAACATCGAAACTTTGTTAACAAAATAATCAAATAATATAACAAACTACTTTATCCGGTTGAAAAATATTTTAAAATTTATTAAACACAAACATTGTTAGAGATTAAAAATATTAAAATGCTTTCTTTGAGACGCAACAATGTATTTTTATTGATGCCAATATAATTAAATTTAAAAAAAATGCAAAATAACGATTTTTAAACATTTACTTATATATTATTTTGGACTCTAAGTCGAATTAAGTGATCTGTTCCTGTACCGGACCATTTGAAGGTCATAGAGGAACATCCCAGCTTCAATCTGATATTTATTTTACTCACCGCTATAATTTTTGCAATAGGGCATAGTAGACCCAAGTCGAATTGAATGATTTGTTCCTCTACCGGACCACTTGGAGGTGATAGAGGAACGTTTCAGCTTCAATCTGATGAACATTTTATTCACCGCTATAGTTTTTGCTTCAACAAAGTATTCTAAAAAAGATTTTTTTCATATTTCACTGAAGGGACATTTTGGGTCCTAAGTCGAATTGAGATATTTGTTCCTAGACCGGACCACTTGGAGGTGATAGAGGAACGTCTCAGCTTCAATCTGATATGCATTTTATTCACCGCTATAGTTTTTGCTTGAACAAAGTATTAAAACAAAAAACGGGGATGGTGGTGCCGGGACTGCATCGTAACAGCCACTAAAATAAATGTAAATGATCTGGCAGTCCAGAAATAAATATATTAACAGTTTATAAATACAGAATACACAAATACAGAATAACGCCTTTATACTAACATCTGGATTATTTTATGCATATTAGGGCGATTCCTTAAAGTGGGTTTATATGGAAGCTATGGTAAACTATGGACCGATTCTCATAAAATTTGGCAATTTTGTTTCTACTTACATAAAACTTATTTGTGTCGAATATTAACTTGATACTAACATTCTTATGTGACTTATGCACGTTAAAGTGATTATCGGAAGAGGGGTTTATACGGGAACTATAGCCAATTGTGGACCGATCTTCAAAAAATTTGATACAAAGATTGATATTTGTACAGAACTTTTTTCATTTCATTAAAATATTCTTATTTTTTTAAGGCATTTTTGACTGTTTAAAATAATGGACCGATCACAACCAATTTTAATAGGCTCCGTCCTTGTATCATAAAAGTACCACGTGACAAATTTCATTGAATTATCTTTAAAATTGCGACCCGCACTTTGTGCACAATGTTTACATGAACAGCCAGCCGAACGAACCTCGTTAGAATGATTTAAGTGATTCTGAGTCGATTGGTGTTGGATAACTTTTTCTGTGCGTTGCAAACAACAGCACAAATACATAATATAATAGGGTATAATAAACTACAGCATTGACCAAAAGTTACTAAGCTACGTAAAAATCTATTTTCTATTGTTTTCTGCGATACACTACCTAGAATTTTTGTGTCAAAAGCTACGAACAAACATGAACATAATGCAGGTTGAAGCAGCTGATAGGAATACAATGAGTTTTGTTCTCTGGTTGGGCCTTTAGCCGAATACACCAATTATAAGTATTACGGTGGATTTAGACGTGATATATTATCATAACATTAACATTCTAACTATATACCTCTAGTCAACTTTTCGACTTTTTTCAATTTTTATATAATTGATTTCTCGACTTTCCAATTTTATACGATATTTTCGAGATTTTTCGATTTTTTGATAAGTTTTTATTATTTGTCTTATAAAAGCCTAAAAAATATAAAACATGTACAATGCAGTTATGCAAAAAAAAGTGCATCATAAATATGCTTTTATGATGCTATTTCCAAGAGTTAGTTGATGTTGAAATATAATCTAAGAACTATTCCTTTTAAATAAAGTAAATTTTCGACTTTTTCCGACTTTGCGACCATTTTTGACTTTGGCTTAAATTGAGATCTCTGATTTGCTTCCGATTGTTTTTAATTTTTTCATCAATGATAGCACTTATCGGTGAAAATACATATGTAAAATTTTTTGAATGCAATAGAATAGAAAGTTCAGGCCTTTGAAATATGCATTTCCTAAAGAAACTCATATGAAAATTTTTTCTTACTAAAAAATTGGGTAAAAAGGAAAAATTTTGTTAGCGAAGGCGCTTTTCGACATATCATAAAGTTTATAACCTCGCCCGGCCAAGGCATTTTTTTATAATTATTTCAAAAAGTTCACTGAAATAATTATAGGAATTCTTCTATGAACACTCGGCAGCATGGAATGCATTTTTTACAGTTATTCTCCTATATATATATATATATATATATATATATATATATATATATATATATATATATATATATTTATATTTATATTTATATTTTTTTTATTTATTTATTCAAATTTTAATATCAAGGTTCTAACTCGTGAAGAGTTACAATTTTGTTATTAAAAGGTATTTGAGCATAAAAATCGTATGTAAATTAACAAATAAATATATCATAGAAATGATTAAAGGAAAAATTAAACCTTGGTTTACTTTTTGGAATTCAGATGTATCAGTAGATTATATTATATTTTTATCATTGATACTTTGTTAATTAACTGGAGTTAACTTCAAGTATCCTCCGATATTTTTCTGATTAAATCGCACTTAGAATTCCGGTATTTATAAAAAAGAGTCATATTCTGAGTGCCTATTATTTTTCTTATAGTAGGATGTGAATATCTCGCATAGAGGTTTCGCGTTCTATACAAACGTAGAAGTTATAAATAATTTTCAGTGCCTTGTTTTGAACTACTTGTATTCTTTTTTATATGCGTTTTTGTTCCTTTTCCTCTATGGAACATCCATAGAGCAGATTAGGTCTAATTACTGCTTTATAAATAATTATCTTGCTATCCGAGTTAAGCTTTGATCTTTTATTTAGTAAAGGATAAAGAGCTCTAAGACATTTTGTGGCTTTGTCTATGACATGTTATTTTTTTTTTTTATCAAATTTTACTCCGAGATATATCGCAGTATCACCAAATTGTATGACCCCATTTTCGCTACGAAGGCTGATGGTAGGAACTCGTTTAGGTGATTTATTAAAGGGAAACAGTATAAAGCAAAATTTTTGATTATAAATCTGTATCTCCTAAACTACTGGTCGGAACGAATAGAAATGTATAGAAGTATTGTAGAGGTGGTCCTAAACTTTCAGAAAAATCATCTTTGTAGTCATCCTGTGATAAAACGAAATAAAACTACAGGGTACCAAAGTTAATTACCACGAGTATGTAAAAGTTTCAAAAAAAAAACCTCTACAAATCAAATCTGATTTCAAAGACTTTTATATGTCTGTAAAGATAAAGAAAAAAAAAAATAAGCTTACCTACCTAAGTTACCCTCTTACAGTTAAAAAGATATTTACGCTTGGATTTTGAATTTTTTATTTTTTGCCTCGACTTTATTTCGTTTTTCGGGAGGTGTATGAGGGAAACATTTTTTTTAAATATTCTATGATTTGTAATATATTCCGAAATAATATGCTGAAAAAATTTTTTGGTTATCTTAATTCGTCTAGACACGAAAAATTTTTAAATTTCATACTCAGAAATTAGTATGAAAAATGACTATTTTTTAAAAAAATATTGTACTATTTTTTCACTTTTTTCTCAAAGTTTTTATTTGTTTGACAACGAATACAGTAGAGAAAATTTTATGAAAAAAGTAAATTTATACAACTTTTTTTAAATTGCACAAAAAGCATATTAGCATAATGTTTTTATTATTATTTCTTATGTAATGTATAAAATAAATATCAAACATTCATTCATGCAAAAATCATTTAATAATCTTTACAAACCAATTTTTTTTAGCAAAAAATAGTAAGTTTTAACTCATATTTCTCAAATGTTTTCAGATTTAGAAATATGTTAATTATTTTCTCTAAAAAATAATAGTTTTCACGTTTAAATTTACAAATATTTTTTGTTTGAAATATATTTTGAATTCTGTAGATAAATTATTCATATGTATGTTTTTCAAGCATAGTTTTCAAACTTTTGTATGCCATAGATGTACTATATATCTATATATCAGTTCTAATTATTATTTCCTAGTAATTTTTATAATCTGAAAGCCAGACTTTTTTTATTATTTTTCCCCATGAATATCCCTAATACTTTACATATATTTTCTTTTAACAAACACATTTATTAATATTATCTTTCTTTTATTACACTTTATCAAATATTTTTAATCTTGTTATTTTACTCTCTATTGAATTACTCTCTGTTTAATTATTAAACATTTTACTTTAAGTATTTTTATCGTTCTTCCTTAAGTTATCCTAAATTAGTTCTTACTGTTATATCTGCGCAATACATGCTAAATATTAATCATTAAAAATTATTAGTTGAATTTTAAGTTAACCGTCAAAATATAAAGTTGAAAATAAATTTAAAAAACTTAATTTTAAATAATAATAAATAAAAAAAATTACTTAGTTTTAATAAAATTATTAAATAAAAAATGACTTAGTTTTAATAAAATTATTGGCGCAGTCGTCTTACCAACCCATTTTAATTATCAGGAAAAACCAGAATTTCCATAAGCGAAAATGCTTAAAATTTGTTTTTCCGTAAAAAAACTAAAATAGAAAGCCAAAGAAAACTTTAAATCGTTTTAATAAAAAAACAAAGAAAATTAAATCATTTTCATAAAATAAAAAAATTGTTTAAAATTATTTAAAGAAAGTTTTAAATCGCTTCTATAAATATAAACGCATGAGTTAAAGGATGCAAAAATTGGTTTTATTTGGCCTGACAAAACTAGACACAAAGATAATTGGCGAAGAATTTGTTAGTTCGCTCAATATAAACCCGGTAAGAATTAAGGAACTAGCAACAAAGAGATCCAGTGTAGATGACGCACTCTATCTTATTGAGTTTGATTGTCAACATGTTTCAAATAGAGATATTTTTGTAATATTTCTGAGTATTGGAGAATACCTCTAAAGGGCAATAAAGGCGTCACACAATTCTGCAAGTGTGCTATGTATGAACGGGGTGCTAAAAATTGTAACCGTATGGTAGTGTGTTCAGCCTGCGCCAGAAATCAGGATTATGCAGTTTGTTCACTCAATAAAGGTAATAGTGATGGTAGTATAATTTATACGTGCTACAACTGCATAAAAAAGAACTTAAAAACGTTAACCAAAGAGCTGATGACCCAAAGTGCCCAAGTCGTCAAGAATATTCAGAAATCCGTCATCGAGTAACATCTAAATCTAGGGCGACCAGTAGCAGAACTAATAAAGAAGACGATCATGATTTTCCGCAATTACCAAGGCAA
Source organism: Protocalliphora azurea (assembly GCA_932274085.1). Lineage (NCBI taxonomy): Eukaryota > Metazoa > Arthropoda > Insecta > Diptera > Calliphoridae > Protocalliphora > Protocalliphora azurea. The sequence continues at coordinate 10,170,418 of OW026524.1, forward strand.
GAACCTCATAATACACGCAATTCCTACGATTTTGTATTCTGAGGAAGCTAAAGGCAGGAACTACGATAAAAATAATAATGATGACATTTCCAATGAGACTTTTGCAAATATTTTTTGATGCTGTCAATGCTTTTCAAAGATGTCAAAATAAGTACGATAAGCTACGAGTTTTGGTATGATGCTTTAACATGCCAAATAATTCAACCGATAGACACAATTTTCATGTTATGCATTGGAATGCCCAACTGGGTCAGCAGCTGCCCAGCATGAATAAGTTTTACACAAAAGGAAAATCGATATTCTCCTTTTAAATAAGACTTTTGCAACCATACCACAAATTTCAGCTTGATGGTTATAAAATTTATAGAGAGATGATAGAGAGGATTATAGACTCATGGCGGAGGAGTTCTAATTGCAGTTAAAGGTAATATTAAGCATACGTTGTTACCATAAATAAAAACAAGTACTGCTGAAAGTATTTCAGTACAAGTTATAATTAATAGAAGGCCAGTTATATTCACTTCAGCGTATAATCCAGTTCATACTACCAATTTTAAAGCTGATTTGGATAAATTAACTTCATTTTCAAACGACTATTTTATTTTCGGTGATCTGAATGCCCAACATACTCATTGGAATTGTATGTCAAGTAATTTGGCTGATAATGATCTCTACAGCCACTGTCTTCAATCCAGTTACTACATTTATTATCCAAATGAATACACTCGCTTTGGACAAAATATCAACCGCGTTCAACTGTCTACAGTAGACATTCTTTTATCTAACTCGTGTCTCCATTTTTCAAACCTTGTGACACATCGCGAAGACTGGTCAGCAATCAGAAACTGGGTGGCAAATGAAATTAGGAGTCAGAAAATTGACCAACCTATTACTAATTCAGGTAATCTAGATTTTTATTTTAATAAATTAATATCTATAGTTAAAGAAGCATTTAATAAAATACCTGTCAGTCATAAAAATTCTTGGCAACGAGATATCTTTGATATAAATACAAACGTAGATTTCAAAGAAGCTTTTAAATATACCTATTGCTTTCCACCTTAAAGACCGAAATGAATCCTGGTCAGAATTTATTTAAAATTTGCCCTCGGGCTCTAAAAAATTTTGGAAAAAAAAAACCCTTAAAGGCAACAAAATGTCATTTACTGATCTTCATGTACACGGTGGAGCTTTAAAAACTGGCGCTGAAAAGGAAAATTCAATAGTGGACGTATTTGGTTCTTACATCATTACTTTAAATAATTATTAACCTATGGACACAGCTGCATAAAGATTCATTCATGATTTTAACGATAAATTTTTTGACAGATCGAACGTGGAACTTACCAATTTGGCTGAAGTTAAATCGTTTGTACTTTTATTAAAAAATAATAAAGCCCCTGGTTAGATGGTATTAATAGTATTATATTTAAAAATATGACCGATTACTTTCCGGATATTTTGAGTAAACTATTAAATTTTTCACAAAAAAAGAACAATTACCGACACCGGTGGTGCTGTATATTTAAGTTGGACGCTTAAACTACATTCCGAATCATGTTGATACCTGTTCCCGGTACGTGTAGTACCGATTATATAAACCTTCGATTTTTTCTTGCTGGCATCTTACTATTCTGATTCACGACATATATAATGTCTAGGGCTTCACGATCCAACTGACTATAATTTCTTTCTGCATTTGTCAACGATCTGCACGCGAAAGCTACTGGATGTTCTACAAAATTTACCATATGTGATCATGCGGAATTAACACTTTGCCGCTACCTATAATGTTTTAAAAATGCCGCTTCAGAATTAGATAACCAACAAAATTGTTTTTTTTTTTTTTTTGGCAAAAGTTGGCGTAGAGGGAAAGTAATTGAAGACAAATTTGGAATGAATCTTGAATAGTACGTAACCATTCCCAAAAACTGTTTAACGTCGTCTGCTGAAGCCGGACGTGATATGTTTGTAATAGCTAAAATTTTTGCTGATTATTTTGAAATTTTGTTGAATTGAGATGATGCGGCTGAATTCCAAAGGTGCAGTTTTTATTCCGAATGAAAGCCTATTTACTTTATATGTGCTGAATATCGCTCGATTCCGTGCTTACCCTTAAGGTTATTAAAAATTGAACCCTTAAGGTTATTAAAAATTTCATCTATACGACGGATTATGTAGTTTACTGATATCAATTGCGGATTAACTCCAACTTTGTAATCAACACAGAGGCGTACACCTCCATCTGCTTTTGGAAGATCCAAAGTCACTTCTTTCGACTACTAATTATTCTAGAGGCTTCTTGAGCTCCTTTTCAACTTTATTCTGAAGTGCATGTGATCTTTCTCTTTCTTATACACATGCTTGGCATCTTTGCAAAGTTTAAGTGTGACTTCATAATTTGGAACGCATCCAATTTCCTCTGAAAAAACATTTTTAAAATTTTGAATTATTTCTGAAATTGAATTTAAACAACTCATCTGATTGACACTTATTTCCTCTTGACGTAGATGGTCTATATGCTGGAGGTTGATGTTTAAATGTCGAGTCCAAATACGTCCCAAGTGAGCATCATACTCATTGACTTTACCATCAGGTATTACAATATTTTTCGTATATGACCGAAACGCTATAGAAGAAGGTTGAAGTTTTGTATTTATGTGGAGTTTTTAAAATTGATTTCCAGGAATTAATGTAAAATAGTATCTTATTGAAAAAACTATTTCCGAATTGTGTTATCTATAATTGCTCGAATTAATTATGCTCGCAGAAATAAATTAGAAACATCATTAAAATTACAAGTTGCGCTAAACGCACAATCATTTATATCACGTCGCAGCAATGCTACATAATTTGCCAATATTTAGAAGAAGAAAACGATGCTGAAGTACTAGAATATTTTTCTTGGGACACAAATGTGTTTCAAGTTTCTCTATCAATGTGTCGTACTCTACTTCAGTAATATTTTTGGGAGCCACTAGTGATACCAATAATCCGTAATGTGATGATACAATAGAATTCACTAGCATTTGGTGACACAGAACGTCCTTCATTGGAAGGTAATTTCCATACCTTTGCGATGTAATTTATAGTTTTCCTTATATACATATATATATATATATATATATATATATATATATATATATATATATATTTATTTATATATACTCTGTTGTAAATATAAATCATATCGAGCCATGAACATCCGAGTTATAGGCAAAAATCCGAAAAAATTATTAAAAATATAAATACACAACATATATAAAATCATTGCAATGACTTTCAGTGTTGTTGTTTTTTGTATAAGCAAGCAGTAGTTGTTGATTGCGCATATATACAATAATTTTTTTATATATGTTTAGACGTTCTTTTAGTTGGAATTGGAAATATTGCATTGACTCAGTGTTGTTGTTTTTCGTATATGCATGTATCTACATACAAACATATGTATATAAGTTTAGTAGTCAGAACCTATCAGTGTTGTTTTTTATTGATAGTTTAATTTTATGTTTACATTTTTGTATTTTGAAAAAAATGTATGTTATTTTTGCAAGTATAAATGTGAAAAAATGAATGCATATTTGAAGGCGTAAATTTTATTATTTGTCGGTAAGGTGGTGAAAGATATAAAGTATTCGGCACAGCCGAACAAAATCAAAGATTGTAAACAAAACAACAATTTTAGACTTCATATTGTAGAACATAAGACACCATATTGCTGCCAAAAACAAAAAATCTCAGTTGCTTAAATGTTACCTGCTTAATCTATCTATACAAATTTAGTAGTCATCAGAAACTATCAATGTTGTTATTTTTTTTTAAGGAAACAACGCCTGCTATGATAGTTTAATTTTGTGTTTTTTTACATTTTTGTAGTTTAGAAAAAAATTTAGATTATTTTTGTAAGTATAAATGTGAAAATATAAAAGCATACTTTAAGGCGTAAAATTTATTACTTGTTGGTAAGGTAGCGCTCTAACTTGTTTATTTAAAGAATGATAATTAGTTGTTGCTTTTAAAATATTTCTTATGTTTAAGTATACATTATTAGTTGTTTCCTTATTTAATTATTTTGATGTTAATGTTAATTGTGGTAATACTTTTAAGTAAATCCTTATAACATTGTAGCTAATTATTTTATAGTTTTCAATAAAGCCAAATAAAAAATATCTAAAATCTAAAAAAAAAAATATTTTTTTTTTTTTTTTTTGACATACTCACTACTACGAGTCATTGGCTCAGCAAATGGCTGGAAATAAGACTTTAGTTAAAATTCTTTTTTGTGCGCACATACATTTAGCGGACTCTTTTGTTCTTGTTCACGTAATTGTTTGACCAACTATATCTGTCATTAGACGTAATTTTCTATGCGGAAAAAGACGCGCTGCATGTAAAAATATCGAAGCGACACTGACGGCAAACAAAAAACTATGATTTGTTCAACGGATGCTTTGCCCACTCAAATTAAAATGAAAAAAATATCAGTGTTGTTCTGTCGACGTTTTGTTCTTGTGCGAACAAGAAAAAGTCTCTTATAAACGAAGAGTAAAGTCCATAGTTCAATGATAACAGATAACAGTACGAAAACAGCTGGTCATTACTTGTTCTTTTCTGGATTTGTAAGATAATTGTCAAAATTTGTTTTTGTTTACATGGTTAGGATAGGCTAAAGAGAGCGGCTGATTTAAGACTAAGCCATAACGCTCTAGATATCTTGCAGTACATTCTACTCCATGATTCGCTCTTTCTAGATCCATTTCCTTATGGCCATGAAATATGACCCAATTGGAATCCTAACCGATACCTCCACAAAAGACCTGTCCAGCTCCGAGCCCTCACGAGCTAGCTCATCGGCTACTTCATTGCCCAGAATATCGCAGTGAACAGGAACCCAACAGAGTCTAATTCTGTAGGCATCCATAAGCTTTTTAAATTCCTTTCTACACTCAAGCACTAATCTGGACATGACACAATAACTTGTCATTGCCGTTAGTGCTGCCTGACTATCCAGATAGATAGTTACCTCAGTGTCCCTCTCAACATTCTCCTCCAGTAATCCTAGGGCCTTGTAAATGCCTAGAATTTCTGCCTGGAAAAAGCTGCAACTATCAGGCAGTCTAAAAGATCATCTGATATCTGTTCCCATCGCTCCGGTCCAGAGGTCCCTAGTAGGGATTTTAATAACGGGAGTAGTCTCGGAGTCAATTATAGTACCTACATAATCCGTTTGGGAGGCCGAGGATAATATTTGATCATTCAACTTGACTTCATTAAGTATGCTAGCATGCCCCGCTGTGAAGCTATTAATCCCAATTCCATCAGTCTAAATAAGCCCCGCACAGCCATACCTCTAACGAATTCCTCAATTGGAAGAAGATGGAGAATGAAGTCCAGTGCTGCATAAGGTGTACTTCTCGCGCCACCCGTAATGCCAATTGAAGCACATCTCTGAACGTTAGAAAGAAGGTTTCTATACGTCCCTTTCCTCAACGCCTCCCACCATATCGAACATCCATAAGTGAGTATAGGTCTCACAACCGATGTGTATATCTAATATACAATTACCGGTTTTAGACCCCAGTTCTTTCCTATAGAGTTCTTGCATGCGTAGTAGACATTAGCACCTTCCTGAGGATTTCTCCTCCAAGACAATTTGCTGTCCAAGTAAATGCCCAGATACTTGGCCTCCTTTAACAAACTGAGTTCCGTCCCAATCAAAACTGGTTGACTAAATGTCTCAAACTTATATCCTGGTAAACAGAACTAGTTCAGTCTTTTCAGAGTTCACTCCTATTTGCCCACTGAGAAAGTTATCGCATCCCAGATTGCAAGACCTCGCTGATCGTGGGTAGAAATTTACCCGAGATCAACAATACCACATCGTCAGCGTAGGCTACGATCTTCCTTCCCCTGGCATCGAACTGTCATAACATGACGTTCATTGCCAAAAGCCACAATAATGGAGAAAGAACCCACCTTGCGGTGTGCCCCTTGTCACAAGCTTCCTTACGCAAGTGCCTCCCATGCTCGAGTTGATAACCCTGCTGCTTAGCATCAGAGTGATCCACTCGATTAGGAATACACCAATACCTATCGAAGCGAGTGATTCCTCAATTCCCTCTATCCTAATGTAGTTAAAAGCCCCTTCTATATCGAGGAATGCTGCCAAGATGTATTTCTCATGCAGCAGACCCCAATCAATAAAACTCACCTCATCATGCAAATCACTCTCAACAGACTTACCTTTCTATTGTCTTGAGTAGAAAAGACGATAGGCTGATCAGTCTATAGTGTTTGGGCTTCGAGTGAGTCGTCCTGTCCGCTTTGGGTATGAAAACGACCCTTACCACCCTAAACCTCCTGGGAATATATCTCACTTTAAGACATCCCCTAAATACCTTCACGAGTAGTCAGATGATTCTATCATTGACATTCTGTAACATCTGTGGCATTGACATTCTGTAACATGGCCGGAAAAATGCCATCTGGGCCCGGTGACTTATATGGCCCAAATGAGTTTACCGGCCATCTTACCTTGTCTCCAGTGATCATCTTCTCTATCGCATCGATATCACGTTCCTCTGGTCCGGACTGTAGGTTATCACTGACACTACCTGTCCTCCCATCAGATTCTATGTCCTTATAGCCTGGGAAGTGAGTCTCCATCAGTAAGCTGAGGGACTCCGAGCCAGACTTCGTCCACGAGTTGTCCGCCCGTTGTATATATCCAGGTGCCACCGTGTTCTTGGAAAATACCCGTCTAAATCTAGTCAACTCGTTAACCGAATTCACGGCTTCACAGAAAGTCATCCATTATGTCCGTTTCGCCCGTCTTATGTCTTTCTTATATTTAGTGAAGCTTTCCCTATAGCTGTTCCAATCAGTCTGACTCCTCGATAGCTTGGCTCTATTTAACAGCCTTCTAACTGTAGACCGTTGGACCCTCAGTTCCCTGGTCCACCATGTCGGCTACCTCCGTTGCTGAACTCAAACTACTCTTAATTACCTAAGTGAAATTATTCACGACTTCGTCGATACCCTCAGCTGACTTTCTCCAGCCCTCAGTATCTCTCAAATCTCTATCAAATAACTCACCGAAGGACATCCAGTCCGTCCTTCTGGAGTTCCTATAAAGTTTTCCTTTCGGTCTTACAAAGTCAAGACTGAAGGATAGCACGCTGTGGTCCGAAAAGGAATAATTCATTGCCACCCTCCAGTCTTTGACAAATTCACCCCCTTGGTTCACTAGTGTTATATCTATAACTGTTTCCCTATCTTTCGTTTTTAATGTGGGATCATTACCCCTATTGCAGATATAAAGATTATGACTAGTTACAAATTCAAATACTAACTCACCCCTCTTGTTGATATCCCTGCTTTCCCATTGGTAGTGGTAAGCATTCGCAGCACATTCAAGAACTATGCACAAACCTCTCCTCCTGTAGTGCTCCGCCGGGCGATGCCCGGTGTCCACAGATGCCAGTATATGCCTACTGCCTCCAGTGACCTCCCACTGGACAGCTGTAAGGTCCCCGTTGCTAAAAGAATGAAGAAGATTAATATTTAAACCATTCCTAGCTAATATGCACGTCCTTATCCTATGTGGAAGGTATGAACAGGTTATATCCAGTGGTTCGGTTGAGGCTGCTTCACAGTGATGCAAATTAATTTGCACCACTAACAGCTTCTTTGGGTTTATCAGATTTGGTATACCTAAATATAATTACCCCAAAACCAAAATTGACAGCTCCCTCCAGTGACTCCAGCTTCTTCAGAGACTCCTGATCCACTACGAATCTGAAGTCTCTGCCTTGGTTCGCCTTACAGGTCATAGAGTTAACAATCATTCATTGACCTGTAACGAGACCTACATTCTGATTTTCCAATACTATCAGAATGGTTTCAACCTCTGGAATGGATGGATGAAAACACGGCGTCACTATTGAACGCAGGGGCAGCTCACACGCCAGTATCACCTCAAATTTAACTCGTGGATAAAGAGAATCGCAATTAGCAACTGCGTTTTCAAAAAATTCAAAAGATTTCTTATTACCGCAGTTGATAGTTTTAACACCCTTCATCCAGTCCGTGCCTTTGAAGGATACCTCGTCCGGCCTTCCTTTTACGAGGGCGATCTCTTCAATGAGCTTGTGTTCAATCTGTCGCCATTACTCAGCACTGATTCTCCCATCTGGATCAACTTTGTCAATGACAGCAGCCTGAACACAGTTCTGCAACACTGATTCCTTCGCCTTTTCGATGTTGAGGGCTGCTGTTCGCTTCCTAACTCAGCACTTTTAACAACCTCCTTGTGGGGGCCCTTAGAAGAGCTAAAAAGTGTGCGAGCAGCCTTCTTGGCTATAGAGGTTTGCTGGTCATCCCCAGACCTGGCCCTTTTAATGACCTCGTTTTGGGGACCCTTAGAAGGACCGTATGGGTTTTGACCAACAGCGCTCGAAGTATAAGGCCGTATGCCAGAGATTTTAGCAACCACACCAGTGGTGTCCTTATGGTTTCCACTGGTAGAGCTGGTCGACCTCTGGCCTACTGCCTTCTTATTTGTCGATGGCTAATCATATCCAGACCTATCATCCTAGACAAGCTTTTGCGAATAGCCGGTTTTGCTGGCTGGTGCATGAACAGCCTTACCACCAGTAGTCTTTGGATTGCCTGCCTACCTTTACCTGCTGTTTCAAAAAGGTTGCAGGTTCGGCTGGTTCGCCACTACCCTTATTTTCCGCTCCGGCATGGATCGTTGAGGATATTGACCTTCCTCCTATACTCTCATGAGACACCTCTGGAGTGCTGTCCACATTCTCACTCAATTCTTCAGGATAAGGCATTCCCAGAGAGTCACAGATAGGCCCGTAAATCCGTTCGAATCTCTTAACGTTCCTCCTGTGCTTTCTGACAAGGTACCTATCCTTGCCTGCAAGTGGCATTGAGCCTCTCTTAGCTATACGAGCCTTTTCTTCTTTAGTTCGGCATGTGAATTATTAATTGAAAAATCTATTTTCATCCCACGAGTATGCCAGTAAAAAGGAGGACCATCTCGCGCATCCCGTGCCATAGGCGTTGGAAGGGAGCTGTTAGCTTATTTAGGCACCAACTAACCATTCAGGTCGTCGGAACTGCTATCAACCACCTTGGCCTTAAAGTGTTCCGCATTTATTTGGTTCGCGGGAGACTCTAAGGAACTCTAAGACCAGAGATAATACACATGATCTCAACACTCAAGTTATAAGCCTGTATGCACCATATACCAAAATGATCAAGTTATGTATCTTATAACCAATTCCCCCTATCTGCCACCTGGGGACACGTCCGATAGGAGTAAATGCAGGAAACAATGCCAACATTTATAAGCAGCTATGAACCAGTGCTGCGAAGACACTCCTAATGGCCGTGTTTTTCTTAATATAAAGCTTTGCGTTCACCAACCTCCCCAAATGGCATAGAAAAAATTCCCTTGAAACACAAATCTAAGTTAGTTTTTTTTTTTGTCTTCAACTTTTTTTAATCCTTGATCTGTGTCCACCTTACAAATCTTTTATACGATGTTTATCAAGTGCGTTGGAGCACTTATCCTGTTTTGGTTAAACGCAAAGAAATTCTCGAAGAAATCATTATCAACTATATACGTGAATAAGTTGTATATATTTGGCCTAAAGGTTGGATGCGTTTTGAAGAATTACAAAAAAAAAAAAACTAGAGAAACGCTAAATGGCAGCTAAAAAGGTTAAAGAAAAGAGAAAGGTTATATTAACCAGAACCTCAGGACAATCATCACCCAATCCAATGTAATGACCACCAATTCATTGACATCAATACAAATATCAAATGTATTATCATGTATGTAATTAAAATGGAATTGGGTGATGTAAGTGAAATAATACAGTTTAAATATAAAAATCGATTAATTCGAAAATATTTATTATTTTTTTAATTTAATATAGTACTTGCAAACTAAACCAATTTTAATATGACTGCTCAACAACAACAGCAGATACAGTCGTTCTCTTCAACACAAATGTCACAGGGTTCGTATTCTGATCAACAACCCAGATCACCATTACTTAATCTCTCAAAGAGTGGTTTCTTAATAAGTATCCCAACACAAACTTCTATGGCAATATCTTCATTTTATAATCATGAACAAACTGTAACAGCAACTTTAGTCTTATGCTCAAGTCAACTATGTCACTGTCAACGACTAATGCAGTTTGTAATATCTTCATTTTATAATCATGAACAAACTGTAACAGCAACCTTAGTCTTATGCTCAAGTCAACTATGTCACTGTCAACGACTAATGCAGTTTGTATACCACATTTTTCAACTTCAGCAATAGCAGCCGGAACAACAGCAACCCCATTACCACTCAATACTGATAATTTAAATTTTAAAAATTTAGCAATACTGCCCTTATTTTTAATAACATAGGATTTTTAACACCAAATCCTTTCTTTATCTCCAATTCACCCTCACTGCCCTCAAGATACCACCATCGTTGAAAATCACCAGCGATATCATCATATCCCATTGCAACATCACCATGTACAGAAATAATACTAATTGTGTTGTAATTTGTTTGAATAAAATATGTCTTCGTACTTGTTGCATGATTTTTACTGAAAATTATAAAAATCACTGTAAAGTAAAGTAAGGAAACATGATTTTTTGTTTTATTTTTATTTTACTTTTTATTATGTTATAGAATTATAATTTTTTTTGTAATGTGCTATTTGTACTAAGTACAATAATATGCTATTTGTACTATTATTTAAATAATTTTCTTCAACTGTTTTGAGAAATCTTTTTGAGAACTAGTGCTTAAGAACTAATTATGTATGACTTCTAGATCACTTCTCTGAACAAATTATTGGTTCCTAAATGACTTCCTATAACTGCTATGAAAACTTCTATAAAAATTTTCTAAATTTTCAAAAATTTATAAAAACAACAAACAACAAAGTTAAATTGATTAAAAAGTGGTCATTAGAAAATGGCTCATAGAATAAAGAAACAGGATTTGAAGCCGTTCCCTAACGCTTCTATAGAACTTGTTCAAACAAAAATTATTGATTAAAGAACTATTACTAGAACCGTTCTACAGAACTAGTTCTGGAGGTGACAATTTCAAACAAAAATCATTGGTCGTAACGCCAAATTTTGAAAATTCAACACATTTTTCATATTTTACTTCATAATTTTTGGATACCAAAAAATGTTTTAGAATTATATCAATTATTGTAACAAAATTAATAGTAACAGCTATTTAAACTTTGTTACATACCTATAATATTTATATTTATTATTATGTTCTTTTATATTTCTGCACCCCATTAACATTTCACTCCTTTGCTCGTCTGTAACTACATTTGTTTACACCAATACATTAACGTATTTACTTTAGCTACCAACCATCATATGTTAGAGGGAATTAATAATTCTCATTTAGTTTGTTTGATTTTTCACATAAGTATTCTAAGGTTGGTTGAAGTAGTTGCGATTCGAGCGCTCTAGAATTTGCCAAAAACTAAGACAGCTGATCTTACAATATAATCTGCCTTGTTCCCAAGACACCTGGTATTGTGAAATCAGTCACTGTTTCTCTGGTACTCGGAACAATTCCGAGCGTCAGGGCGATACCTTGCACAGCGACTTCGGTTGACTGTTTCGGACACAGCGGCTTCGGCTGACTGTTTTGGCACAGCGTTTTCGGTTGTCGGGTTCGGCACTGCAACTTCGGTTCATTGTTTCGGCACGGCAACCTAGGCTGACTGTTTTGGCACAGCGGCTTCGGCTGACTGTTTTGGCACAGCGGCTTCGGCTGACTGTTTTGGCACAGCGGCTTCGGCTGACTGTTTAGGCACAGCGTCTTCGGCTGACTGTTTTGGCACAGCGGCTTCGGCTGACTGTTTCTCTTAGACTAAGGCTAAATTTTGTAACCTAGATTTAAGGAATTGTATTATTTAAATTAGTATTCGTAAGATATCTTTAAGTATCGTAAACGATCAGGCGTGCTGCATAATACCCGAGGGAACCGAATCTTCGATCCAGCCTCTACCAGTAACAGAGCCCGATTCAGCTGCGAAGTACCCGACTAAATCCCTGCGTATCATCGTACTGCCGAATCTTCGATCCAGCATCTACCAGTAATAGAGCCCGATTCACTTGCGAAGTATCCGGCGTGCTGCATAATACTCGAAAAAATGAAAAAATGTTTAGTAAAAATTAAAGTTTTTAATGCTATTTTGTTAAGATATCAAACTTTAAAATTAAAAAAAAATATTAAACGTTTTTTAAAATTTATCAAAAATTATTCAAAGATTTTGTTTGATGTGTTGCATGCTTTTTGGAGGAAACATTTTTATCTAATTTTCGAAAACTAAATCTTGTTATGTTTACTAGAAAAATTTCTTTGAAAATGATTACTTCGTTGTATAATTGCGGAGAAATTTTATTTATTTTTAAATGTTGTTAAAAATATGCATTTAATATTTTACCAAAACATAAGAAAATGCATTCGGTTGCAAAACCTGATTCTTCTACTTCCCAAAAAAATTAGAAAAAAAAAATGAAGGGAAAAAAATAGGGATACTTATATATATATATATATATATATATATATATATGTTAACCTACCCAAAAACAGTCTTTAAGTTCATTATAAGTATTTGAAGCAAGTTATTTACTCTATGTCATTACTCATGAGATTTTTATTTGCATCAAAGTGCATAATAGTATTATACTTTTTATTGTATGCTATTATAGTAATATATAAATAAATATATAAATATATTAATCTACCATGTCATTATGTCGTGTGCACCCTGTGCGAGAAGAATTGGCAAAGCGAACTCGCAGAAAAGAGAACAATATATGAACATACAGACAAAGACAAAAAAAAAAAATTGAGGAAAGCAAAAAAAAAAAGAGGAAAGAAGAAGCAGAAAAATATAAACAAATGAATTGCTGAAAAGCTGAGGTAGGATAATGGAGTAGGAGGGCATATTGTCCAATAGGAGGTGTAGTGGAAAGAATTTAGGGAAAACGCGTTCTTTTTCGTTTGGGATTCTGAAAAAGGTGAGACCAGTGGCCGCAGAAAGAAAGCAAGGAAAAAATAAAAACAACAACAAATCGGTGAAATATGAAAATTTATTAAGACTAATAGTTTTTGATACAAAATGAAATTAAATTAAACCTTAAAGCTAAAATAAGAAAAAAACAATCTAAAGTACATTAATACTAAAAAGAATAAAGATATAAAAAATTTACATTTAAATTCAATTTTAAAACACAAAGTTAAATACAAGAAAAAAAAACTTAAAACTAACAAGATTATACAAACAAACGTGAACAAACTTTAATCTAACCAATCTACAAAAAGAACAAAATAAAATAAAAAAAAACCGAACGTTAAAGTAAAACCATCCATCACCTAAAAGGCCACTGCACCATAGTCTCATCCAACGCTGGAGAAGCTGCACAGCACACCCACACCAGGGGTGCTAGGTAAAAAGGTTTTCGACCATTAAGTGAATTATACCTGGACGACTATACGGACAAGACCGATTTATCTAAAATAAATAAATAAAAAAAAAAGAAAAAATAGAAATTAGTAGAAAGTAAGAAAAAATAATATCGCGAAGAAAATATATATTTATATAGTTTTTATTAGTGGGTAGAAAATTTTTTTTTACTTACCGGGAAGCTCTCAGTCCATTTGCGAATTTTTGAAGGCAAAACGTGCGCGAAGTAGGGTTGAGCTCAGGCCTAAAGTTCGTCGTCAAAAGAAAAAACGTAGGACCCTAAATGTAGGGATACAAGACTCAATGTTTTACCTAGAAATAAAACTAGAAAAAAAATATCTTCGAAAAGATAAAATAATAACAAAAAATAAAAAAAAAAACAAAAAAAAAATACATATAAATCAAACAAAAAAAAAAAAAATTTTATATATTGAAATACTTACTTGAAAAACCCCGGACGTAGGACTACTTACGGACGGACAGAAAACCTTGGAAACTGCAAGGAAACGTACCCATCCTTGAGGCCAGCCAACAGCAGTACTAACCTGAAAAAAAATAGAAGAGAAAAAGAAAAATATTAATAGATATAAATTTTTGTGAATTTTATTGCTATTTGTTTTTATACATTATTTTATTTATTAGTTTGAATAATTGAAGTCAAATTTATATAAAATAGGTCAGTTAGTTAAAGTAAATTTTGCTGAAAATTATTTGAAATAGTTTTATTTCTATTTTTGTAAAAATTAATGAATTTTTTTTATGTATTTAAAGTAATTTTTAATTTTTGAAATCGCGAAAGTCGCCTATTTTAATAAAATCTTTGTATTATTATGTTCAAATGAAATACTAAAGGAGTTTATCATTTAGCATGAGAGGTTAAATTTAAAGAATGCGGTGAGTAATCGGGGAGAAGTAAGACGGTAAGGTGAAAATCGAATCCGGGGACATTAAAAAAGTAAATCCAGTTAATGTCAAGGTGAGAAAGGAGAGTTCTCAAAAGGGAGGGAAACATTTGGCCCAACATCTGCCAAAAACATTCCATTTGTGTGTAACAGGGAGTTTGTTTTCCAATAAACTGCTTCGGGCCTCAGCATTTTCCTTTTTTAACTTACACTTAATAGCTGATATGAATTTTTTTTGTAGGTGGACAAGTTCCCCAGGCCTGCTGGCAAGAACTACCCCCATCCGGCGAGCTCTAGCCCGGCACACGCCAGCATATCAGCGCCGCCAACAGTCTGGCCACACCATCTGTAGTTGTGTAACAACAACCATCTGTTTTTTTTTAGTTTTATTGCGTCCACTCATTACAAAAATGGCGCCCAACGTGGGGCACGAAGCAGATCTATAGCCTAGAAGTATAAATAGAGTAGTTTATGTTTCCTGTCTGATCGTAGGTCCGATTAGGTAATGGAAAAGAGTCCCTAATTAGTGCGACGTATTCGGACAGTAAATATTTTAGTAGAAGTTTTTTGTTGGCTGGACAATAGGACTTAATCGTGTTAGTAAACATCTTTAATAGCATAATTTGGTCCAGTAATAAAAGACAACTTTATTTTAAAGTAGTAAATGCAGTTTACAATAATAATTAGGAATCTAATAATTCATCAGGATTCTTATCGTTCACTCAGGTGTAAGTCCCGAATTTCGAGACCTAGAAGTCTAATTCGCGTTGCGACACCTGAGGTGTTCGATAGGTTCATGAAGAATTATCGTTTCGTCGGTCTCAATTCTTTCCTTACAACTTGAGGCTTAAATGAGGTTGAACACATTAATAGTACTTTTTAGTTAATTGCTCAAGTTATAAAGGAAGAATCAAGACATAAGTTAGTTAGGGGATAGCCGAGAAGTGAGGAGTGATAATTTTAATATTACTTACCTCTTGTTATTTCTGATGTAGTTTAGATTTCCAGCCTTCGAAGAAATTGTATCGAGTCCTAGAGGCTGTAAGTATATCCAGACCTGACCCTAGTAGCAGCTCAATTATTTTCAGTTGCTGAGCGTCAGGGCTACCCTAGCTCCAGCCAATTCCGTTTTAGTTTTTATTATATTTTTCGTTCACGTTCACAAGTTTACAAACTCCTGAAAGATAAGAATGAAACAGATTTTAACACATTTACATGCAAATTGGAAATTTTACATACGAAACTCACCTTACCAGTTTTATGACTCCCCTGATTTACCACCGCAACATGCTTATTCGATAGACCTTTTTGTTCCGATTAAGTTTTTTGTGACCAAACGAAAGTTTTTCTGTTTTTATTGGAAACAGCTTGACGTTGAGTCTTTTTGTTTTCTTGATTTTCGTAGCAAAAGACTGCCATTATTATTATTTTTTTTTTCGTAACGAAATTGTAGTATGGTTTTGACTCGTTCCGTTAGGAATAGATTATTGTCGGAAGGTCGTGACGCAAATACAGTTCAAGATACCGTTTTAAATATGGAAAGCGTGGCACGTTCTACCGATCAAACTATTATCCCGACGGCAGCCCCTGTTATTTCCGCTACCAATGCCACCACTTCTAGAGCTGCCATGGCTCCAACCGTTCAACAATTTATGTCGATGGCTCATGACCGCACTGGTTTGTCTAACGAATCGACTTTGTCACATACGTCCGTAACTACTCCTGAGTACGGCAGTATTACCGCTCGAAACGTACAACAGGAGTTCCGTCAAAATGCAGCGTCTGCACCGTCTAACCCTGCACCAAATGTACCAAACAATAACTTCGTAGTAGAAAATATTGCTGGAGTTATTCGAGAAAAAGTTTCCCGTCAATTCTCCGGAGTGCAGAGTATGTTGCAGCAGGAAATTGCTCGCGCAGTTAGCCGCGCTTTGACGCCACAAACAAATACGCAAAATGTACCGCCACCAAACTTAGGATCTGGTAATTTGCAACCTCTGCCACCAGGACAACAACAAAACATGACAAATCAGCAGCTACAACAGCAAAACCCGTATAATTTACCAAATCAAGGGGTGCAGCAGACATATTCGCACCAACCATTACCAGGGTATACAGGTAATGCTCAGTACCAACAGCCTATGTCTCATCAAGCACCGGTAATAGCCGCCCATTCGTCACCTGCACCAAGTTTGCCACCAGAATTTACCTTCACAAACCAGCGAAAGGTAGACTTGTCTAAATGGGAAATCAAATTTGATGGCACCACTAAGTCAATGAGTGCTGAGGATTTTATCTTTCGAGTCGACGTCCTACGGCAGGATTATAACTGTTCGTTTAACGACATAAGACGCAGTTTTCATTTGTTGCTAGAAGGTCAGGCTTTGGATTGGTACTGGAATGTACGCAAACTGACGCCAATTCAATCTTGGGAAGATTTGGAGAGGGCATTTCTGACGCAGTATAGGAGGTACGAAAATGAATTCCAACTGCAGAAAAAGATTATGGACCGCCGTCAAATGCCACAGGAGTCTTTCGAGGATTTCTATAACGCAGTGATGAGGTTACGAAATCAACAGAGATCCCCGTATTTAGAAAAGGATCTCATTGAAATCATGAAAGCCAACCTGAAACCATCACTTTCTCATTTATTGTTTTCGGTTAGAATGGATGGGTTAAATGAATTTTGTCAGCAAGCCAAGCGGGCCGAGAATTTACTAGCTAGTCAACGACAACCTTACCAGCCACGTCCATTTGCACCACAGCGTGTGCATGAAATTGAATATGACGAAGACACGGTCCCAATGCAAGATTTGGAACAATCGATGCACTTGCTGGAATTGTAAACAAGTAGGTCATAGTTTTATGGATTGCCCGTCACCTACGCGCAGGATTTTCTGTTACCGTTGTGGTCGTGATAACGTCGTAACGCCGAAATGCCCTAAATGTCAGGGAAACTCACTACCGAACAAGTCTCAAACTGGGGAGACTCGTTCAACCCAAACGTAAATGAAAATCCGAGTGTGAGTAATAATGAGATCGAGCCTATGAAACCGATACAAATATTAAAGAACCCGGATAAAAAAGAAACCGTAGTAAATAAGCCTAATATTCGTCAGTTGAAACCGCTAAATCAAAGAATTAAAGAGTATAGGGAGGCAAAAATTAGGATTTTTGGTGAAGTGTCTAGTAGGATAAAGAAAGCTAGGGAGAGGTATAAGAAAAGGAAACAGCTCAGGAGGGAAATAATGGAAGCTTCTTTATATGAGGGAGATGATACTAGGTTTTATGTGAAGATAGTCATAAATGGGAATGAAATTGAAGGGTTGTTAGATAGTGGAGCGACTGTAACCTGTTTAGGTAAGGGTTGCTTGGAATTTGTTCAAAAGACAGACCTTCATATTTCAAAATTTTTATCTTTTATAAAGACCGCAGATGGCAGTCCCCATAAAATTGTAGGCCGTGTTAAGGCGAAAATAACTTTTAATAAAATTTCTAGTGAAGTTACCTTTTATTTAGTTCCCACCCTGAATCGACCTCTTTTTCTCGGTGTAGACTTTATGCGACATTTCGGTCTGTTCGCAAGCGTTTCCAGCCTCACCACCAATGGAGTTACTTTAGGCCCTGAGTCGGATGAAACCGAAAAAATTAAAACTCATTTGCTAACCCAGGAACAGCAGTCTCAGTTGGATAAGGTAGTAGCTACTTTTCCTTGCTATACCAAGCGCGGTCTTGGTCAAACCCACCTCGAAGTCCATACAATAGATACCGGTGATGCGAATCCGGTGAAGGACAAGCACTACCCTGTCTCGCCAGCTGTGCAGAAGTTAATGTACGCAGAGCTAGATAGGATGCTTGCTCTTGGGGTCATTGAGCAAAGCGAGAGTCCTTGGAGCCATCCGGTTACTCTCGTCCGAAGGGGCGAGAAGAATCGGTTGTGCTTGGACGCTCGTAAGCTGAATGCAATCACGATCAAGGACGCCTATCCTCTGCCGCACATTGAATGTCTGCTCAGTCGGTTAGGAGACACGTATTTCATCTCGAGCGTTGATTTAAAAGATGCATTCTGGCAGATACCGTTAGATGCATCCAGCAGAGAAAAAACTGCATTCACGGTGCCAGGTAGACCACTTTACCATTTTACGGTAATGCCTTTTGGGTTATGCAATGCAGCTCAAAGACTCTGCCGTTTAATGGATAAAGTGATACCAGCTGCGCTACGTGATAGAGTTTTTGTCTATCTGGATGATCTTTTGATTGTATCGCCAGATTTTGAAACTCACCTGGGTTTGCTGAAACAGGTATCTAGTCGTTTGGAATCGGCGAGTTTGACCATTAACGTCGCGAAGTCTAAGTTCTGCTTTAGGGAACTGAGATATTTAGGTTATATTGTAGGAGGAGGAAAATTGAAGCCAGACCCCGAAAAAGTTAGCACCATTTTAAAGTATACCTATCTAAAAACAGCTAGGCAAGTTAGAAGTTTTATGGGAGCCACCGGCTGGTATAGGAGGTTCATACCTGATTACGCTACTATTTCCACACCCATTTTCAACACCCTTAAAAAAGGCAAGACCTTCGATTTCCCCGTAGATGCTAAAGTAGCTTTTGATAAGCTGAAAATTGCCCTAACCACCAGTCCAGTCCTTGTTCATCCAGATTTTAACAAACACTTTTATGTGCAATGTGACGCATCGGATCTAGGAGTAGGAGCCGTGTTATTTGAAAAAGACGAGGCAGATGGAGAACACCCCATAGCATTTTTCTCCCACAAGCTAACCCCGGCGCAGAAAAATTACTCAGTGACCGAGAGAGAATGCTTGGCCGGTATTTCTATTGGCCAAATATGAATTCTCAAATATGTGCCTTTGTGACAAACTGTCAAAATTGTAAAGAGACAAATCCGGCAAATATTACTTTAAGACCTCCCATGGGTGCTGAGACGCTTACAGAACGTCCGTTTTTGTCGACTTTTTAGGTCCCTACCCAAGATCAAAAAAGGGCAATTGTTTTATATTTATTGTGTTGGACCACTTGACAAAATTCGTCCTGCTTAAAGCCATGACGAAAGCCAATTCAAAGAACGTAATAAGATTTCTAATTTCAGAAGTTTTTCATAAGTTTGGTACGCCGGAAACTATCGTGTCTGATAATGGGAAGCAGTTTATCAGTAAGGAGTTCAAAGATATGGTGAACAATTTTGGAATATCGCACATGAAAACTGCAACTCATTCGCAACAAGCGAATGCCTCCGAACGGGTGAATCAGTCCATTTTGGCCGCAATTCGGTCCTACCTACAAACTGATCACACGGAGTGGGATAAATATTTATCGGAAATAGAATTCTCTCTAAGATCATCTGTTCAATCGTCAATCGGTGTTACACCTTATTTCGCGCTGTTCGGAATGAACATGATTTCTCATGGAAGCGTATATAAATTAGCTAAAAAACTTCAAGCGCTAGATGATCCCGAAACTGAGATTATTCCGAAGCCAGTGAAAATGGATTTGATTAGGAAACAAATCCGAGAGAATCTACACCGTGCCTACTTAAGAAATGAGAAACTTTATAATACGCGTAGTCGTGCCGTAAAATTTGTTCCCGGTCAGGAAGTCTACCGCCGTAACTTCCAACAATCCGACTTTAAAAATAATTTCAACGCTAAACTGACAAGAAAATTTCTGAAATGTAGAATCGTCCGACCGATAGGCAATAGTCTATATGAGGTCGAAGACCTCCAGGGTAAACTGTTAGGGGTATTTCACGCTAAGGATTTAAAGCAGTAGCCTAAAATCCTTGGTGGTCCTAGTCCTAACAGTTCCAAACGTCTAACGCGTAACTTCGCATAATTTTTATAAACTAAAAGGTTAGTAGCTTCTTTATATACCTTATGGTGTTATTTTGATAACTATTTCCTTTTCCAAATTCTTATTCTAGCTGTGGACTATTTTGGGATCACCTAATGAACCATGAACGACACTGGAACTTGTAAGTTTCTTATCTCATGTTGTCAATCAGAGTGAAACAATTACGTCCAGCAATAACTAATCATTTATTCACCTCAACTGTATGCTAACGTTTCTAAGCTGATTACATGTGTAATCGGTCATTGGCCAAATAGTGTAACTTCGTGAGCCCTAGGGGAACTATGCCATTAAGAAGCTAGAAGTTCTTAGCCACCTAAGCCAATGACTTTTTCTGAGCCCGCATCTTACAGCGAGTTGAGGTAAAAGTCAATAAATTTTGAGTCTCGTGTTTGCGATGAAACACAAGATAGTTATTGCCACCGTTTGATTCACTCTGATAACAATATGAATGAGAAATTTACTAAGTAGCCAGTTTTGAACATATTTCATTCAAAGAGAAAACAAAGTAATTCTACTTAAGCTTTGTTAAAGTAACAAAAGGCAATTTAAAGAGGTTTGTCTGTTTGTGAGATTTATATTTTGTTATCATACATGCCTTTTGTTAAATTAACTTAGCTCAGCTAGAGTAAAATTTTGAAAATATAAGTTTTTGAATAAGTCCATTTGGTATATGATTAAGTGAATAACTTAGAATCTAACCACTCACCAGAATTACTCCCGATTGAAGATTTTGGCCTTGTCTATTTCAATGTACTTTCGCGTCTTTCGATGAATATTGGTAGTATCTGAAAGAAATAAAATCATTATTTCCCATTTGCTTTATGATTTTGGCATTTAAATCGATAAATCTGTATGTTTTTATACCTTATGCCTAAATACCTGGCAATCAGCTGGAATCTTCTAGCCTGAAGACAGGTCGTCGATTACAGGCCCTTGAATTCCATTGTCTGTAAATATTAAAATTTTATTAGTCATATTTAAATGCATTTATAAATATAGTTAATTCTTTTCAGGAGAATTATAGGGGGTATTATTCGCCGAGGATTTAAGACAAACATCTTGATATCATCGGTGATTTTAGTCTCTATAATTCGTCCTTTTTATAGCCTCATGTGAAGCGTATATTTCACACTTATTATGTTACTTACTTTTCATCCTTTGACTGACCCCCGTCTCAGATGGATAATGGATCTGTGAAGAGAGATGACATTAAATTTTGAATTTTTTAAATATTTTCAAGTTTAAAATATAGATTTACCTTTTCGAAAAGAATTTCTTAAATCTGTGAATTAAACAAAATTATTAGTATTTATTCTATAATGAAATATTCTGAAATTTTTTTTTGAATTTTGCTAAGTTGATATTAGTCTACTACTTTAGATAATGTTTTATTTCAAGGAAAATTCTCCCAAAAGAATTAGTGAAATAACGAAATTAAAATGGAAGAAAATTCTTTTTGGATAATTTCCGAAGTAAATCTTCAATTATTTTAGCAAAATTTCAAAATCAATTTTATTTTTACTTACCTGCCAGTTACAGGGAACAATGAATTTTTGCCCTCCTGAATGAAGTCCTCCACTGGTATATTTTAAGTTAGGATCTGTAAAGATAGGAAAATATACAAAATAGGAATTAGTTAGTTGTTAATAGTTTTTTAGGTTTAATAATAAGCAAAATTTTCTAGAAATAACATTCTGAAGTGCCTTCACCATTTTAGTGGTTATCATAATTATTATTTTAGGAAATTTTGATAAATTTATTAAAAAAAAAAAAAAATAAAAATAAAAAAAAACAGAAAAAAATAAAAAAAAAAAAATTAATTATAGAAGAAATTTCGTCTTAGTTATTTTTGGCAATTTTTAATTTTTGCATTGATTAATTTTTATTTAACTTTTTTGTCACTACACTTTTGGTTGCCACAGTAAATATATTTTGATGAAAAATCGTATTCCATTTTGATCACCATTAAGATCAATTTTTGATTTTATGTATATTTAGGGAATAAATTTTTATTCTCACACTTTTATCCCGCACTGTATTTTTTTTATATTTTTATATTTCAAATAGTAGTTTTTTTTACTTTTTTCACTTGCACATTTTATCCATTACTTTAATATTAAAATAAGTTGGTCTTTATAATTTTCACTGTGATATACTTTCGCAAATTTTTATTCCATCACTTTTTAAATTTTTACTAATTTTCACACACACTGTAAATTCTAAAAGTAAATTTTCAATATTATTCGCGAAGCTAGTATAAATATGAATTTGTTATCACTGAATAATTTCACCACACTTTTGTCACTCACTGTAATTTCCAAAATTTTAATTTTTCACTTAATTTCATTTTAGGTTTCACTAGCAACATTTTAATTCCACTTAAATCCCGTAATTTCCGCTTTTTATTATATTTTAGTTCGCTACGTCACGTTACGTTACGTACCCGTAATTACTAAATCCGACGTTAACACTTTTTCCACATTTGTGTTTTTTTTCCAACTGCACTTTAATTTCTTTACCATAAATAAAAAAAAGACACCGTTTGTTACATCACGTTCCGTTTGTCTAACCGACGATTTGAAGCTAACACGCCGGAAATATTTTTTTTATATACGGCATTACACTTGTAGTTATGTTTTGCACAAGTTTTTTTCACACACAATTTTTATTATTATTTTTTTTGCACACTGTATTTTTTTTTTTTTTTTTATAACACTATACGCCACAATTTCGTATTTTATAAAAAAAAAAAAAAAACTACACACATATTTTTGTGGCACCCTTTAAATTTAGTTTTCACATTTCTCTGTTTTTCACTTTTAATTTATTAATTCAATCCATTACACTTACCTTTTTCCATTTGTCCACAACCCAAAAGTGAAATTTCCATCGCCGTCGTCGCCGGTGTAGACACATCCTGCAAAGAAATTTACTACGCATTAGTTTTATTAATATATTTATATCAATTTTGTTTACTTACCTTCAATCCATTGAGATTTCCACCATCCGCCATACATTCCTGAAATGAAACAAAGAAAAATAATTATTTTATGGAAAACCACATTTTAAATATTATATTTTAGAAAATTTAAATAAATTTTCTTTCATCATTTTTTTTCTTACCTTTTGTCTGCAGTTCCCATAGAAAAAAAAAACACTTGTTGTAATATTACAACCACGCTGACATTTTTCGTTCAGTTTCGTTCATTCATATTCTCAGCTGTTCATTCATGTTCAATTGGGGTTGCTAGACGTTCAAAGTATTACATTAGGCCCAGTGTTGTATTTATGAAAGAAAATAAAAAGGGGTTGCCAGATAGGATTTTTTTTGGGAATTAATGATAATACCCACGAAATCCCAGAAAACAATTTATATTAAAAGGACATTTATAAAACTAAGGAGATATCTTCCCCCCCATCCTGAGTCCACAGCGGGACTACAGGAGTGGTCGGGTTTGTCGTGTGCACCCTGTGCGAGAAGAATTGGCAAAGTGAACTCGCAGAAAAGAGAACAATATATGAACATACAGACAAAGAAAAAAAAAATTGAGGAAAGCAAAAAAAAAAAGAGGAAAGAAGAAGCAGAAAAATATAAACAAATGAATTGCTGAAAAGCTGAGGTAGGAAAATGGAGTAGGAGGACATATTATCCAATAGGAGGTGTAGTGGAAAGAATTTAGGGAAAACGCGTTCTTTTTCGTTTGGGATTCTGAAGAAGGTGAGACCAGTGGCCGCAGAAAGAAAGCAAGGAAAAAATAAAAACAACAACAAATCGGTGAAATATGAAATTTTATTAAGACTAATAGTTTTTGATACAAAATGAAATTAAATTAAACCTTAAAGCTAAAATAAGAAAAAAACAATCTAAAGTACATTAATACTAAAAAGAATAAAGATATAAAAAATTTACATTTAAATTCAATTTTAAAACACAAAGTTAAATACAAGAAAAAAAAAACTTAAAACTAACAAGATTATACAAACAAACGAGAACAAACTTTAATCTAACCAATCTACAAAAAGAAAAAAATAAAATAAAAAAAAAACCGAACGTTAAAGTAAAACCATCCATCACCTAAAAGGTCACTGCACCATAGTCTCATCCAACGCTGGAGAAGCTGCACAGCACACCCACACCAGGGGTGCTAGGTAAAAAGGTTTTCGACCATTAAGTGAATTATACCTGGACGACTATACGGACAAGACCGATTTATCTAAAATAAATAAATAAAAAAAAAGAAAAAATAGAAATTAGTAGAAAGTAAGAAAAAATAATATCGCGAAGAAAATATATATTTATATAGTTTTTATTAGTGGGTAGAAAATTTTTTTTTACTTACCGGGAAGCTCTCAGTCCGTTTGCGAATTTTTGAAGGCAAAACGTGCGCGAAGTAGGGTTGAGCTCAGGCCTAAAGTTCGTCGTCAAAAGAAAAAACGTAGGACCCTAAATGTAGGGATACAAGACTCAATTTTTTACCTAAAAATAAAACTAGAAAAAAAAAAATATCTTCGAAAAGATAAAATAATAACAAAAAATAAAAAAAAAAACAAAAAAAAAAAATACATATAAATCAAACAAAAAAAAAAAAAAAAATTTTATATATTGAAATACTTACTTGAAAAACCCCGGACGTAGGACTACTTACGGACGGACAGAAAACCTTGGAAACTGCAAGGAAACGTACCCATCCTTGAGGCCAGCCAACAGCAATACTAACCTGAAAAAAAATAGAAGAGAAAAAGAAAAATATTAATAGATATAAATTTTTGTGAACTTTATTGCTATTTGTTTTTATACATTATTTTATTTATTAGTTTGAATAATTGAAGTCAAATTTATATAAAATAGAAGGTCAGTTAGTTAAAGTAAATTTTGCTGAAAATTATTTGAAATAGTTTTATTTCTATTTTTGTAAAATTTAATGATTTTTTTTTTTATGTATTTAAAGTAATTTTTAATTTTTGAAATCGCGAAAGTCGCCTATTTTAATAAAATCTTTGTATTATTATGTTCAAATGAAATACTAAAGGAGTTTATCATTTAGCATGAGAGGTTAAATTTAAAGAATGCGGTGAATAATCGGGGAGAAGTAAGACGGTAAGGTGAAAATCGAATCCGGGGACATTAAAAAAGTAAATCCAGTTAATGTCAAGGTGAGAAAGGAGAGTTCTCAAAAGGGAGGGAAACATTTGGCCCAACATCTGCCAAAAACATTCCATTTGTGTGTAACAGGGAGTTTGTTTTCCAATAAACTGCTTCGGGCCTCAGCATTTTCCTTTTTTAACTTACACTTAATAGCTGATATGAATTTTTTTTGTAGGTGGACAAGTTCCCCAGGCCTGTTGGCAAGAACTACCCCCATCCGGCGAGCTCTAGCCCGGCACACGCCAGCATATCAGCGCCGCCAACAGTCTGGCCACACCATCTGTAGTTGTGTAACAACAACAACCATCTGTTTTTTTTAGTTTTATTGCGTCCACTTATTACAATTATACTAGTATATTATAATCTATTATATTTCAAACTGTTATACTATCATGTAACAGGTATATGTATTAAACTTATCATTAACTTACGTACCATTAACTTACATAGCCATCATTGCAAAACAATAGTAAACATTTATTATATATTGCAAAATAAAGATAATCTTCAAATATTTGATTCAATAACATAATAAGTTCTATATAAAAAAAAATAGAATAAGCAGGAACAATCCATTAAGAAAAGTGTCATTAAACCAAATTAATGAAATGAAAATGGAAAACAAAAATAAAAAAGAAATTACATTGTTTATTAACTGCTAGAACTAGCATTGAAGAATTCAGGACATTCCGCCATATTGTAATTAACCTCCTTTACATCAAGAAGAGCAAGCCTAACTTTCAAATTATCAGGATTTACAATCCTATATTTGGAAATAACCTTTTGACGAAGCATTTTCCGTCAAAGTTGGTTTAAGTTAGACGCAGCAAGCGAATAGTATTTTAAGTACACTCGGCTAGCAATATCATCTCCAATAATATTTTTAACCGTTAGAGAACGCATTTTTAAATTGTTAAACTTAACTAATATTATTATCCTGTTAATTATGTAGCATACATGCTTAATATCATAGCCAAATATGACGACATTAAAAAGGGATTCAGGGAGATAACAACAGAATTTAAATCATTAATGCTAGAAGGTAATCCACTGATAATGAAGTCACCACACTTGAGTCGCTATGTAAATTATTGTTCTCAGTTTCCAACTCAGAAATCTTCATGTTTGTAAAAGAATCCTGATGGTTGATCACTTTTCTACAATCGTGAATATCAGATCTGAGTTCCTTAACAACAGCCGATATCTCATAAATGTATCATGATCACTCTGACTCTTTGCAACAAAGCTTTCAAAACTCTTCATTGTTAGCATTTCTTGACGAAAATAACTGCCATCAACAGTATTAGTTGAACAGGTTGTTGACTCAAAAAAGAAAGCTTCTGGCTTTCCTTAAGTAAATTTAGGTGCTACTCAGTAACATCACACATTTGAAATGAAACCACAATTTGCAAGATATATGCTGTATATCTTGCAAATTCAGGTACAGCGTTGCCAACTATTTAGAATTCGATTCCCAAATTAAAGATTTTTTATTTTGCTCACATTTATCGTCAGATAAAAAACGCACACAAACGACTTTAAACTCACTACCGTTTCTGAAAATTTATTCTATTTGTTAATCCTAGCTTTAAGATTTTAGAACATATAGGATAAACTCAAAATTTTTACAAATCAAAAAGATTTAGACTGACTTCTATTAAAATATTAGACTTAATTTCTTCTTAGGACTGAAACGTATGAAATATTTGTATTTTTCTTAAAGAAATTTTTATATAATGTAGAATTAAGCTTTTTTTTAATAAAAATAGTGAAATCGGATAAGAAACAGAAAATTAGCAAACGTTTTAGAAACGTTCATATCAAATGTGAGAAGTCATATTTCCCTTCCTGTGGGGTCTGTGGGATACTGTTGTGAGAATTTTCATGTTAATAATATTACAAGAGAGATAAAAAACTTAAGTTAGTTTTCTAAAAAAAAAAGAGTTTATTACATATCACCACAAAAAAAAAAAAAACTTTTGAAAGTGATAGTTCTGGCCACCTTAGTTAGTCTGATGTAGAATAATATTTTCTTACGACTTTTGACTTGTGAAAAAACAACTAATTTGTTGTTGCTTCTTTAAAGTCGGTATTTTTGACAATAGATTCCTAAAATTTTGTGATATTTTAATGCACCGATTCAGTCCTATTTGTGATTAACACAAAAAATGTGCAAAATTATGTTAAATAATTTGTTACGAAAAGTGGACGTAAAAGAGGTGCGTGGCATCCATTAAATAGGGCTTATAAGCCTTAGTTCCTTCTGAACTATAGGTCAAAAAAGAGAAAAGTTAAGCCAAATAATTTGTTAGGAAAAGTAGGCGTAAAAAGGGTATCCAATAAATAAATAATAAGAACTGTACTTGTGCCATATTTCATGTGAAGCGATTTAGTGATTGAGTCAAAAAATTAGCGAAATTAATTAAAATAATTTGTTAAAAAAATGGGCGTGATATCAAGAAATAGGTCTTATTAGTCTCTGTTGTTTCTGAGCTAAATGAGTGTCAAATTTAATGTGAATCGATTCAGCAGATGTGTCAGAAATTAAATCAAATTAAGTAAAATATAATTTTCACAAAAAATTGGCGTCTGATCATGATCTGGTATAGCCTAAAGTCTGGTATAGCCTAAAGAATCGTGTGACAACCAGTTGAACTAAATGACATTTTTAATTCCATATTCTATGTACACTAAAGAAGAAATTTTATACAAAAAATTTAAAATGAAATTTATACAGAAGAATCAGTAAAAAGTAAAAAGGCAATAAAAATTGCAAAAATATAAAAAATTTCTTACAAAAAATCTGTGAAAAATTTAACAAAACTTTTTTTTGTGTTTGTGCAACGTTTAAGGATCCTTTAGTGAATATTGTGAGTAAGTGAATCTTTCTGCTAGGGTGGGTTGTATTTTAGCAGCTCAATTAATCGAAGATTAGAAATAGAAATTTTGTTGTGTTGTGTGGAATAATTAAAGAACTCGGTAACACCTTAACTGGTGCCATGAATAGGTTCATGGAACGAGTGCGTTCCGTCTAAATAAGGCTGACCCGTATTGAGGGAACACTGCAGGAAAATACATTAGAAACAATTTTGAATAGGAAAAGCCGACTTGAAAGGACTCAGGTAAAAGACATTAGCGGATTGCCGGACAGTGTGAAGGAGCTTAGAGTATTTGATGGTAACCAAACTCAATACATTTCTTGAGTACATTCTGTAGAGTCAATCCTGAAGGACTTTGAGATAGTGAGACAGAAACCTCACTATGGCCTATCGGGCCATTGTGCAGAGTATCCGCCAAAAATCGTCAAGGCACAGCTTTGGTCTCGTATAACGTATTTGATGGCGATTGGAAAGAAATCGAAAAAGTCCTTTCGCTTCATTACGCCCATAAAAGAGACGTACAAACACTGGAACATTAGTTAAATCAGCTGTCACAAGACTCTTCAACAATTGACGAATACTATTCAACCATTAACCACCAGCTTTCATTAATTACAAGTAAATTAAAGACAGAATCTTACAGGAATAGATCTTTAGACATATTCATATGGGGATTGAGCTCAGAGCTTTCCCAAATGATTATTATCCAACGACCTCGCAAATTGCCTGAAGCTTACTCTGCTTGCTTAGAGTTGCATAATTTGTCTATGAGGAAGAACATTCTGCACTCGGGGCACACAGATGTGTTCAAGATTTACGTGGGTACCTGCCTGACGGCCCAACCCCACGGTGGTCTTAACACCGGGTGAGTACAATGCGCCCACCAACGCCCCCAGATGCAACAAACTGCTACACTCGGGGGCACACAATAGGATATCTGCTTCGACTTCCACGGAAGTAACAAATAGGCTACTGCCGCAAAGGCAACAAAAACAAATTCTCATGCGCTGGCAGCAGCAAAATTTTAGGCCTCAACACTGACAGTATGATCACAACCAACCAACTGCGCAAGGAAGCCGATATATTCCAAATCAAAAGTCAGCGTTGCCACCTCGATATCCAGTCATAAAACATGAACCGACGGATGCCGACAGGACAATTCAGTCACGACGGGTTAACTACATAAATCACCCAAGGGCGACTGAAAAAAGGGATGCGCGTACAGGCCATGATGTAGGCAAACAACCTCGCCTTTATCACTTGGAAACTCCTGTAGAAACTGACAACTGCGAACGTGCTATAAAAATTGACAATGGCAATTTAGATGACATCCTTGGTGAAATAAACTTTATGGAAGCAGGCCGTCAAGACTGCCCTATATAGAATATCGAACTACTGACAACAAAAGACTATAATTTTTGATTGATACGGGCTCTAATAAGAACTTTTGCTGCCCGTCATTATCAATTGGTTGTACACTCTTATGGGTTGGATAAACCCATAAGAGTACACTTCGTCGGTGGTGATATAATAATTGAGCGAAAAGTAACTGGTCCTTTTTTTTAATTCGTAGTCATAAACAAATTAATTTCCTTCTATATTCTACCCGGAATAAAAGAATTTGAGGGTATAATCGGTGATGATACCCTCAAAGATCTATGTGCAGTTGTTGATCGAGAAAAAAGAATATTTTAATCCTGAAGGAGAATTAGCAGCAAATTAGCATCCAAAAACGTGTAAGGAGAAATTAGGACGAGTACAGATGAACCGATATACACAAAAAGTTACCCATATTCCTCGTGTATGAGAGATAAAGTTGAGAGACAGATTGAAGAATTGCTCTCCGAGGGAGTCATACTGCCATCAAAGATCCCCTACAATGCTCCTATTTGGGTCGTGCCAAAGAAACCGAAACCTAGTGGAGAAAAACAATACCGGATGGTTGTTGACTTTAAACCGTTAAACGCGGTAACAATATCTCATAGCTACCCTATCCCTGACATTTCGTCCACGTTAGGCAATTTAGAAAATGCAAACTATTTTACTACGATTGACCTTACATCCGGTTTCAAGCAGATAGGCATGAAACCGAGGGACATACCTAAAACGACTTTCTCAACAGTGAACGGCAAATATGATTTTTTAAGCATGCCTTTCGGGTTAAAAAACGCAACTATCTTTCAAAGAATGATAGACGATGTTCGGTATGAATATATTGGCAAAATTTGTTACGTATACATCTGATATCGATGATATCGTCATCGGTAAGAGTATTTAAGATCATTTTAAGAATATTGATATATATATATATTATATTATATTCGCAAGGCTTCGTGAAGCAAACTTGAAGGTTAACCTCGAAAAAAAAACACACTTCATGAAAACAGAGGTTGAGTTCCTTGGGTATATGGTAGGTACCGAAGGCATTAAACCGGATGCGTACAAAGTTAAGTTCATTGAAAATCTTCTTCCCTCCACAAAATTAAAAACTTTTTTGGGAATAACCTCCTACTATAGATTCATTCGCGA
This sequence comes from Protocalliphora azurea, assembly GCA_932274085.1. Lineage (NCBI taxonomy): Eukaryota > Metazoa > Arthropoda > Insecta > Diptera > Calliphoridae > Protocalliphora > Protocalliphora azurea. The sequence goes on from OW026524.1 coordinate 10,201,274, forward strand.
TTACGCAAAAGTAGCGAAACCTCTTACAAACCTAACAAAGGGGGAATACGTTCAGGTAAAAGCGAGTTAGTCTAAAAAGGTTGCTATCGAACTTAATGATGTAGCAATTGATGCGTTTAACTCTTTAAAAACTATGCTTACCACAGCTACTGACCTTTCCGGACTTTATGAAACCATTTAATTTAACCACTGACGCTTCCAATTTTGCTATAGGTGCCGTGTTGTCTCAGGGTGAAATTGGCAAGGATAAGCCCATCGCTTTCATCTCCCGATCGCTAAGCAAAACGGAGAAAAATTATGCGACAAATGATAATGAAATATTTGTCAAAGTCTGGCACTCGACAACTTGAGAAACTATCTCTATGATGCGAAGAAAATAAAAATCTATACAGATAACCAACCACTGACCTTTCTGTAGAACGCTTACAGCCTCCGAAGGTAGAGAAAGTGACGACTCTACAGTACAGTGCTGAATAAGATTCTTCAGACCTAATACCCCATGTAGAAGTTCCTATAAATGTTTTCAGAAATCAAATCGTAATAAGAATCGGGATAGACATGTCAGCACTTGAGGTGCCACATCGCGGTTATACTCGAAATTTTGTATCCTCAAAGCAATGGAATTTACGGCCCAACTTCGTGAATGGAATAAAAGCCCCAAAGAGCCTAATAGGAGTTATTCAATAATGTAAACCACTTAAACTTAAACAGAAAATGGTGACGGATATAACTTCAAAGTTATTTAAAATTATCAAGGATGAACACAAAAGGGCACACCGAAATTCTAGGAAAAATAAAGAACATACGAGTATCCTGGAACGATTCTGCTTTCCCCATATGAATGCTAACATAAGGAAGTATGTAGCCGGTTTCAATGTCTGCAATCGCTGTGAATATGATAGGAAACCATTAACACCACACCAACAAAAAAACTCCTGATCCTAGGTATCCATGCGAAATCCTTCATATGGATATTATGGAAATCCAAGGACAAAAGTTCATTACGTGAATAGATAAATTTACGAAATTCGCAAAATTTTTTACTATTAAAGATATATAATTATTGCAAGTCAGGAAGAAAGTAATTAAGGTTTTGCATTTTTTTACAGCACCGAAGATTCTTGTTACAGACAATGAAAGTAGTTTTATCAGTCCATTGATGAAGACATTCATTAGATCCTTAGGAGTAATAATAAGGCCATGTGTCGAAAAGAAATCTCAGAAAGAAATAATAGAGCTTGGGATAGGGTCAGGGTAGACAAAAATAATGACGACGTTAGGAAAGGGGGGAAGCATGAGGATGAGGACGATGACATTGACTTGCTAAGACTACACAAGGACATCCTCATGAAAAACGGACAATTACTGACCCAACTGTAGGATCCAGTTCGACGGAGGGACCGGAATATCTGTCTCTTGGGTGCGATGAAGAACATGAGACAACAGTTGTCTCTGCTTTTGATCGGGTCAAGGAGAGTGGAACTGCAGTCACTGTGACATCACTGTGTATGAAGCAGGAGAGCTCGACGGGGGCATCAGGCATGTCCAGGCCTATGTCCAAAACAATTGTTCGGCAGGAAGCGGTAGCAAACCCAATGGATGAGCGGGCCGCAACCGACAGTCGAACGAGATTTGAAAAGGCGAAGAACGGCGTTAGGGCCTCCATAGCTGCACTAAATAAGTTGGCTAAGAAGGACCCATCGCTGTTAGACGGACGGGATAGACATGTTAGCAGGAAACACCGATGATTTTAAAGTGGAGGTAGAGGAAGGTCCGGAAATTGCTCGCAAGGGTAAAGAGTCCGTCTCTACCAGCACTTTGGAACCACAAGTCGGCGCTGGCAATCAAGGAGTTGCTCACAAGCCATCCAGCAGTCCTGTATGTTCTTGCAAGGGAAAGGACAGGTCAGCTAGGACTGGTAGTGGGACAAACCATACTACGAAGGGAGTAGAGAGGGTAAACCAAACTCTTGCGAGCCCCGCTAAGGACTTTCAGATGAGGTCTATTAGGGGAGCTCTGCCTGGAGATGAGATACCCTCTACCTCCAAGAAAGCTGGTTATATTCACATGACTTTTTTAAGGGTCCTCCTAAGGGGACCATAAAAAGAGTGAGGTCTGGGGATGACCAGCAGTTTCCATCAGCGAAGAAGGTTGGTAAGACACTAAGTGGCCCGCTCAAAAACTCTCATAAGGGAGTAGCTAAGCAGGTAGTATCTGGTGACGATCAACCTTCATCGTCAAAAAAGGATTCGTCAAAATCGGAAATTCTTCAAGCAGCAGTCATTGACCGTGCTGATTCAGATGGGAGAATCAGTACGTAAATGTGGCGGCTGATTGAAGATAGACTTATGGAGGAAATCTTCCAGGCAAGGCACAGGCCGGGTGAAATAGCCTTCATGGGTGCAGACTGGACAAGGGGCGTCAAGACTGTTGGTTGCGGTAATAAAGGAACCTTTGAGTTCCTGAAAGCCGCGATTAGCAGATGTGGTAGCCTTTGTCCAAATGCGCAACTGGAGGTTATACCAGCGTCGGAATTGCCTTTGCGGCCAATAGTCACGGTGTGGATTCCACCACCCATTAAGCCGGTGGAAGTCATACTGGGAATATTGGAAGGACAGAATAGGGGGATCAATACAAGTCAATGGAAACATGTCTCTTCATTGACTTGTAAAGGGAACCAAGGAAAAGATTTCCGATTCGCAGTAGATCGGGAATCCATTAAGAAATTGGACTCGTTAGGGGGGGGGGTGTTGTTACGTTCGGGCTTGGCTATGTCAAATTTCGTTATACGAAAAATGACAAAGCCAAAGAGGTTGCGGATGGTGCAGATTTATCTGTGAAGCAGCCTCGACCGAATTAATAACCTACCTCAGTGAGACCAATGTGGACGTGGTACTAATCCAAGAGCCTTGGTTAAATAACAACCAGTTCTGTGGACTAAGGGCTAAAGGATTCAAATTGTTCTGGCCGTCCACTGAGGACAAGGTGAGGACTTGTATTCTAGTGAAGAATGAACTTCAGCTAATTTTTCTTAATTCTTTCAGTTATGGAGACCTGAAGGTCGTTCAAGTAGAGGCGTTAGGAGGCAGTAAACTGGCCTTTGCCTCGGTATACATGGCCTACGAGGAGCTGGAACCATCGGATGACAGGGTGTGGGCCTTAGCCGAGTACGCAGGACGGAATGGAGTACGTCTATTGCTCGGTTGCGATGCTAATGCACACCACAGTCAATGGGGTAGCAGGGATACTAATAAGAGAGGTGAGTCAACATTTGATTTCATTATTACGAATAATCTTTTAATCTGTAATAGGGTTAATACCACTACGTTCAGGACGAAGGATAGGAACTCGGTAATAGATATCACATTGACTAACTCTAGGGACCTAGTTGAGGATTGGAGGGTGGCTATGGGATGCACTTTTTCTGACCATGGCAGGATAACCTTTAATCTGAACCTTCTGGGTTCTGAAAGGAAACCTTTTAGGAATCCTAGAAGCACGGATTGGGACGCTTTCGGGCGGGATCTGGAGTCAAGATTGACTGGAACTCCGAGGGAGTTCATGTCGAGGGATAATCTTGACGAAGTGGTAGAAAAGGTAACGGGGTCTATTAACAGAAGCTATGAGCTCAACTGTCCGGTGAGTTATCCGGGCAGAAGGAAACAGCCAGTCTGGTGGTCAGAGGAATTGAGAGTTCAACGAACCACAGTTGGCAGGCTGTATAACAGAGCCCATAGAACTGGTAAGGACGAAGATTGGAGCACCTATAGAGTGTGTTTTAATAAGTACAAAAAGGACATTAGAAGAGCTAAAAGAGCCTCGTGGATTAAGTACAGCGAGGCCATTGACTCTGTCAATGAACTATCCAGATTCAGGAAGATACTGTCAAAGGACCCTAGTGTTCCTGGGAGTATCCAGAGATCAGATGGTTCATGGACAGAGTCTAGCTCTGAGTCACTTAATGTGCTTTTGGAAACCCATTTTCCGGGTTGTAGGGATCCATTGGTGGAGGGTTCAGGTGAGGAAGAGCACTTCTTCACAGAGTCCGCCAGTGGGATAATTTAAACAGTGGTAAGAGACCTGATTACGGTTGAGAAAGTTACATGGGCAGTGAATTCATTCGAGCCTTATAAGTCACCTGGCCCGGATGGTATTTTTCCGGCCATGTTGCAGAATGCATAGTTGGTGGTTCGTCTACTACTGGTTGAGATTTTTAAAGGGTGTCTGATACATAGACACATACCGAGGGGGTGGAGAGAGGTAAAGGTCATATTCATACCTAAAGGTGGTAGGACTTGTCACTCGAAACCCAAGGATTATAGACCTATCAGCCTATCGTCTTTCCTTTTGAAGACATTAGAGAGACTGATAGACCTATATCTAAGATCTTCTATTGGCACCAACATCATGAGTAGTGCTCAGCATGCTTATCTGAAGGGTAAATCTGTTGAGGGTGCGCTGAATGATGTGGTGGGATATATAGAACAAGGACTTCGGTATAGCGAATTTACCATGGCCGCGTTTTTGGATATTGAGGGAGCGTTCAACAATATCAAGATTGACGCTATCAAACAGGCGATGGTGGATCTTAAAGTACATGACGTCTTGATCGTATGGATAATCCACATGCTAAGCAACAGGATTGTCAATTCGAGCTTGGGTGGAGTATGCTTAAGGAAGCTAGAGACTAGAGGAACACCGCAAGGGGGAGTACTCTCACCCCTACTGTGGCTATTGGCTGTCGACGTGAGTTTGCGTCAATTTGACAGCAGGGGACGGAAGATCGTGGCATATGCTGATGATGTGGTCATACTGGTAAAAGGAAAATTTCTTCCCACAATCAGTGAGATCATGCAGTCCGCGCTGGGTGAGCTGTCCTCTTGGGCCGCTGACAGGGGGCTGGGAGTGAATCCGGAAAAGACAGAGTTGGTTCTGTTTACTAGAAGGTACAAGGTAGAGAATTTCAGATTACCGGTACTGTGTGGAACTGAACTGAGGCTCTCCGACTCAGCGAAATATCTGGGAGTCTTCCTTGATAGTAAGCTGACCTGGAAGAGGAATGTTCAGGAGAGACTCAAACGTGACCTCAATGCCTATTACACCTATTACACAACTCCATAGGAAAGAATTAAGGGCTCAAACCAAAAGTTGTAAATTGGATTTACACCTCGGTGGTGAGACCAATTCTTACTTATGGTTGTTCTGTCTGGTGGCAGGCACTGGAACGTAAGAGTAATAGGAACCTTTTGTCGAAGGCACAGAGGTGTGCTTCAATTGGCATTACAGGTGCAATGAGAAGCACACCACAAGCGGCTCTGGATGTCATACTTCATCTCTTACCCATTGAAGAGTTTGTGAAGGGTAAGGCAGCAAGGAATCTGCTGAGACTTAAGGAATTAGGACTATTAGGTTCATCAAGAGCAGATCACTCCAGGGTCATATACGAGATCAGTTATGGTGAGGTTAATCTGAACTCCATGGAGGCATTAGATTACATGGCCGCTGAATCAGACTTTGGGGTAAATCCTGTCGTGGTGATACCTGATAGGGAGATCTGGTCCGGCACTGAGAGACTATATGAAGGTTGTGCAGTGTTCACGGATCTGAAAGACTCTTTTAGACTCCCTGATGAGTGCAGCGTTTTTCAGGCTGAGATTCTGGGCATCCTGAAAGCCGCAGAAATAATCAAGCAGAACGTTGCGAGGGGTACTGAAGTTACTCTCTATGTGGGCAGTCAGGCGGCTCTGAAGGCCGTGGGGACACATGTGGTGAAATCCAGGCTATTTGCTGCCTGTAAGAAGTCACTGAGAGAGCTGATGAAAGACTACATGGTGAGACTCTGCTGGGTGTCTGGCCACTGCAATATATCAGGCAATGAACTGGCTGATGAACTGGCAAGGCAAGGCGCGGCAAAGGATGTCTCGGAAAGGGAAACCTATGTGAAACCACCACTGAGTTTCTTCTATGGGAAGATCAATGATTGGATCTTGGTCAGAACCAATTCGGCTTGGTAGAGTGGAGAGGACTGTAAGGTGTCGAGGGCGATATGGCCAGCACTCGACAAGGCAGGCACTAGCACTCTTCTGGGCTTGAATAGGAGAAGCTTAAAAATCATGATAGGGGCCATAACGGGTCACTGTTTGATAGGAAAGATGAGGTCTAGATAGGACACTGGCAATTCCGATTTTTGTAGAATGTGTGGAGACGTCGACGAGACCGAGTTTATTGAGCACATTATATGCCATTGTCCACGATTGCAGCATCGTAGGATGAAATGGTTGGGCAGCAAATTCCTCGGCGGGCTAAGTGACGTTCGGGACGTAGAACTTGTGGACGTCATAGGCTTCGTCATGGGAATTGACTGTTTAAGGGAGAATCAGTGGTACAACCCTAGGGGGATTGGTAACATTGCTAATCCTCCTATATGATTCGTTTTCATTCCTATCTTTTTCTTTTCCATTCCTATTCTCCTTTTTTTTCTGTTTTTTTCACAGCTTTATAATGAAGGGACTCACAATGGACCGAGATCGGTCTCTGGGTGGAGATGTGGTACTTTTTTGGTATCACGACATCCTTTTCTATCTATCTATCATAATAGAGTAAGCGTTCAAACGAGGAGCGGAAAAAAGATTCACAAAGAAAACATTAAAAATTTGTTTACGTCAAGTCCGAAAAAACGGTCCTATATATAATACTTACTCGTCGCATGCAAAAACAAATTATTATTTTTCGTATAACTTTTAGAAAAAATAAATAAATAACTAAAAAAGGGGGAAGGGAACATTAAGGAAAAACACAGGAACCAAAAGATATTTTTTTTAATACCTATGCGCAAATTATCTTATAACTATAGTAATTTTAACTGATAATAATCAACTAATTTACTTACAAAATTTATGAACTAATAAGTAACCAACTAAACGAGAATACATAACAAACTAACCATTTACATTACTTAATTAGAAATGTTCACTATTTTCCAGAAGAATAATTTTTCTCATAGCCATACTGAGTTTCGTCAACATAAATACAATCACTTTACATGCAATGGAAATTTGTCGCTATGATGTACCTATAGTATCCATACGGGATGGAAACGCCTGGATTATCAGCGGAAATTTTAAATTAGTCCACGTCATATGCCTTGATAACTGCAAAGCTATTTCCGATAATGTAACCGCGCTAGTTCAGGAACGTATGCCACCCAGCGATAAAAAATATATAATTTTCTATCACCTTGACTAAGTAAAGGACAGACTTTTTGAGCTAGGAAATCAAACGAAGATCAATTAATTGGATTGGTTCTGCCTGGAAATGGGTTGCTGGCAATCCGGATGCAACGAATTTGGAATACCGTCTTAAGCCAAAATACTATCATCAGTAACAACAATGAACAATACAAAATTAACGGTCAGCTTCTGAACTCAACAACTAATTTGTACAAAAAACCAATGACCAAGTAAGAAAAATGAACGAGATAAGTAATGGTAAAGAGAACGAGCGAAATGGCGAGGACACCAAGTTCTTATGTTGAAAGATGTAATCAATGAAATTGTAAAGGCATGTCAGCTCGCTAAGAATGGGGTTGTAAACTCTATAGAAGCAATTGAATATGGAACCTCGACAATGGCTTTCTATTACTGTATGTTACCTTTTAATGAAGTTCTCATCAGTCAGAACGAAACCTTCGGTGTAAGGAATCCTTGCCTTCGCATCAATGAACTAACAGTTTGTAGGAAGTCTTCCCTGTATTCCCCGACTACTCAAAGGACGTAATGCCTGTTGTAAATACAAGATGGTTAAAAATCGAACAATTGAGACGATTAAAGCAGACATGGTCTTCCTCACGAATTTTGAAGGCGTCTTGAATACTCGAGAACATACTGAAACCCTAAATGCTACTTATCTGATACTTCTGTCTAATAAAACTATCTTCATAGACTGCCATTACTACCAGTCCTGTCAAGCGTCTTTAATGAAAAACTGTTGGTAGACATTGACCAGGTTCACGATATAAGTCTACAGAATTGGGAACGAAATTGAATTCATCATTCAACATGCATACAAGCATCATATTGGCATTTGGAGTATGTATCGGAATTTTATGGTACAAAATAGGAAGAAGATTGAACCTACCAAATGTGAAGATCCCAGACAACGGAACTAATAAAGAATATATGACAGATACAAAGTTTAGTTACTCTTAAAACCAATTTCTAACCAAAAATTTGCCAATTTGCAACTACACAAGAAGAAACATTTTTTAGTCACGTTATTCATGCTTACTGGAGATTGATAAACAGGCAAATCACTTCGCTATTGTGGTATAATTCTTCGATTAGATCTGCCATTTGATGTAGTTCTCAAAGAAGACTCTCACTAGGATAGTTCTCTTGATATGCAATAATCTAACATCATATATACAACAGCTAATTACCTTTATGTCGTAGCTGTATTAAAATGGTAATAACTTCTTCTGCAGAAATCTTTAAAATATGTTTTGATCTAAATACAATATCTTTCGGAAATTTCCCTTCAGTTCCTAAACAAAGTATATATATATATAGTTCATATAAGTTCATATTGACAACGCCACTAAATTTTGCTCAGAAGTTTCTCAATATAAGGATGCAGTAGGCAATAATTCTTTTAATGAAATTTCCAATTTTGCTTTTGAACTCTTTCCCTCACCATGAACGCCGACTTGGAAAGACTTTTTAATCAAATGAATTTGGTAAAGATAAAATTAAGAAATAGAATTCAAAGTGATACAGTAAACGGTATACGCACTTTTCAATAAATATTTATCGGCTAAATATTTCAAAATTACTTTTTAGTTATGGACTAAAAATCAAAAGCAAATGTTATTATAATCATAAACCACCTAGTAAATGTTTAAAACAAATCGGAACAAATGCTTCTTACGAAAAAGTTGAAGCGAATGGACAGTACTGGGTTGATATAACATTTTTATAAACATGTACACATTTCTTTAAATATCTTTACGCCCTATTATATACTTATAATTGATAAATTCTATATACGTATGAAAATAAAATAGCAATTTAAAATTAAAATTTAAATAATAGTACACAAATTAATAAAAGTTTTTTTTTTTATTTATAGGTAGGTAAATATTGTAATGTAGCCATTTTATAGGTGTTAGGGCTGGAAACACTGGTTGCTTGCTATAAATTTCATGTCATGTATGTATAAAGCCGACCATCTTCGTAATCTGAACAATACGAAAGCGTAGCACTGAAATAAAATATATTTCAATTAAGAATTTTATAAATCTGCATGAAGAAGGTTAGGTTTTAAAGGGTGACGTTTTCACCCCTCCACCCAAAGACCAGTCAGTCCATTGTGATCCCTTTAAAAGGCCAGAAGAAAGAAGAAGAAAAACAGGCAGAGAAAAAATAGATATTGTAATAGATAAAACATTGAAGAGTGTGGAACCAAAAACCTAGCAATCAACAACGATTACTAAGCCACTTTATCCCCACTGCGAAACTTATCAGGTTACTAAGACTTTTGTCTGTAACCTTTCATAATTCGTGTAGTATGTGGCTCCCAAACTCAGCACCACTGATAGCCTCTTTAGGTTTATCAGATTTAAACTATCAAAATCTGATCACCTCAAACCCAAAATTGATAAAGCTGGAAGGTGTGCAAACAGCCTTCATGGCTATCGAAGTTTTCTAGTCATCCCCAGACCTTACCCTCTTAACGACCTCCTTTTGGAGACCCTTAATAGAGCCAGATAGGTTTTGACCAGCAACCGTCGATGAAAAAGTCCAGAAGTTTCTAAAACAATACCATTGGTGCCCTCGCAGATTTGACTAATAGAGCTGGTCAGCTTCTGACGTACCGCCTTCTTGCTAGTCGATGGCTGATCATCTTCAGGCCTAGCAAACCTGACAAGCTTTTGTGAATTTCCAGATTTGCTGGAAGGTATATGATCAACACCACCAGTGATAGTTATTGGCTTGCCAATCTTTACCTGCTGTTCCAGAAGGGGTGCAGGTTTAGCTGGTTCACCTCTGCCCTTATATATTGCTCCGGTATAGATCAGTGAAGAGGTTGACTTTTCTCCCGTGCTCTTATGACACACTTCTGGAGTACTGTCCGCATCTTCACACAATACTTTCGGATGAAACATTCCCAGAGAGTCACAAGCAGGTCCGTAGATCCGTTCGAATCTTTTACCGTTCCCCTTGTGCTTTCTGACAAGGTACTTATCCTTGCCTGCAAGAGCCTTTCTTAGCTATTTTATGCAGATAGGTAAGAGATGCTCTTGGGTCCCTCCGAGCTTTCTCCTCTTTAGTTCGGCACATAACATCGGCTGTCGCATCACGCATTACCGCATCTTGCCGAACTAAAGTATTGCCAGACGTATGACATTCTGAGCCAATTGAGCAATCCCCTCTCTCCGACCCCGCCACGAAGCTGCGGTTCCTCTCTTGACTGTGAGCGCGCTCCAAGAGAAAAATTCTCGAATTTCTCTGTGGCGCTGGTCCCATCCAAGGGATCCCTCGAGATGGCCAGAATCTAGTTCGCCTCTGATAGCTGGATCAGCAACTTACTTTCCTGTATTAGAATGTCTTGTTGAACTCCTATCATTACTATCTCGTCACCGACCGTTATCATAACCATTTTGGTCCTATCGCCCTGCGACCGTTCGGATGGAATTTATATTTTGATTGTCAGTTTTTGTCCCACGAGTATGCCAGTAACGAAAGGACCATCTAGCGCAGTGACGGCGTGCGCGGACTAGGCTTGATGTTATAACCAACTCGTGCCTTAGGCGTTAGAGTGGAGCTGTTAGTTCGTTTAGGCACCAACTAACCATTCAGATCCTCAGCACTGCTGCGTACCACCTTGATCTTAAAGTGCGCTGCATTTATTTGGTCCGCGAGAGGCTCTGTGGAACTCTAGGATCGGAGATAATATGAACGTTCATATTATGGTCCAGTACGCACCATATAACAAAATTTTCAAGTCATCTGCTTACAACCAATCCCCCTCATCCGACATCTGGGGACGCGTCCAATAGGAGTAAATGCAGCGAAAGACTCCACATAGAACAAAACACAAAATATAAAAAATATACATATTTAGTAATAACTAGCTGACCCGGTCCGCGTTGCTGGCCCTAAGCAAATATGAGTGTTGTATTACCACGCGATTTAAATTGAGCTTTTAACGAAATTTACGGCCTTTAAATAAAAATCCGTGGAATACCTATCATAAAGTTTTTTTGCAGAATAACTTACATATATTGTAGATATGGGCTCAATCAAAAAAGAAACGCATATATTTAATGCAAATTGGAAATTGATCTTGGAATAACGGGCAAGGTTTGATGGAAATCACCAGCAAGAAGAATAAGAGCGCCTCCCATCGGTTGTTTGTTTCCTCGAAAATCACGTAGAGTCCGGTCAAGCGCTTCGAGCAATTTCTTATGGGCCATTGTGCATTCGTCCCAAATGATAATTTTGTACGTTTTAAGGATTGCGGCCATGCCGGAGTTTTTGCTGATGTTGCAAGTTGGTGTTTCTGCCTGATTTGAATTCAATGGAAGTTTCAGTGTTGAGTGTTAAGTGTTAAGTTGCGCGTGATTGCCTGAGAATGTCTTTACCTAAGCTTTCGCGATGCGTTTCCCACAGTTCTAGTGGATTAGATGGTGAACATGTTGTTAAAATTATCGCAAACAAAGTGCGTATTTGTTTTAGGTAACACATGAGTGACGCCTATGTTAGCGTTGTGTTCCAAAGCTGATCACTTTCAAGCAGGCCCAATCGGAAACACTCTTCTCTATAAGTCTGACATTCATTTTCATGGATAGTTTTCAAGGTGGCGAATGATGTTGGACGTTTGATCGTATGCAATAACAATCGCAAATAATAGTATTCAGCATTATTCGGATGAACGGTGTAGACACGTCCCAAAGCATCACAAGAATGCACACCTGCATATTCTGCGACAATCGCATCACGCTTTCTTCTCATGAACTTCTTCGACGACGTGTTCCAAGTGTAATATTTGGGAATTTCAGGATATATTAAAGTTTTGGCGAAATTGTCGGTTGCACACAATTCAAAGAAAGCGGTGAGAGTGGTGTGTGGCGGCTGTTCAGCTCTATTTTCAGCATTTCGTTTGGTGAAATAAACACGCTGGCCATTTTCCAAATGAACAGCTAGATGTTGAACTTTTGGATATCGCTCTGCCGCGGCGGCTTGTCTTCTTGGATTACATATTTTCCTTGATGTATAGCTCATACGTGGTAGAGAAAAACCTGTCATGTTACATCTGGAACATGTGATTTCGTTAGTATGATTGGCAAGCCCGAATACTGCGATGTCGCTGCCTTTGTTGACGTATTTGCAAATATATTTGATCGACTTCACCGAATTACAGTACTCAACATTGATGTGGGCATTAAAATTTTTTGAAAGCAGCGGTGAGTAGGGCACGATCCATCGGTAATCGACGTCAACATCTATATTACGCATTTTAATTGTAGTTGAGTATCCACCGTCATTCACCTTTTTTCGCCTATACAGAGGATATCCATCGCCTCCTGTTTAAGTTTCTTGGAGCAGCTCGCGTGGATAGCGCCTTCTTTCATGCATGGTGAATTTGTGTTCAGTTCACCGCAAGGCCCGTGGATCATGTGTTTTCGGATTGATTCAAATAGAACCGGATATGCTGTGGGATTCGGGAGTTCTGCGGAAATCAAGTCATCAATTTGCGTTGGCATGATTTTTTGTTTTAGCCAGACTAAAATATGGGCGTGTGGCAGGCCTCACTTCCGCCAATCAACCGAGTACATCCAGCACAGAGTTTCGCCAAATATGTGATTTTTAGTGATGACATCCATCAGCCTTGTCAACTTTTGTTTGAATACTCGGGCGAGGATATCGTGTCTATGTGTTGAACTTTGTCCGGTAAATAAAAGGTCGGTGATGTCTTTCTATGCTGGGTTGCATGTGAAAGTGATGAAGAGGTCTGGCCGTCCATACTTGCGCACGTATGTCATAGCATCTTGAGCGTACTGGTGAATGTGTCGCGGACTGTCGCTGGCAAGATCACCATTTGGCCGATATTCGCAGCGTTTCCATCATTGGCGATCGCATCACGCAAGTGGACATATTCTTCGACGCGTAGCTTTTGCTGATTCAACCGAATGAAGAGCTGACGTTCACTTTCAATTTTCGCGTACATGTCGACAATGAATTGATGGAAGACTTCACGGTATTTCAACAAATAATTACATTCATTTGGCCTGATCATAAGGCGATAGGCATAAAAGTCCATACAGGAAACTTTTTTTGTCCACTCTCCATTTGCATTACGTTGAAATGATACCCATCCTCACCCCGTGGATATTTTAGTGCATCATACGATCGATGAGTTTCCGCAATGCGTTGAACACTGGAATTCCGGCGATGGATAACGATATCGCGTCGCTCGAAGTCTGTGCCGACCATAACAACTGCGACGTCTCCTATCATCGGTGCATTGAAGCGCCGCTCATGCTCACCAGCCGGTGTCTTGTCAGCTCTTATCACAACCGTATAATCATCTGCCGGCATCTGGTCTAGGGCTGTTTTGAATAGACGGATGAGGCTGTTGTGTTCATGTAACATAGCTTGAAGACTCGAAACGATTTCCCGTCTGACTTCAGTACTGATTGCGCAACGCTGTTCAACCTCTGTAGCTTTGGAGGAACTAGGCATCATCATTGGGAAGTGGGAGCAACGATCCAATTCTGTGATAGATTTGGCCTTACACTTTGAAGGTGGGCATGTAACCGGCGTTGTTGATATTAGTTGCTCCGAAGGACGTCATTTGAAAGCATGAGTTGTAGTTTCGGATGTTTTGAAGGAAGTGCTTGGAAATCGGATTGGCGCCAGAAATGTACCTTTGTAGGGGTTCAGGCGGCTCAATCATTGGTGGTAAAACAACTTTACCGTTCGAACAACACATTCCCGGGGATTCTTTAGCGAACTTCAGAGCACGACAATGTAAGCAAACTTTGTCCATTGCGTCAATCACTACGTAATTGCGGTAATCATCGTCCCTATTGTAGTGAAATGTCGCCAACTCTAAATCGATTCTTTCTCTTGATCGAGCCATTCGAGAGCGATTGGTAGCAAGTCTTTCGACATGCTGTTGGGGTGTCTCAGCAGCTCTAGATGAAGATGCACTGTCACGCATTTGATGAAGCCGTGATTCGTGTTCTCTTTCCGTTTCTGCGGCTCTAGAAGTAGATGCCCTTTCGCGATTTTCCTGAAGACATGATTCGCGTTCCTCAGCTGATTCAGCGGCTCTTCTTTCACTCTGCTTCCGTGTTTTTTTTTTTTTTAGCAATGGCTGTTTTTTTTTTTTTTTTTTTATGGCATTTTAGTAAACTGTAATCGTGAAAAAGGAACAATGATGTGTTTTGTTTTTTACTTTTATAACATTTTATTGGTTGTTGGAACCACAGTATTACCTGTTTGATGAATTGGCAAAACACTTGATATTTACTAAATTGATTTCACTTATAGGTTTTTAACTTATGAACACATCTTAAATGCAAGTGTACACAAAGTTGTTTATCATCGATTGATAATATAATATTATTTTTAACTTATTGTACTATGTTGAACATTGTGTTATCGAATGATGTAAATATTTTGTAAATAAACCGAAAACTAGGATTTTTGAAAGCAACATTTCGAAATTTTTAAAATTTTGATATTGGATCATTATTAACATAGGTTTTTTTGTAAATATCTTCGGAACTACATAACCGATTTAAGAGTTTGATATCTCGTTTTGAAAAACATGACAACGGCTTTCAAAAAAAAGAATAAAAAATAAATAAATAAAATAAAATAAAAAAAATAATAAATATATGTCATTGGTGGTGCAATATGAAAATTGGATTTTGCCACGCACCTCCGCCCGCAGACCGAAAATCAAAAATCAGACTTCACAGTGTCACCCACCTGAAAATTCTGAAGATTCCCTGAAAATTTCATCAAAATCGACCCAGCCGTTTTGGAGTCCATACGTTACATACATACACACATCCTGTTTTATATATATATATATATATATATATATATATATAGATGTGTATGACCAGCAGGGTTGTCACATTTTTTCGACTCTGTAGCCAAACGGTTAATAAGAAATTGCCAAAAATCGCCAAATTTTATATTTATTGAATATAAATTCAGTTACAATAAAGCCAATGGTAATTGCAATAGTTAATTAGTAATTGAATAAAAAATAAAATTATAACTTAAAATAGGGTGATGTCAAAATGGACAGCAATCATAACTTCCAAACTAAATAAGTGTTCACCTTGAAATTTTGCACATGTACGGATAAGAGTTGTATTAACATTATATACTTTTTTTAAGAATTAAAAAAAAAACACTTGTAAACAAAAAAGTAAAATCCAGTAAAATAACCATGATAGCTGGTTGCAACGAAATAAACAGAAAACAAAAAAAGCGCTTTAGTGAATAAAAACATAATTTTTTCTTTTGTTATAAATATATTTACTGTATTTAAATGCACTTTTAATAAAATTTGAATGCAAAAATCAATTTTATTTTTTTTTTAGCATTTTCCTTGTATTATATATATATATTTGTTTTCTTTATGAAAACATACGATCGTACTGAATTTTGAAGCAAAAATAAAACTGGTAAAATTTGTAAATACTCAGTTCTTAATGGACAGTATAAATTTTTAGGTAAACGAACGCACTTAATGCTTTGATTGTTATATGCCCAATTTTGACCTTTGAACTTTTGATATAAATAAACTTTACACATATCGTTATAAATGTTACATCTTTGTTTTTAATGTGAAACTAAAACAGAAATTTACTATGTATAGTTCAAAAGTTCTTTGTTCTTGAGTTTTTTTCGTTTTTAAGACGTCATATTTTTGGACCAGAAAAGTTTGTTATTTAAAAAAAACTTCCAAAAGCCAAAATCTAAAATCGTAGATGCCATATCAAAAAAAGGTTGTTTCTGAATGTTTTGATATGAAATAACCCAATACGCCTTTTTTGACATATAGCTTCATTTTAAGTCAACAACTTTAAAAAATGTATTGAAATTTATTATATTTGTGGGTAGAATTTCTTAAACTAAGCTATTTATTTATAAAGGCCCTAATTTTGTTAGATAGGCAAATGCAAAAAAATATCGATTGCTAGTAAGAAATATTTTATATATTAAATGCCATTTTTGTAAATTGGGGGTCTAATGTATTAATTTAAGCAAATACTTTTTTGACTCACTTGAAAGAACATAAAAATGTTTGTGCTTTGGTTAGGATATGCGGCACAAACAAAATTTAATAAATGATTTAATTCAATTCCAAAAGTGTTAAAAAATGTAGGTTATATTTCTAACTTGTGCATCAATCGATATTAGTATTTAAAAAAATCTCGACGTGTGGTTTTTATAAAAAATACAAGTGAACTTTGTTTTTAGTTTTTCTCAAAAGCATGTTTTTGTTCTATGCAGCATATACATATGTAATACTATGTTCATGTTTACGTTAAAAAAACATTGGTTTTATAATTAAACATACAAATTTGAATTGATTTTTCATAATTTGAATGCCATACAGGGAAGAAATGTTTGGAATTTTTACATTGGAATTTGTTAAACATACCCAAAGTCAAAATTGACAAAACAATTTAATATAAAAATTACAAAATTTTATGCAACACAATTTTAATTGTATAGTTTTATGAAATAAAAGGTGTTAGCGTGCATAATTTGCGTTTAATTTTAAGATTTGAGAAAAATTGTAAGAACTGCAAAAAACATCTGTTGAAAAATCCCAAAAAGTTTTTCAAAAACCATGTAAAAACACTTATATGCGAATATAACTATAGTAATAAAATTTTTAAAATTAGCCGAAAAAAAATCGCCACCTTGTTTATAAATCGGCAAAAAATCGCCATGTTCTGTCGCCAAAAGCAATTGGCGCCAAATCTGACCATGATGACCAGTCTGAATTTTAGTTAATTAAAAAATTCTCTCTAGCATTCTCTTCACATTTTTATTTCAAATCAACTCGAAGACAGTTCAGCTCTAGCCATGTCAAATTTTATTGAGATACTTATCTTTAACGGATTTAAAGTTACGAATTATTTCCAACAAAAAGTTTGTTGGAACCAATAGAACGGCGGTAAACAAAAAAATATCATTTGGTCGAACTTGAAACATGCCAACCAGAGATGCAAGCCGATTAAAAATTTCCGTGACGGCTGAGTAGCAAAAATTTTCGGCGGCGGCCACTTAACAACACTCGGCCCAGTTTTTTATCGAATGAAAAAAATTGTTGGCTGCGCCGTTTATAAATCACAAATTTCATCTGGCATCTCTGCCTCAAGATAAAAACATCGTGTTAATTTTTGCTTGAAATATTAATTGAATTTTTAAATTAAAAAGTGTTAAAAAAAAACTATTTAAATTTGCTTTAACTTTCTTTTGTTTGGCAATGTTTGCTCAGAAAAGAAGAAGGCATTGGGGTAATAGCCCTAAATTCAAGGTGCCAAAAACTACAGACGGTCCTAGCACTAGTGCCAACAGGTTTCAGCTTCTGTCTGAAGACGAAGAAGAAGAAGCAGTTGCTGTCAAAGAAAAGATTCCACCAATAATTATGGACTCTACCCACAGTTTCTCAACTGTGATCGGAATAATTGGGGAAAAATATACCTACAAACGGATGTCTATTGGTATAAAAATTGTATCAAACTCCTTATCGCTGTACAATGAAGCTTTGAGTGTTCTCAAAGACAAAAAATTCCAGTATTATACGCATGAATTGAGGGATGCAAAAACTTTTAAATTGGTTTTATTTGGCCTGCCACAACTGGACACAAAGAAAATTGGCGAAGAATTTGTAAGCTCGCTCAACATAAAGGAACTAGCAACAAAAAGATCTAGTGTAGATGACGCCCTCTATCTCATTGAGTTTTATCGTCAACATGTTTCAAAAAGAGAGGTTATGAAAATAAGATATTTTTGTAATATATCTGTATATTGGAGAAAACCTCTAAAGGGCAATAAAGGTCCCACACAATGCTCCAAGTGCGCTATGTATGGACATGGTGCTAAAAATTGTAACCGTATCGTAGTGTGTTCAGCCTGCGCCGGAAACCATGAGTATGCAGTTTGTTCACTCAATAAAGGTAATACTGATGGTAGTATAATTTATAAGTGCTACAACTGCATAAAGAAGAACTTAAAAAGCGTTAACCATAGAGCTGATGACCCAAAGTGCCCAAGTCGTCAAGAATATTTAGAAATCCGTCATCGAGTAACATCTAAATCTAGGGCGACCAACAGAAGAACTAACGTAACATATTTTAAAGAAGACGATCATGATCAATTGCCAAGGCAAGAACCCCATAATAACTCACGAAATTCCCGCGATTTTGGTAATTTGTATATTTGGTAATTTGTATTTCTGTATTCTTGCTAAAGGCAAGAGCTACGACAATAATAATAATGACGACATTTCCAATGAAAGACTTCTGGAAATATTTTTTGATGCTGTCGATGCTTTGCAAAGATGTCAAAATAAGTACGACAAGCTACGAGTTTTGGGTATGATGCTTAAACATGCCATATAATTCAACCGGTAGACACAATGTTCACGTTATGCATTGGAATGCCCAAGGCATAACAACTGAGTCAGCAGCTGCCCAGCTAGAATACTTTTTACACAAAAGGAAAATCGATATTCTCCTTTTAAATGAGACTTTTTTGAAACCGTACCACAAATTTCAACTTGGTGGTTATAAAATTTATAGAGAGGATCGATCTACTCATGGCGGAGGAGTTCTAATTGCAATTAAAGGTAACATTAAGCATACGTTGTTACCAAAAATAAAAACAAGTACTGCTGAAAGTATTTCAGTACAAGTTTTAATTAATAGAAGGCCAGTTACATTCACTTCAGCGTATAATCCAGTTCATACTACCAATTTTAAAGCTGATTTGGATAAATTAACTTCGTTTTCAAAAGACTATTTTATTTCCGGTGATCTGAATGCCCAACATACACACTGAAATTGTATGTCAAATAATTCGGCTGGTAATGATATCTACTACCATTGTCTTCAATCCAGCTACTTCATTTATTACCCAAATGGACACACTCGCTTTGGACAAAATATCAACCTCGTTCAACCGTCCACAGTAGACATTATTTTATCTAACTCGTGTCTCGATTTTTCAAACCTTGAGACACATCCAAATATTTTACAGTCGGACCATGTACCTATATCTTGTGTTATTTATGGCCAAGTTCAAAACATGACATCAGAAACTGTTGGGTTGAGAATGAAATTAGGTGTCAGAACATTGATCAACAAGTTACTAATTCAGGTAATCTGGATTTTTATTTTAACAAATTAATATTTATAGTTAAAGAAGCGTTCAATAAAATACCTGTCGGTCATAAAAATTCGTGGCAACGAGAAATCTTTGAAATTAGTAAAATGTTAATTAGTCAGAGAAATAAATACAATCGTAAATTTCAAAGATGAAGCGATTTTAATTATAAAAATCAATTGAAAAGCATTTTGAAGCTATTAAATAAACTTCTTGATTTTCACCTTAATAAAGACCGCAATGAATCCTGGTCAAAATTTATTTCGAATTTGCCCTCGGGCTCTAAAAAGTTTTGGAAAATAAAAAAACCACTTAAAGGAAACAAAATGCCTTTTACTGATCTTCATGTAAACAGTGAAGTTTTAAAATCTGGCAATGAAAAAGCTAATTCAATAGCAGATGTATTTGGTAATTCACACACCATTACTTTAAACAATTATTCACCTATGGACACATCCGTCTCAAGATTCATTCATGATCTTAACGACACAATTCTTGACAAATCTAGCGTAGAGCTTACCAATTTAGATGAAGTTAAATCATTTGTACTTTTATTGAAAAATAATAAAGCCCCCGGTTTAGATGGCATTAATAGCATTATCCTTAAAAAGATGCCCGATTGAAAGCAAAAGTTATCCCAATTCCTAAGCCAGGAAAGGATCCTAAATTACCGTCTAGCTATAGACCAATCAGCATCTTAAGCCTATTGGATAAAGTATTTGAAAAAATAATTAATGAGAATTTTAAATTTTTCCAACCAAAATAATATTATTAACCCTCAACAGTTTGGATTCCGCAAGGAACACTCCACAGTACATCAACTAAAAAGAGTCGTTAATTTTATTGAATCAAACAAAGGAAATCGTAAAAGCACTGGAGTTATTTTTCTTGATATTGAAAAAGCCTTCGATTCAATATGGCATGAAGGCCTGGTTTTTAAACTAAATTCCTTCAATTATCCAACGTACTTGCAAAAGATAATAAAGAGTTTTTTAGATCAGCGCTCATTTGCTGTATCTATAGATAACACGCTATCTAGTGATAGACAAATCCCTGCGGGTCTGCCGCAAGGATCGGTATTATCACCTACTCTTTATTCAATATATATTTCCGATTTTACTATTCGCAAGAATCAAGAAGTATCTTTTTACGCTGACGACAGTGCTTTTATTTACTGCGGTAAGGTGTCAAACGCAATAATAAAAAAAAAAATGGAAGATAGTTTAAAATCTACCAATAAATACTTTGATAAATGGAAGATAAAAGTTGATGTTAGTAAAACACAAGCTATTATATTTTCTTATAATAGATCACAGAAACGTATTCCTACAAAACATTTATATTCTAGGGGAGTTTTTATTCCTCTGCAGGATAGTATCAAATATCTAGGTATTGTCTTAGATAAAAAACTATCATTTAAACAACACATACAGTATATTTGTGATAAAGCAATCAAATGTGGCCGTGCACTTTACCCCTTACTTAACAGAAGATCTAAACTTAATTTAAAAACAAGATCCTTATTTACAAAATGTGTATTTGACCAATTATGACCTACGGATGCCAAGTCTGGTTTAATAAAGCTGCTAAAACTTACACAAGAAAATTACAGATAATACAAAATAAAAATCTGAAAATAATTCATAACCTACACCCCAGATATTCTACTGATCTACTGCATAGAAACTTTAAGCATAAAATGTTTAATTCATTTGAAAGGGAACTGACTCTGTCATTTAATGAAAAATGCAGAACGTCTGCATATGAAATAATAAGAAATTTGCTAAACAATCACTAACTCTTTTTTACTTAAAGAGTTATAATTGATGGTTGTTTTTAAAATTTCTTATAACGTTTAAGTATGTACAAGGTTTTTTTTGACAACTTTTCCTTAACACTGTGATATTAGTAGTTTCCTTATT
>OW026524.1:10222822-10280322 GCA_932274085.1 Protocalliphora azurea
TACTATACTATACTATACTATACTATACTATACTATACTATACTATACTATACTATACTATACTATACTATACTATACTATACTATACTATACTATACTATACTATACTATACTATACTATACTATACTATACTATACTATACTATACTATACTATACTATACTATACTATACTATACTATACTATACTATACTATACTATACTATACTATACTATACTATACTATACTATACTATACTATACTATACTATACTATACTATACTATACTATACTATACTATACTATACTATACTATACTATACTATACTATACTATACTATACTATACTATACTATACTATACTATACTATACTATACTATACTATACTATACTATACTATACTATACTATACTATACTATACTATACTATACTATACTATACTATACTATACTATACTATACTATACTATACTATACTATACTATACTATACTATACTATACTATACTATACTATACTATACTATACTATACTATACTATACTATACTATACTATACTATACTATACTATACTATACTATACTATACTATACTATACTATACTATACTATACTATACTATACTATACTATACTATACTATACTATACTATACTATACTATACTATACTATACTATACTATACTATACTATACTATACTATACTATACTATACTATACTATACTATACTATACTATACTATACTATACTATACTATACTATACTATACTATACTATACTATACTATACTATACTATACTATACTATACTATACTATACTATACTATACTACTATACTATACTATACTATACTATACTATACTAACTATACTATACTATACTATACTATACTATACTATACTATACTATACTATACTATACTATACTATACTATACTATACTATACTATACTATACTATACTATACTATACTATACTATACTATACTATACTATACTATACTATACTATACTATACTATACTATACTATACTATACTATACTATACTATACTATACTATACTATACTATACTATACTATACTATACTATACTATACTATACTATACTATACTATACTATACTATACTATACTATACTATACTATACTATACTATACTATACTATACTATACTATACTATACTATACTATACTATACTATACTATACTATACTATACTATACTATACTATACTATACTATACTATACTATACTATACTATACTATACTATACTACTATACTATACTATACTATACTATACTATACTATACTATACTATACTATACTATACTATACTATACTATACTATACTATACTATACTATACTATACTATACTATACTATACTATACTATACTATACTATACTATACTATACTATACTATATATACTATACTATACTATACTATACTATACTATACTATACTATACTATACTATACTATACTATACTATACTATACTATACTATACTATACTATACTATACTATACTATACTATACTATACTATACTATACTATACTATACTATACTATACTATACTATACTATACTATACTATACTATACTATACTATACTATACTATACTATACTATACTATACTATACTATACTATACTATACTATACTATACTATACTATACTATACTATACTATACTATACTATACTATACTATACTATACTATACTATACTATACTATACTATACTATACTATACTATACTATACTATACTATACTATACTATACTATACTATACTATACTATACTATACTATACTATACTATACTATACTATACTATACTATACTATACTATACTATACTATACTATACTATACTATACTATACTATACTATACTATACTATACTATACTATACTATACTATACTATACTATACTATACTATACTATACTATACTATACTATACTATACTATACTATACTATACTATACTATACTATACTATACTATACTATACTATACTATACTATACTATACTATACTATACTATACTATACTATACTATACTATACTATACTATACTATACTATACTATACTATACTATACTATACTATACTATACTATACTATACTATACTATACTATACTATACTATACTATACTATACTATACTATACTATACTATACTATACTATACTATACTATACTATACTATACTATACTATACTATACTATACTATACTATACTATACTATACTATACTATACTATACTATACTATACTATACTATACTATACTATACTATACTATACTATACTATACTATACTATACTATACTATACTATACTATACTATACTATACTATACTATACTATACTATACTATACTATACTATACTATACTATACTATACTATACTATACTATACTATACTATACTATACTATACTATACTATACTATACTATACTATACTATACTATACTATACTATACTATACTATACTATACTATACTATACTATACTATACTATACTATACTATACTATACTATACTATACTATACTATACTATACTATACTATACTATACTATACTATACTATACTATACTATACTATACTATACTATACTATACTATACTATACTATACTATACTATACTATACTATACTATACTATACTATACTATACTATACTATACTATACTATACTATACTATACTATACTATACTATACTATACTATACTATACTATACTATACTATACTATACTATACTATACTATACTATACTATACTATACTATACTATACTATACTATACTATACTATACTATACTATACTATACTATACTATACTATACTATACTATACTATACTATACTATACTATACTATACTATACTATACTATACTATACTATACTATACTATACTATACTATACTATACTATACTATACTATACTATACTATACTATACTATACTATACTATACTATACTATACTATACTATACTATACTATACTATACTATACTATACTATACTATACTATACTATACTATACTATACTATACTATACTATACTATACTATACTATACTATACTATACTATACTATACTATACTATACTATACTATACTATACTATACTATACTATACTATACTATACTATACTATACTATACTATACTATACTATACTATACTATACTATACTATACTATACTATACTATACTATACTATACTATACTATACTATACTATACTATACTATACTATACTATACTATACTATACTATACTATACTATACTATACTATACTATACTATACTATACTATACTATACTATACTATACTATACTATACTATACTATACTATACTATACTATACTATACTATACTATACTATACTATACTATACTATACTATACTATACTATACTATACTATACTATACTATACTATACTATACTATACTATACTATACTATACTATACTATACTATACTATACTATACTATACTATACTATACTATACTATACTATACTATACTATACTATACTATACTATACTATACTATACTATACTATACTATACTATACTATACTATACTATACTATACTATACTATACTATACTATACTATACTATACTATACTATACTATACTATACTATACTATACTATACTATACTATACTATACTATACTATACTATACTATACTATACTATACTATACTATACTATACTATACTATACTATACTATACTATACTATACTATACTATACTATACTATACTATACTATACTATACTATACTATACTATACTATACTATACTATACTATACTATACTATACTATACTATACTATACTATACTATACTATACTATACTATACTATACTATACTATACTATACTATACTATACTGTACTATACTATACTATACTATACTATGCTATACTATAATATACTATACTATACTATACTATACTATACTATACTATACTATACTATACTATACTATACTATACTATACTATACTATACTATATACTATACTATACTATACTATACTATACTATACTATACTATACTATACTATACTATACTATACTATACTATACTATACTATACTATACTATACTATACTATACTATACTATACTATACTATACTATACTATACTATACTATACTATACTATACTATACTATACTATACTATACTATACTATACTATACTATACTATACTATACTATACTATACTATACTATACTATACTATACTATACTATACTATACTATACTATACTATACTATACTATACTATACTATACTATACTATACTATACTATACTATACTATACTATACTATACTATACTATACTATACTATACTATACTATACTATACTATACTATACTATACTATACTATACTATACTATACTATACTATACTATACTATACTATACTATACTAATACTATACTATACTATACTATACTATACTATACTATACTATACTATACTATACTATACTATACTATACTATACTATACTATACTATACTATACTATACTATACTATACTATACTATACTATACTATACTATACTATACTATACTATACTATACTATACTATACTATACTATACTATACTATACTATACTATACTATACTATACTATACTATACTATACTATACTATACTATACTATACTATACTATACTATACTATACTATACTATACTATACTATACTATACTATACTATACTATACTATACTATACTATACTATACTATACTATACTATACTATACTATACTATACTATACTATACTATACTATACTATACTATACTATACTATACTATACTATACTATACTATACTATACTATACTATACTATACTATACTATACTATACTATACTATACTATACTATACTATACTATACTATACTATACTATACTATACTATACTACTATACTATACTATACTATACTATACTATACTATACTATACTATACTATACTATACTATACTATACTATACTATACTATACTATACTATACTATACTATACTATACTATACTATACTATACTATACTATACTATACTATACTATACTATACTATATACTATACTATACTATACTATACTATACTATACTATACTATACTATACTATACTATACTATACTATACTATACTATACTATACTATACTATACTATACTATACTATACTATACTATACTATACTATACTATACTATACTATACTATACTATACTATACTATACTATACTATACTATACTATACTATACTATACTATACTATACTATACTATACTATACTATACTATACTATACTATACTATACTATACTATACTATACTATACTATACTATACTATACTATACTATACTATACTATACTATACTATACTATACTATACTATACTATACTATACTATACTATACTATACTATACTATACTATACTATACTATACTATACTATACTATACTATACTATACTATACTATACTATACTATACTATACTATACTATACTATACTATACTATACTATACTATACTATACTATACTATACTATACTATACTATACTACACTATACTATACTATACTACATGATACTATACTATACTATACTATATACTATACTATACTATACTATACTATACTATACTATACTATACTATACTATACTATACTATACTATACTATACTATACTATACTATACTATACTATACTATACTATACTATACTATACTATACTATACTATACTATACTATACTATACTATACTATACTATACTATACTATACTATACTATACTATACTATACTATACTATACTATACTATACTATACTATACTATACTATACTATACTATACTATACTATACTATACTATACTATACTATACTATACTATACTATACTATACTATACTATACTATACTATACTATACTATACTATACTATACTATACTATACTATACTATACTATACTATACTATACTATACTATACTATACTATACTATACTATACTATACTATACTATACTATACTATACTATACTATACTATACTATACTATACTATACTATACTATACTATACTATACTATACTATACTATACTATACTATACTATACTATACTATACTATACTATACTATACTATACTATACTATACTATACTATACTATACTATACTATACTATACTATACTATACTATACTATACTATACTATACTATATACTATACTATACTTACTATACTATACTATACTATACTATACTATACTATACTATACTATACTATACTGTACTATACTATACTATACTATACTATACTATACTATACTATACTATACTATACTATACTATACTATACTATACTATACTATACTATACTATACTATACTATACTATACTATACTATACTATACTATACTATACTATACTATACTATACTATACTATACTATACTA
The DNA here is from genome assembly GCA_932274085.1 of Protocalliphora azurea. NCBI lineage: Eukaryota > Metazoa > Arthropoda > Insecta > Diptera > Calliphoridae > Protocalliphora > Protocalliphora azurea. The sequence goes on from OW026524.1 coordinate 10,229,298, forward strand.
TACTAATACTATACTATACTATACTATACTATACTATACTATACTATACTATACTATACTATACTATACTATACTATACTATACTATACTATACTATACTATACTATACTATACTATACTATACTATACTATACTATACTATACTATACTATACTATACTATACTATACTATACTATACTATACTATACTATACTATACTATACTATACTATACTATACTATACTATACTATACTATACTATACTATACTATACTATACTATACTATACTATACTATACTATACTATACTATACTATACTATACTATACTATACTATACTATACTATACTATACTATACTATACTATACTATACTATACTATACTATACTATACTATACTATACTATACTATACTAATACTATACTATACTATACTATACTATACTATACTATACTATACTATACTATACTATACTATACTATACTATACTATACTATACTATACTATACTATACTATACTATACTATACTATACTATACTATACTATACTATAATATACTATACTATACTATACTATACTATACTATACTATACTATACTATACTATACTATACTATACTATACTATACTATACTATATACTATACTATACTATACTATACTATACTATACTATACTATACTATACTATACTATACTATACTATACTATACTATACTATACTATACTATACTATACTATACTATACTATACTATACTATACTATACTATACTATACTATACTATACTATACTATACTATACTATACTATACTATACTATACTATACTATACTATACTATACTATACTATACTATACTATACTATACTATACTATACTATACTATACTATACTATACTATACTATACTATACTATACTATACTATACTATACTATACTATACTATACTATACTATACTATACTATACTATACTATACTATACTATACTATACTATACTATACTATACTATACTATACTATACTATACTATACTATACTATACTATACTATACTATACTATACTATACTATACTATACTATACTATACTATACTATACTATACTATACTATACTATACTATACTATACTATACTATACTATACTATACTATACTATACTATACTATACTATACTATACTATACTATACTATACTATACTACTATACTATACTATACTATACTATACTATACTATACTATACTATACTATACTATACTATACTATACTATACTATACTATACTATACTATACTATACTATACTATACTATACTATACTATACTATACTATACTATACTATACTATACTATACTATACTATACTATACTATACTATACTATACTATACTATACTATACTATACTATACTATACTATACTATACTATACTATACTATACTATACTATACTATACTATACTATACTATACTATACTATACTATACTATACTATACTATACTATACTATACTATACTATACTATACTATACTATACTATACTATACTATACTATACTATACTATACTATACTATACTATACTATACTATACTATACTATACTATACTATACTATACTATACTATACTATACTATACTATACTATACTATACTATACTATACTATACTATACTATACTATACTATACTATACTATACTATACTATACTATACTATACTATACTATACTATACTATACTATACTATACTATACTATACTATACTATACTATACTATACTATACTATACTATACTATACTATACTATACTATACTATACTATACTATACTATACTATACTATACTATACTATACTATACTATACTATACTATACTATACTATACTATACTATACTATACTATACTATACTATACTATACTATACTATACTATACTATACTATACTATACTATACTATACTATACTATACTATACTATACTATACTATACTATACTATACTATACTATACTATACTATACTATACTATACTATACTATACTATACTATACTATACTATACTATACTATACTATACTATACTAATACTATACTATACTATACTATACTATACTATACTATACTATACTATACTATACTATACTATACTATACTATACTATACTATACTATACTATACTATACTATACTATAATATACTATACTATACTATACTATACTATACTATACTATACTATACTATACTATACTATACTATACTATACTATACTATACTATACTATACTATACTATACTATACTATACTATACTATACTATACTATACTATACTATACTATACTATACTATACTATACTATACTATACTATACTATACTATACTATACTATACTATACTATACTATACTATACTATACTATACTATACTATACTATACTATACTATACTATACTATACTATACTATACTATACTATACTATACTATACTATACTATACTATACTATACTATACTATACTATACTATACTATACTATACTATACTATACTATACTATACTATACTATACTATACTATACTATACTATACTATACTATACTATACTATACTATACTATACTATACTATACTATACTATACTATACTATACTATACTATACTATACTATACTATACTATACTATACTATACTATACTATACTATACTATACTATACTATACTATACTATACTATACTATACTATACTATACTATACTATACTATACTATACTAATACTATACTATACTATACTATACTATACTATACTATACTATACTATACTATACTATACTATACTATACTATACTATACTATACTATACTATACTATACTATACTATACTATACTATACTATACTATACTATACTATACTATACTATACTATACTATACTATACTATACTATACTATACTATACTATACTATACTATACTATACTATACTATACTATACTATACTATACTATACTATACTATACTATACTATACTATACTATACTATACTATACTATACTATACTATACTATACTATACTATACTATACTATACTATACTATACTATACTATACTATACTATACTATACTATACTATACTATACTATACTATACTATACTATACTATACTATACTATACTATACTATACTATACTATACTATACTATACTATACTATACTATACTATACTATACTATACTATACTATACTATACTATACTATACTATACTATACTATACTATACTATACTATACTATACTATACTATACTATACTATACTATACTATACTATACTATACTATACTATACTATACTATACTATACTATACTATACTATACTATACTATACTATACTATACTATACTATACTATACTATACTATACTATACTATACTATACTATACTATACTATACTATACTATACTATACTATACTATACTATACTATACTATACTATACTATACTATACTATACTATACTATACTATACTATACTATACTATACTATACTATACTATACTATACTATACTATACTATACTATACTATACTATACTATACTATACTATACTATACTATACTATACTATACTATACTATACTATACTATACTATACTATACTATACTATACTATACTATACTATACTATACTATACTATACTATACTATACTATACTATACTATACTATACTATACTATACTATACTATACTATACTATACTATACTATACTATACTATACTATACTATACTATACTATACTATACTATACTATACTATACTATACTATACTATACTATACTATACTATACTATACTATACTATACTATACTATACTATACTATACTATACTATACTATACTATACTATACTATACTATACTATACTATACTATACTATACTATACTATACTATACTATACTATACTATACTATACTATACTATACTATACTATACTATACTATACTATACTATACTATACTATACTATACTATACTATACTATACTATACTATACTATACTATACTATACTATACTATACTATACTATACTATACTATACTATACTATACTATACTATACTACTATACTATACTATACTATACTATACTACTATACTATACTATACTATACTATACTATACTATACTATACTATACTATACTATACTATACTATACTATACTATACTATACTATACTATACTATACTATACTATACTATACTATACTATACTATACTATACTATACTATACTATACTATACTATACTATACTATACTATACTATACTATACTATACTATACTATACTATACTATACTATACTATACTATACTATACTATACTATACTATACTATACTATACTATACTATACTATACTATACTATACTATACTATACTATACTATACTATACTATACTATACTATACTATACTATACTATACTATACTATACTATACTATACTATACTATACTATACTATACTATACTATACTATACTATACTATACTATACTATACTATACTATACTATACTATACTATACTATACTATACTATACTATACTATACTATACTATACTATACTATACTATACTATACTATACTATACTATACTATACTATACTATACTATACTATACTATACTATACTATACTATACTATACTATACTATACTATACTATACTATACTATACTATACTATACTATACTATACTATACTATACTATACTATACTATACTATACTATACTATACTATACTATACTATACTATACTATACTATACTATACTATACTATACTATACTATACTATACTATACTATACTATACTATACTATACTATACTATACTATACTATACTATACTATACTATACTATACTATACTATACTATACTATACTATACTATACTATACTATACTATACTATACTATACTATACTATACTATACTATACTATACTATACTATACTATACTATACTATACTATACTATACTATACTATACTATACTATACTATACTATACTATACTATACTATACTATACTATACTATACTATACTATACTATACTATACTATACTATACTATACTATACTATACTATACTATACTATACTATACTATACTATACTATACTATACTATACTATACTATACTATACTATACTATACTATACTATACTATACTATACTATACTATACTATACTATACTACTATACTATACTATACTATACTATACTATACTATACTATACTATACTATACTATACTATACTATACTATACTATACTATACTATACTATACTATACTATACTATACTATACTATACTATACTATACTATACTATACTATACTATACTATACTATACTATACTATACTATACTATACTATACTATACTATACTATACTATACTATACTATACTATACTATACTATACTATACTATACTATACTATACTATACTATACTATACTATACTATACTATACTATACTATACTATACTATACTATACTATACTATACTATACTATACTATACTATACTATACTATACTATACTATACTATACTATACTATACTATACTATACTATACTATACTATACTATACTATACTATACTATACTATACTATACTATACTATACTATACTATACTATACTATACTATACTATACTATACTATACTATACTATACTATACTATACTATACTATACTATACTATACTATACTATACTATACTATACTATACTATACTATACTATACTATACTATACTATACTATACTATACTATACTATACTATACTATACTATACTATACTATACTATACTATACTATACTATACTATACTATACTATACTATACTATACTATACTATACTATACTATACTATACTATACTATACTATACTATACTATACTATACTATACTATACTATACTATACTATACTATACTATACTATACTATACTATACTATACTATACTATACTATACTATACTATACTATACTATACTATACTATACTATACTATACTATACTATACTATACTATACTATACTATACTATACTATACTATACTATACTATACTATACTATACTATACTATACTATACTATACTATACTATACTATACTATACTATACTATACTATACTATACTATACTATACTATACTATACTATACTATACTATACTATACTATACTATACTATACTATACTATACTATACTATACTATACTATACTATACTATACTATACTATACTATACTATACTATACTATACTATACTATACTATACTATACTATACTATACTATACTATACTATACTATACTATACTATACTATACTATACTATACTATACTATACTATACTATACTATACTATACTATACTATACTATACTATACTATACTATACTATACTATACTATACTATACTATACTATACTATACTATACTATACTATACTATACTATACTATACTATACTATACTATACTATACTATACTATACTATACTATACTATACTATACTATACTATACTATACTATACTATACTATACTATACTATACTATACTATACTATACTATACTATACTATACTATACTATACTATACTATACTATACTATACTATACTATACTATACTATACTATACTATACTATACTATACTATACTATACTATACTATACTATACTATACTATACTATACTATACTATACTATACTATACTATACTATACTATACTATACTATACTATACTATACTATACTATACTATACTATACTATACTATACTATACTATACTATACTATACTATACTATACTATACTATACTATACTATACTATACTATACTATACTATACTATACTATACTATACTATACTATACTATACTATACTATACTATACTATACTATACTATACTATACTATACTATACTATACTATACTATACTATACTATACTATACTATACTATACTATACTATACTATACTATACTATACTATACTATACTATACTATACTATACTATACTATACTATACTATACTATACTATACTATACTATACTATACTATACTATACTATACTATACTATACTATACTATACTATACTATACTATACTATACTATACTATACTATACTATACTATACTATACTATACTATACTATACTATACTATACTATACTATACTATACTATACTATACTATACTATACTATACTATACTATACTATACTATACTATACTATACTATACTATACTATACTATACTATACTATACTATACTATACTATACTATACTATACTATACTATACTATACTATACTATACTATACTATACTATACTATACTATACTATACTATACTATACTATACTATACTATACTATACTATACTATACTATACTATACTATACTATACTATACTATACTATACTATACTATACTATACTATACTATACTATACTATACTATACTATACTATACTATACTATACTATACTATACTATACTATACTATACTATACTATACTATACTATACTATACTATACTATACTATACTATACTATACTATACTATACTATACTATACTATACTATACTATACTATACTATACTATACTATACTATACTATACTATACTATACTATACTATACTATACTATACTATACTATACTATACTATACTATACTATACTATACTATACTATACTATACTATACTATACTATACTATACTATACTATACTATACTATACTATACTATACTATACTATACTATACTATACTATACTATACTATACTATACTATACTATACTATACTATACTATACTATACTATACTATACTATACTATACTATACTATACTATACTATACTATACTATACTATACTATACTATACTATACTATACTATACTATACTATACTATACTATACTATACTATACTATACTATACTATACTATACTATACTATACTATACTATACTATACTATACTATACTATACTATACTATACTATACTATACTATACTATACTATACTATACTATACTATACTATACTATACTATACTATACTATACTATACTATACTATACTATACTATACTATACTATACTATACTATACTATACTATACTATACTATACTATACTATACTATACTATACTATACTATACTATACTATACTATACTATACTATACTATACTATACTATACTATACTATACTATACTATACTATACTATACTATACTATACTATACTATACTATACTATACTATACTATACTATACTATACTATACTATACTATACTATACTATACTATACTATACTATACTATACTATACTATACTATACTATACTATACTATACTATACTATACTATACTATACTATACTATACTATACTATACTATACTATACTATACTATACTATACTATACTATACTATACTATACTATACTATACTATACTATACTATACTATACTATACTATACTATACTATACTATACTATACTATACTATACTATACTATACTATACTATACTATACTATACTATACTATACTATACTATACTATACTATACTATACTATACTATACTATACTATACTATACTATACTATACTATACTATACTATACTATACTATACTATACTATACTATACTATACTATACTATACTATACTATACTATACTATACTATACTATACTATACTATACTATACTATACTATACTATACTATACTATACTATACTATACTATACTATACTATACTATACTATACTATACTATACTATACTATACTATACTATACTATACTATACTATACTATACTATACTATACTATACTATACTATACTATACTATACTATACTATACTATACTATACTATACTATACTATACTATACTATACTATACTATACTATACTATACTATACTATACTATACTATACTATACTATACTATACTATACTATACTATACTATACTATACTATACTATACTATACTATACTATACTATACTATACTATACTATACTATACTATACTATACTATACTATACTATACTATACTATACTATACTATACTATACTATACTATACTATACTATACTATACTATACTATACTATACTATACTATACTATACTATACTATACTATACTATACTATACTATACTATACTATACTATACTATACTATACTATACTATACTATACTATACTATACTATACTATACTATACTATACTATACTATACTATACTATACTATACTATACTATACTATACATGGTTTTGGATGAGTAACCAATAGTAGTTTCTAAGGTTATTTAGGATGCTGAATTTCATTTAGTGTTAGTTTTCGAGATACCAACATTTGTTTACTATATTTGAAATCTGATAACAAATTCATCCAATAAAAAGTGATAAATTGGAGTTAAAGATCTGCCAAATTGAATCGTTCGTGTTATTTGGGATCTGTTTCACGTATAAGAGTCTAACAGTAGGAGCTCTTTTCACAAAATTTCATTATATTTGCTCGCCTTTCCCGATACTCGTACTGTCAAAGTTTAAGTGAGAAATCGAAATATCGAATAAAGAAAATGAAGTGTTTAAAGTTATTCGAACTTCAATCTTGTGGTATTTTTGCAGCAAACTTTAAATTATTTGCTTCAAAAGTAGGGATAAACTATTGCAGATAATGTTGCGAACACGATTTTCTAACTATATCTATGTTAAACATCTTTAAAAGATTACCTCGGTCATTAGGTTTCGAACAAAAGGTTTGACGGCTAAGTGCTTTTAAGTGGTTCTTGATAAGGTAAGGTTATATGTGAAGATGTGGCTTGAAAAAATTCTGAGATCTTAGAAATGGTAAAAAGGGGACGTTTTGTTGTCCGTCACAAATGATATCGAACGGTGTATTCATTAAAACAAAGAAATCGTTGATATCATCACTGAAGTATTTGTTATATTGCTTTTGATAATCAGGAATAGTGACTCATTTTTCTTCCCGTTTACATTGACGCTTGTTATAGTGTACAACATTTTTACTTCTGCAACAACTCAAGTTAACATCAAGTCATTCAGTTCACTTAGTGAAACATATAAGCCAAGGAAATGAAAATACTCATTTCTGAACATTTGACATCAGTTTGCCCATTTTCTCGAGTATATAACATATGTAAACATAACAAAAATGCTTAAAATCATCTTTGTAATACTTTGTCTATATTTCCATGCGATCTGGAATAAAATCCAACATTAGGAATATTATTGAAATTATTCTTTTTGCAATGTCTACAGCAAAATTACATTAAAATTAGTTCTCATCTGCTCAGGTACAAAAGTTGACCTGAATTTATAAACTGGTGTAATTTATAGGGTATCTACATTGTTAGATTTCTTATTGTTCGAATAAAACGAATAACTCGAATAAAGTATTTTGGTTTTTAATTTAAAATATAAAATAGTGTAAAATTTAGGTAAGTAACAAAAAGAACTTAAAAGTTAACAATTCTTTGTAAATATACTTTGTGCATGTCAAGCATAAAAACAAAAAATAAAATTAAATTAATAATTATTTTAATAATATATAAATAGAGATTTGCTTGTGTTAATACAAAAAAAATATATACATATCTATATTTAAGCAAATTACTTAAAATTACTTAAAAAAATAACAGAATTTAAATGAATTGACAAACCGATTTCGCTCTTTAGTTTTTATAAAATTTAATTTTAAAAAATATTTTTTTTAGGCAATTAGACGCTTCAAAAGATTCCTCCATTTCCTCCATAGGTTCATGCGATTCATTTTTCACAGTTTCTCTGTCGAATAACCTTACAAATATCTCATTTTTAAACACTTTAGTTTTGTTTTGGAGTTATACTTTAAATGTTTGGGGCTGGTTGGGCATGTTTCAGAATTTAAATATAATATACGGATATCCAAAACTTTTAAACGTTTCTCATGAATACTATGTTTTAAATGTGTGACTAATTCCTCATAAAAAGAATTATTTACCTTTTCTTATTTTTATTTTTTTTTTTATTAAAATATTATAATACCTTCAAACTCAATTGAGTAAATATTCACTCAATTATTTAATGACCACATCAAATGGCTTTAGAGTATTACATGATTCGCTCAGAAGTTGTATACAACTATCCGAGAGTTTTGGCAACTGTAATTAAAGAAAAGAAAACTTGAGACCATATTAGATAAAGATGTCCATCGATATTTAATATCATATGTTGGTCTTTCTTGATGCAAAACATAACCTAGTGTCTACATTAGGCAAATTTATATCAAAACAAACGTCAAAATCAGTGCGAATATATACAAGGTAACCTTAGTTAAACAGTTGATTATTATTTTGGTTGTTGCAGTTGTCAAACTGCATATATAAAAAACAATAACGAATACGCCATATTGTTGTTTTTGTGCAACTGTTGCCACCTTCAACAAATTCGCGTTAAGTTTGACGTTTGTCTTGATAAAAAATCTCTAATGTAGACACTATGTAAGACTTCAATGTTTTCTGTTTATAAGATCTATTAAATATTTTGCAACAAAACAATTCCAGTTTCTATGATGACTCTAAAATCTTTGAGTTTTTTTTTACTATGTAACATATGATAAAGCAGTTCCTTTTATTTTTAATTGTTCAAGTCCGAAATTAAAATGATTAATTGATTTGTTTTTATAATAATATCTTCTTTTTGTAACGTGTATGTATTTATATAAAGAGTTATCTGACCACTTATTTGCTGTTATTGAACGGCAACCTTTAATATAATTTTTTCAGAATAAAAATAGTCAATATAATTCCATATTTAATTGTTTAAATTAAAAAATAAAAATAAAATATAAATATATTTATTTATACCAATAGTTAAAAATATGCTAAAAGAAGTATTATATTAAAAAAGATTATTCGTTTTATTCTAATATTCGTCATACAAATATTCGAATTATTTGTTATTAGAAAAAAAAAAAACATTTTAAATTCTTCGAACAATTATTCGTATCAAATTGTTCCAATTATTCGATTTTCCTATTCTTTGGTATATCGCAAAGCTAGATAATGTGTCAATGATAAAAACATCCACTGTATCTACAGCTTTCGGGATTAACACGTTATCTAAAGCCTTGCAATATTCCAAATACGATAAACCAATAATAATTTTCGTCGTGCAGTCCTTGAAATAAGAGGCTAAGAGGAGTCAAATTCTAGAGCAGGCACTTTACATATCTAAATTGCATCTGTGTTGAAATTTTAATAGAAAGGAAATACATATAAGTTAATTAGAATTTAAAAGTCCAAGAGCCATTTACTAATCCATAAAGAAGAATAAGTAGTTCTCTTCAAAAAAAAGCCAAAAGGGAATTCGTAACAGAATAAGTTTTGATGATCGTGATATATGTAGGTCATCTTTTAGTATCCAAAGCAAATTATAGTAATAACGGTATATACTGTAATTATTAAAAACATAAAAAAGCAATAAAAAGTTACATCTTTTATTTATTTTTAATTAAAATTCATAAAAAAAACTCTGAATTTCATATTTTTATATTTTATGTTACTTTAAAACATAAAATATAAAAATATTTTATGTTTTAGTACTTAGAACTGCAAAAGTCCATATGAGCACAATTTTTGCTTACCCTCTGAAGTTTCAAACTCCATGTATAAAAAAATAATGAATTCACCGTATTGTTGTTTTTGTACAACTACCGCCATGGGTCAACACTAAAATAATATAATGGAAAATTCGTTGCGAATGCTTTTTTGAGGAATATTCATTCCTATTACTAGAAAAAGTCACTCATTCCAGTCTCCGGAAAACAATTCGTTACAAATTTAACCCATTGAAAATATGCTTCCCCAAGTTATAGAACTGTTTAGCTGAGAGCTAGAATAAATATGTATGCCAATTAGAAGAAATGGTGCTACAAAAATGTAGTAACAATAAGGATCCTAACTTGACCCTTTTACTCACTAGAAGTTTTGAAAAATAAAAAAAAATCACTTTTAACGTACCACAACCATGGCAAAGAGAGCATGAATGATAATGAAAGTTTCTTTTTTTTGGGGTGGGGGCTTTAGAAGTTTTTAAAGGCGTAGCTATCTGCTAACATATTCCCACGGTGTTCATTCCAGAAGGAAGAAGGCTCCTTCGCAAATTATCCTTTCGACCTATGCCACCATTATCAATTCTTTGAGTTTTAAATGGTACTACACTAATAATCCAAAGTAAAAGTAAGATTAAAATCGATTGCATGTGACAAATTTAAAAGTCTCGAAAAATTGTAACGCGGTACAGTCAATCGACAGATACACACTTAGCTAATGTGAGAATAAGAAACAAAATTCTCAAAGGCCAAATAACAAAACCCGTCGGTCTGAACTTAAGATAGAATTACAATGACGCGAGAATTTTCCCCAAGCCAGAGCTACTTTACGATTCGTATGATCGTAGATCACGAAAATTACAAAACAGTTCCAGCAAAAAAGAGCTGAAAAGTAATGAGTTTAACATTGTGCTGTCATTGGAAGGAAGTACTTAGTGCTGAAAAAGAGTTGCAAAAGTTCTTTGTTTAACCTACGGTTGTCATTAGTAGGATGTTATTCTTTTATGCTTCTTGTTCATTGCTTTTGAAGTGCTTCTCTTAAAACTATGTTTTTAAATTTTTTAATAAAAATTCTGTTTTAGCCTTCAGCTAAAAATAAATTTATTTTCACTTTTTAGGAAGTGGTTAATAACCTCTAAAAAGTACAAAATATGCACTTAGTCCTACTTTTAAAGTGGTCAAAATGTTCTTTTTTGAAAGCACTTGATCGTTTTTTGCTGGGAATTTGAATTACATTGTAAAAAATGTATGGAAAATATTATTTAAAAAAAAAAATTTAATTTATAAAGGAGGGATAAGAATGAGCTTTATAATAGTGGTATTCACAGCAGCCAATTCCAAAAGTAATACAAATTTATAAGTAGAAAATTTATAATCGTCAAATTCATTATTAAAACTATAATCATGGCGCATTTATGCCAGTTTATTGAGAATGTTTTGTTTAAATTTTTAAGGCCCCACGTCCAGAGTAGTGTTACAAAAAATTTGACGTCCATAGCTAAAGGATATATAAATGCAGTTTCGATCTAATTAAAAATGTTCCTAGCTGTAACTTTCTCAATAAAATATTTCAATCTCTCAGTGAATATTTAGAAAACAAACAAATACAAATGATATGGAAAAAGAAACCTGAATTATGTAATAATTTTTAAGTCTAATATATGTATTTAAAATGTATGCGTAAGTTATTGAAAAATATCAAAATTACAGGTCGTTGTCTCATAAAACAGTGACGTCATGGGACATTTTTATGACACTCGCAGATTAACTTTTGGGAAAGTTTAAACAAATGACAAATGTATTAAAAAATTTACTCTCTCAAATTGTAAAAAGTTTTTAAAAGCAGGGAAATGCAGAAAACTAATTTTGTGGCCCAAAAACATTTCAGAATGAGAGCGTTTGGGTGACTTTGGGTAACTTCTTCGAACACACCTAATACATAATAGCACAAGGGATATGATTTACATAAGAATATTGTCGATACAATTTTCTCTACTACTTTGTTTATTTATGTTAAGAATTTTAAGAAATCTATTAACAAAAAAAAAAAAAAAACAAGAACTTTTCCATTTTTCCATTTTTTGTTTGTCGTTTTAGGAAATCTATTGCAACAAAGAAATTGCTCGTTCCAAAATCTTAATAAAAACAAAAAACTTCATAAAAAAATCGGGTTAATCATAAAAATAGTTAAATGTTTACGTCACAGTTTTATCCTGATTTAAGTTTTCTCTTTATTTATTCAGAAATCGTATCAAGTTTTAATATAAAACAAACAAATACAATAAGAATTGAATTTTTCGTACTTAATTTCATCTTTTTTGTGCATGGACTTAGGTTACTTTCAAAATAAACGGCTCAAATATTACATTAAATAAACTGTTATTATTAAAAATAATTTAATTTTTCTTGAATCAAGTAAATTATATGAGAAATTATTACCTAGAAAATAGTATATTTTAAAATACCGAAACTAAAATATCGGTGTATAACTGTATTGAGGGAAACGGTATTTGAATACTAGTATTTTTGGAAAATTGTAATTTTGGTAACGGTTTCGGTTACGGTAACCCATTTTAAACTCCATTTAAACGGTATCAGTATTTATAACGGTATCGGATACCAACCATGGTTGTGAGTAATTTATTTGTGAAGATACCGTTTCTCAAAATTGTTGTCCTAATGTAATCATACAAATTAAAGCACACTTAATGTCATAATATAAATTTTCGGATAGATTCTTATATCCGAAATTTTGAATTCGTTTAAAAATTTTTTTACATACACTGAACTGAACTCGTAGGTAATATTGACGAAAAATTTTCGTAGAATTTTAAACAAAAAAAATATAATTAAAAGATTTTTTCTTCAAATCAATATAACTTTTCTACAAATCAACAAAATTTCTTCATATCAACTAAAAATTGTTTATTAAAAAAACTTTTTTTTTTTTTTTTTTGTAAAATATGTTGATTTAAATATTTTTTTTTTAACAAAAACAATGAAAAATCTGTTAAATCAACGAAAATTTAGTTAAATTGTCAGTAACTAATTGCAAGTAAAACAGCACAAAATTTTATTCAATTTAACATCTTTAAAATAAGTTAATTTGAATAAATTATCTGCTAATTTAACTTGTTTTCTCAATTTTAAAATTAACTAATATATTTTAGTAAATTTTAATAAAATTCTTCAACTTGACTAAGAATATTTAGTCAAGTTGAAAAAATTAACTAATTTATTTTATTCAAATTGAATAAAATTCTTCAATTTGAATACATATATTAAAACTGACTAAAGGAATGTAAAATTGAAGAAAATTCTTCAAAATAAGTTTGTTCGTTTTCTTAAGATTTAATTTATGTTGGAATTATTTAATAAATACAATTACAGTTTTGATTACTTAAAAAGCATATATACATATGCATAAGTTTTATAAATTTATTATTTATTTAGTTTTTACTAGACATTGTTGAATATATTTATTTATTTATTTATTTATAAATGAATAAAATTTACTTCAACACAAAATTTATTAGAATTAAATAAAAAATAACAAAAAATTTTTAATGTGAATTAAAAATTTAGTTAATTTGATTAAAATTGAAGAAATTTTGTTAAAATTAACTACTTTACTTTAGTCAAATTGAATACAATTCTTCAATTTGACAAAATATTTTCAGATTTACTAAAGGCGTGTAGAATTGAAGTAATTTTTTCATAAGAAATTAATACATAATTATTAAGATCAGTTGTATATAATATATACATGTTTTTATTTACTGTTTAAAAAATCAGTATATATATACGGAAAATATAATCAGTATATATAAGGAAAATAATAATAACATACCAGTTTAAAAACAAAAAAATAAATTGTTGTGTCTGCCATAGTTTTATTAAAAAAAAAAAATAGTAATTAAAAAAGCAAACAAAAAAGTTAAGTGTGTTATAAAAAAAAAATCAAAACAAAACAACAATGGATATGTTGACGGCCGCCGTACATTTCTTGGATACTGTGGAGGAAGATGAGGAAAGTGTAGTGTTTCGAAGAGAATTACGAGATAAGTATAATGTCCTGGAACAGCTTACGAGTCAGTAAGTGTACACATTAGACATTTGTACAATTATAAACATATGTATGTAAATTAATTTCTTACCAAAATCTTCTTTGGAATTAGGTTTATTGCGAATTTTCGAGTTACAAAAGACATTTTTCGTGCTCTTTTGGAGAAATTCGAGGCAAATAGTGCCTCGTCGTTTAGAAGCACTTATATACGTGGAGATATAAGGCTAGCAACATTTTTACGCTTTTTAGCTACTGGGAGCTATCAGCAAAGCGTAGGAAATGAAGTCCTCTCATCCACATGCAAAGCTACTCTCTGCGGAATCATTGCAGAATGTCTCAATTTTTTTGAGGAGTACGTATGTGGGCAGTGGATTAAAATGCCTAATCCAGAAAATGAGATAATCATTAAACAAGAGTTTTTATTTTTACGGGCTTTCCTGGAATCATCGGATGCGTTGATGGCACGTATATAAGAATAAAATCTCCGGGCCATAATCTGAAGCATCTATATTACAACCGTAAAGGATATTATAGTATAAATGCAATGGTGGTAAGTTTTTCATAGCAGATACACAGTACATATGTTTAAACATAAGCAAATATTTTATGCAAACGGATTTTATTCAGTACTTTTTGTTTATTTTAGATATGTGACAACAAAACTAAAATAATGTACGTCAATGCTAGGCATCCTGGTGCCAACCATGACGCATTTGTTTGGGAGCATAGTACCATTGACCAAAAACTAAGAAATAATTTCGAAGGTGGCAAAAAAAACACATAGATTCTTGGTAAGATTATACTGTTTGAATGTTTGTACATCATATACAAAATACTTTTTAAATAGGTGATGGTGGTTATAAACTAAAGCCCTACATTATGACACCGTTTAGGAAACCTAGAAATGTAGAAGAAAGACGGTATAACAACAAACATACATCTACACGTAATGTTGTTGAGCGTTGTTTTGGGATTTTAAAAAATTGGTTCCTAAGCATTATAGGCTCTCGAGGGCTTCACTATGAACCCAAAAAGGTAACACAAATTGTAAATGAGTGTTGTGCACTTCACAACATGTGTTTATTTTTCGGATGCGAGGAGCCAACAGTAGATTTACAAATACTACAAACGATACCATAGAAGATGCAGAAGAGGACGTGGAAGCAATGGCAATACGTCGCAACATTGCATTAAATTTATAATAAAATATTATTAATCAATTAATCAGAAATTTAGTTAGTAAAATTCTTGATTAATCCGTTAATTGTTATTTTGATTAGTTAAAATTATGATTAACTGTTTAATTAGACATTTCAATAATATAAATTTGATGTATATATGTACGTATGTATATAATTTATAATTAAGTCAAATTTAACTGCTTGGCTAAGAATGTCGACAAGAAAATTTTTTCGTATATTTATTAGCGTGGCCGTTAGTTGTATGGAGAATTTTTTTTTATTTCTTATATTCTTTCCCCCCAAATCGGTTCAGTTTAATTTAAAAAAAAAATACAAAAAAATTTCATAGCAATAAGTTGGGTTTTTTTTATTCAAATGAAATTTGTTTGTATATGACTATCTCTTTAAAAAAACATTTTACAAGAATGTGATATATGGCAATATTTTAGAACTTCTAGTCAACAACATTAGCCTCAAAGAAAGTTTTTTGGTAAAATTAATATTTTATAAAATATTAAAGAAAATAGAAAATAAAATTACCACATAAAAGCTTAAAAGAAGAAATTTATAAATAAAATGTAAATAGAAATGTATAAACAGTAGAATCCCAATAATTCGTAATGGCAAGGAAATTATAGGGCTTTTCGATTTAGCGGGGTTTCGATTTAACGGGGTTAAAATAAAATAAATACGAATTAACGGGGTTTTTCAATTTATTTACTAAAACGATAAAAAAACATAAAAGACTATTGTTAAAAATAAAATATATAAAAATTATATACAAAAATTATTCATGTATCAAACTGATCTTAAGAAAATAAAAACACACACAAGCAAAAGAAAAAACCCACGCAAAAAATAGCAGTGAACAAAAGTTCATTCCATGTTTCTGTTGTTTTTATTACGAATTATAAGTGGTAGTTAGCAAACAATTACGATTTATAAGGGGTAAAGAAGATTTTATTTGAAAAAAATTACGAATTAGCGAGGGGTCCAAAATGTATGGAGATTTTACGAATTAACGAGATTTTTTTAAGGGACCGACAGTTTATTACGAATTATCGGGAATTACGATTTATCGGGGTACGAATTATCGGGATTTGACTGTTTATACATAAATAAATAAACTTTTGATTGAATTACTTTTAATTCTATTTCTTATTAATTAATAATTCAAAATTTTTTTCTAATAGCTGGATGCTTTCTAAAATTGCATTCATGCATGTCGCTTGCACTTCAGCTGCATCCGCTCTTCTTTTTACTGCTTCAGCTTGTATTTCTGCAAATGTGCCTTTTAATCACATCAGTCTGCTCCTTAGCTGTTGCTGCATTTGTCTCTGCCACTCGCAGTTGCCGACGAATTAGGGACAACTGTTCATCAACAGTTTTCTTCTTTTTTTTTGTTGAAGAGCAAGCTGGCTCGTCATCATCGCTACCGCTGAGGTATGGACGACGCTTAGAAGCACTTTTGGTTTGTTGTTGTTGTGTTGCTGGGTAGATAATCTTTGGTCGGGGCAATTGATGCTCCGAGTCGTTCCGGTACGTAGACTCAATAGCAGCGGGAACGTTTGTGGTTGTGGTTTGTTTTTCACTTTGCTGCAAGTTTTGTGAACAATCAGCTGGTAGTGAGTGACACACAACTTCCACTATATGCTCCTGACTTCTCATTCCGGTTGGTGTAACTACCGCCACAGCCTTACCAAGTCTTGGTGGTATCTTCACCAACGATTGAAAACAATCTTCAATTGATTCGGGTGCCCTACTTTTAACTTCATCACCGAAAACTCGACCACTGGGTGCTCCAGCTGACGACATTAACAAAGTCCGGTCTATTACCAGCTCCAATGCTGTTAAATAATTGTAGTGGTAGAGACCGCCACCAGTATCTTGCAGGCTTTTGCTATTTTCGGAGATTTTTTTCTTTATTCGTGATTTTAAATCTGCCCAAGTCTGTAAAAAGTATGTTAAATCATTAGTTATTGCAACCAACTGGTGGATCAGGTAAGACAATTAAAAATATTTAAAATAGTAAATAAAACCCATTTCTACTTTCCGAGCTACATATGTAATTAAATTTGTGAAAATACGCTACTTACCTTTTTCCACTCTGCAATTGTACGCGTAGGTGGCCCAAGGGCGTTTATGCTTTCGCAGAGACTCTTCCACTGCTTCTCTGCTGACAATTTATTTGTTCCAAACGCAGGCGTTCCTCTGGCTAGGTCAGGATTTTCTTCCATATAATCCACCAATCTTTGAAGTTGCTGCATTGTTGACTTTTTTAAACTAAATAGGAAGTCATGAACAAACTTCAATGGTCGCTGATTCTAGGCAGTATAATTAGTACAAACTTACCATTTGGTGTCCATTTTTTACTTTTACGTTAGTAAATAATTTATTTTTTTAATTTTTTTAACTTTTAGCACAATATTTTTTTCTTACTCGAAAACAAAACAACAAGTGAGTGATTTTGACATTTGCATTCGCAATGTTGACAACTCCTTCGACATTGTTGAACCGGATTTTGTATGAAAGCACTTACGTTTTCTTTCGAGCTGTCGTTCGCATCAACGTTCGTACAGAAGTGTAGTTGATGAACCCAAAACAATTTTCATTCGCTTAGAATGCGAACGTACTCATTCTTTCGAAATTCATAAACAGGCCATATAGTAATAACGGTATATACTGTAATTATTAAAAACATAAAAAAGCAATAAAAAGTTACATCTTTTATTTATTTTTAATTAAAATTCATAAAAAAAACTCTGAATTTCATATTTATATATTTTATGTTACTTTAAAACATAAAATATAAAAATATTTTATGTTTTAGTACTTAGAACTGCAAAAGTCCATATAAGCACAATTTTTGCTTACCCTCTGAAGTTTCAAACTCCATGTATAAAAAAATAATGAATTCACCGTATTGTTGTTTTTGTACAACTACCGCCATGGGTCAACACTAAAATAATATAATGGAAAATTCGTTGCGAATGCTTTTTTGAGGAATATTCATTCCTATTACTAGAAAAAGTCACTCATTCCAGTCTCCGGAAAACAATTCGTTACAAATTTAACCCATTGAAAATATGCTTCCCCAAGTTATAGAACTGTTTAGCTGAGAGCTAGAATAAATATGTATGCCAATTAGAAGAAATGATGCTACAAAAATGTAGTAACAATAAGGATCCTAACTTGACCCTTTTACTCACTAGAAGTTTTGAAAAATAAAAAAAAAATCATTTTTAACGTACCACAACCATGGCAAAGAGAGCATGAATGATAATGAAAGTTTCTTTTTTTTTTGGGGTGGGGGCTTTAGAAGTTTAAAAGGCGTAGCTATCTGCTAAAATATTCCCACGGTGTTCATTCCAGAAGGAAGAAGGCTCCTTCGCAAATTATCCTTTCGACCTATGCCACCATTATCAATTCTTTGAGTTTTAAATGGTACTACACTAATAATCCAAAGTAAAAGTAAGATTAAAATCGATTGCATGTGACAAATTTAAAAGTCTCGAAAAATTGTAACGCGGTACAGTCAATCGACAGATACACACTTAGCTAATGTGAGAATAAGAAACAAAATTCTCAAAGGCCAAATAACAAAACCCGTCGGTCTGAACTTAAGATAGAATTACAATGACGCGAGAATTTTCCCCAAGCCAGAGCTACTTTACGATTCGTATGATCGTAGATCACGAAAATTACAAAACAGTTCCAGCAAAAAAGAGCTGAAAAGTAATGACATTGTGCTGTCATTGGAAGGAAGTACTTAGTGCTGAAAAAGAGTTGCAAAAGTTCTTTGTTTAACCTACGGTTGTCATTAGTAGGATGTTATTCTTTTATGCTTCTTGTTCATTGCTTTTGAAGTGCTTCTCTTAAAACTATGTTTTTAAATTTTTTAATAAAAATTCTGTTTTAGCCTTCAGCTAAAAATAAATTTATTTTCACTTTTTAGGAAGTGGTTAATAACCTCTAAAAAGTACAAAATATGCACTTAGTCCTACTTTTAAAGTGGTCAAAATGTTCTTTTTTGAAAGCACTTGATCGTTTTTTGCTGGGAATTTGAATTACATTGTAAAAAATGTATGGAAAATATTATTTAAAAAAAAAAATTTAATTTATAAAGGAGGGATAAGAATGAGCTTTATAATAGTGGTATTCACAGCAGCCAATTCCAAAAGTAATACAAATTTATAAGTAGAAAATTTATAATCGTCAAATTCATTATTAAAACTATAATAATGGCGCATTTATGCCAGTTTATTGAGAATGTTTTGTTTAAATTTTTAAGGCCCCACGTCCAGAGTAGTGTTACAAAAAATTTGACGTCCATAGCTAAAGGATATATAAATGCAGTTTCGATCTAATTAAAAATGTTCCTAGCTGTAACTTTCTCAATAAAATATTTCAATCTCTCAGTGAATATTTAGAAAACAAACAAATACAAATGATATGGAAAAAGAAACCTGAATTATGTAATAATTTTTAAGTCTAATATATGTATTTAAAATGTATGCGTAAGTTATTGAAAAATATCAAAATTACAGGTCGTTGTCTCATAAAACAGTGACGTCATGGGACATTTTTATGACACTCGCAGATTAACTTTTGGGAAAGTTTAAACAAATGACAAATGTATTAAAAAATTTACTCTCTCAAATTGTAAAAAGTTTTTAAAAGCAGGGAAATGCAGAAAACTAATTTTGTGGCCCAAAAACATTTCAGAATGAGAGCGTTTGGGTGACTTTGGGTAACTTCTTCGAACACACCTAATACATAATAGCACAAGGGATATGATTTACATAAGAATATTGTCGATACAATTTTCTCTACTACTTTGTTTATTTATGTTAAGAATTTTAAGAAATCTATTAACAAAAAAAAAAAAAAAACAAGAACTTTTCCATTTTTCCATTTTTTGTTTGTCGTTTTAGGAAATCTATTGCAACAAAGAAATTGCTCGTTCCAAAATCTTAATAAAAACAAAAAACTTCATAAAAAAATCGGGTTAATCATAAAAATAGTTAAATGTTTACGTCACAGTTTTATCCTGATTTAAGTTTTCTCTTTATTTATTCAGAAATCGTATCAAGTTTTAATATAAAACAAACAAATACAATAAGAATTGAATTTTTCGTACTTAATTTCATCTTTTTTGTGCATGGACTTAGGTTACTTTCAAAATAAACGGCTCAAATATTACATTAAATAAACTGTTATTATTAAAAATAATTTAATTTTTCTTGAATCAAGTAAATTATATGAGAAATTATTACCTAGAAAATAGTATATTTTAAAATACCGAAACTAAAATATCGGTGTATAACTGTATTGAGGGAAACGGTATTTGAATACTAGTATTTTTGGAAAATTGTAATTTTGGTAACGGTTTCGGTTACGGTAACCCATTTTAAACTCCATTTAAACGGTATCAGTATTTATAACGGTATCGGATACCAACCATGGTTGTGAGTAATTTATTTGTGAAGATACCGTTTCTCAAAATTGTTGTCCTAATGTAATCATACAAATTAAAGCACACTTAATGTCATAATATAAATTTTCGGATAGATTCTTATATCCGAAATTTTGAATTCGTTTAAAAATTTTTTTACATACACTGAACTGAACTCGTAGGTAATATTGACGAAAAATTTTCGTAGAATTTTAAACAAAAAAAATATAATTAAGATTTTTTCTTCAAATCAATATAACTTTTCTACAAATCAACAAAATTTCTTCATATCAACTAAAAATTGTTTATTAAAAAAACTTTTTTTTTTTTTTTTGTAAAATATGTTGATTTAAATATTTTTTTTTTAACAAAAACAATGAAAAATCTGTTAAATCAACGAAAATTTAGTTAAATTGTCAGTAACTAATTGCAAGTAAAACAGCACAAAATTTTATTCAATTTAACATCTTTAAAATAAGTTAATTTGAATAAATTATCTGCTAATTTAACTTGTTTTCTCAATTTTAAAATTAACTAATATATTTTAGTAAATTTTAATAAAATTCTTCAACTTGACTAAGAATATTTAGTCAAGTTGAAAAAATTAACTAATTTATTTTATTCAAATTGAATAAAATTCTTCAATTTGAATACATATATTAAAACTGACTAAAGGCATGTAAAATTGAAGAAAATTCTTCAAAATAAGTTTGTTCGTTTTCTTAAGATTTAATTTATGTTGGAATTATTTAATAAATACAATTACAGTTTTGATTACTTAAAAAGCATATATACATATGCATAAGTTTTATAAATTTATTATTTATTTAGTTTTTACTAGACATTGTTGAATATATTTATTTATTTATTTATTTATAAATGAATAAAATTTACTTCAACTAAAATTTATTAGAATTAAATAAAAAATAACAAAAAATTTTTAATGTGAATTAAAAATTTAGTTAATTTGATTAAAATTGAAGAAATTTTGTTAAAATTAACTACTTTACTTTAGTCAAATTGAATACAATTCTTCAATTTGACAAAATATTTTCAGATTTACTAAAGGCGTGTAGAATTGAAGTAATTTTTTCATAAGAAATTAATACATAATTATTAAGATCAGTTGTATATAATATATACATGTTTTTATTTACTGTTTAAAAAATCAGTATATATATACGGAAAATATAATCAGTATATATAAGGAAAATAATAATAACATACCAGTTTAAAAACAAAAAAATTAATTGTTGTGTCTGCCATAGTTTTATTAAAAAAAAAAAAAAATAGTAATTAAAAAAGCAAACAAAAAAGTTAAGTGTGTTATAAAAAAAAAATCAAAACAAAACAACAATGGATATGTTGACGGCCGCCGTACATTTCTTGGATACTGTGGAGGAAGATGAGGAAAGTGTAGTGTTTCGAAGAGAACTACGAGATAAGTATAATGTCCTGGAACAGCTTACGAGTCAGTAAGTGTACACATTAGACATTTGTACAATTATAAACATATGTATGTAAATTAATTTCTTACCAAAATCTTCTTTGGAATTAGGTTTATTGCGAATTTTCGAGTTACAAAAGATATTTTTCGTGCTCTTTTGGAGAAATTCGAGGCAAATAGTGCCTCGTCGTTTAGAAGCACTTATATACGTGGAGATATAAGGCTAGCAACATTTTTACGCTTTTTAGCTACTGGGAGCTATCAGCAAAGCGTAGGAAATGAAGTCCTCTCATCCACATGCAAAGCTACTCTCTGCGGAATCATTGCAGAATGTCTCAATTTTTTTGAGGAGTACGTATGTGGGCAGTGGATTAAAATGCCTAATCCAGAAAATGAGATAATCATTAAACAAGAGTTTTTATTTTTACGGGCTTTCCTGGAATCATCGGATGCGTTGATGGCACGTATATAAGAATAAAATCTCCGGGCCATAATCTGAAGCATCTATATTACAACCGTAAAGGATATTATAGTATAAATGCAATGGTGGTAAGTTTTTCATAGCAGATACACAGTACATATGTTTAAACATAAGCAAATATTTTATGCAAACGGATTTTATTCAGTACTTTTTGTTTATTTTAGATATGTGACAACAAAACTAAAATAATGTACGTCAATGCTAGGCATCCTGGTGCCAACCATGACGCATTTGTTTGGGAGCATAGTACCATTGACCAAAAACTAAGAAATAATTTCGAAGGTGGCAAAAAAAACACATAGATTCTTGGTAAGATTATACTGTTTGAATGTTTGTACATCATATACAAAATACTTTTTAAATAGGTGATGGTGGTTATAAACTAAAGCCCTACATTATGACACCGTTTAGGAAACCTAGAAATGTAGAAGAAAGACGGTATAACAACAAACATACATCTACACGTAATGTTGTTGAGCGTTGTTTTGGGATTTTAAAAAATTGGTTCCTAAGCATTATAGGCTCTCGAGGGCTTCACTATGAACCCAAAAAGGTAACACAAATTGTAAATGAGTGTTGTGCACTTCACAACATGTGTTTATTTTTCGGATGCGAGGAGCCAACAGTAGATTTACAAATACTACAAACGATACCATAGAAGATGCAGAAGAGGACGTGGAAGCAATGGCAATACGTCGCAACATTGCATTAAATTTATAATAAAATATTATTAATCAATTAATCAGAAATTTAGTTAGTAAAATTCTTGATTAATCCGTTAATTGTTATTTTGATTAGTTAAAATTATGATTAACTGTTTAATTAGACATTTCAATAATATAAATTTGATGTATATATGTACGTATGTATATAATTTATAATTAAGTTAAATTTAACTGCTTGGCTAAGAATGTCGACAAGAAAATTTTTTCGTATATTTATTAGCGTGGCCGTTAGTTGTATGGAGAATTTTTTTTTATTTCTTATATTCTTTCCCCCCAAATCGGTTCAGTTTAATTTAAAAAAAAAATACAAAAAAATTTCATAGCAATAAGTTGGGTTTTTTTTATTCAAATGAAATTTGTTTGTATATGACTATCTCTTTAAAAAAACATTTTACAAGAATGTGATATATGGCAATATTTTAGAACTTCTAGTCAACAACATTAGCCTCAAAGAAAGTTTTTTGGTAAAATTAATATTTTATAAAATATTAAAGAAAATAGAAAATAAAATTACCACATAAAAGCTTAAAAGAAGAAATTTATAAATAAAATGTAAATAGAAATGTATAAACAGTAGAATCCCAATAATTCGTAATGGCAAGGAAATTATAGGGCTTTTCGATTTAGCGGGGTTTCGATTTAACGGGGTTAAAATAAAATAAATACGAATTAACGGGGTTTTTCAATTTATTTACTAAAACGATAAAAAAAACATAAAAGACTATTGTTAAAAATAAAATATATAAAAATTATATACAAAAATTATTCATGTATCAAACTGATCTTAAGAAAATAAAAACACACACAAGCAAAAGAAAAAACCCACGCAAAAAATAGCAGTGAACAAAAGTTCATTCCATGTTTCTGTTGTTTTTATTACGAATTATAAGTGGTAGTTAGCAAACAATTACGATTTATAAGGGGTAAAGAAGATTTTATTTGAAAAAAATTACGAATTAGCGAGGGGTCCAAAATGTATGGAGATTTTACGAATTAACGAGATTTTTTTAAGGGACCGACAGTTTATTACGAATTATCGGGAATTACGATTTATCGGGGTACGAATTATCGGGATTTGACTGTTTATACATAAATAAATAAACTTTTGATTGAATTACTTTTAATTCTATTTCTTATTAATTAATAATTCAAAATTTTTTTCTAATAGCTGGATGCTTTCTAAAATTGCATTCATGCATGTCGCTTGCACTTCAACTGCATCCGCTCTTCTTTTTACTGCTTCAGCTTGTATTTCTGCAAATGTGCCTTTTAATCACATCAGTCTGCTCCTTAGCTGTTGCTGCATTTGTCTCTGCCACTCGCAGTTGCCGACGAATTAGGGACAACTGTTCATCAACAGTTTTCTTCTTTTTTTTTGTTGAAGAGCAAGCTGGCTCGTCATCATCGCTACCGCTGAGGTATGGACGACGCTTAGAAGCACTTTTGGTTTGTTGTTGTTGTGTTGCTGGGTAGATAATCTTTGGTCGGGGCAATTGATGCTCCGAGTCGTTCCGGTACGTAGACTCAATAGCAGCGGGAACGTTTGTGGTTGTGGTTTGTTTTTCACTTTGCTGCAAGTTTTGTGAACAATCAGCTGGTAGTGAGTGACACACAACTTCCACTATATGCTCCTGACTTCTCATTCCGGTTGGTGTAACTACCGCCACAGCCTTACCAAGTCTTGGTGGTATCTTCACCAACGATTGAAAACAATCTTCAATTGATTCGGGTGCCCTACTTTTAACTTCATCACCGAAAACTCGACCACTGGGTGCTCCAGCTGACGACATTAACAAAGTCCGGTCTATTACCAGCTCCAATGCTGTTAAATAATTGTAGTGGTAGAGACCGCCACCAGTATCTTGCAGGCTTTTGCTATTTTCGGAGATTTTTTTCTTTATTCGTGATTTTAAATCTGCCCAAGTCTGCAAAAAGTATGTTAAATCATTAGTTATTGCAACCAACTGGTGGATCAGGTAAGACAATTAAAAATATTTAAAATAGTAAATAAAACCCATTTCTACTTTCCGAGCTACATATGTAATTAAATTTGTGAAAATACGCTACTTACCTTTTTCCACTCTGCAATTGTACGCGTAGGTGGCCCAAGGGCGTTTATGCTTTCGCAGAGACTCTTCCACTGCTTCTCTGCTGACAATTTATTTGTTCCAAACGCAGGCGTTCCTCTGGCTAGGTCAGGATTTTCTTCCATATAATCCACCAATCTTTGAAGTTGCTGCATTGTTGACTTTTTTAAACTAAATAGGAAGTCATGAACAAACTTCAATGGTCGCTGATTCTAGGCAGTATAATTAGTACAAACTTACCATTTGGTGTCCATTTTTTACTTTTACGTTAGTAAATAATTTATTTTTTTAATTTTTTTAACTTTTAGCACAATATTTTTTTCTTACTCGAAAACAAAACAACAAGTGAGTGATTTTGACATTTGCATTCGCAATGTTGACAACTCCTTCGACATTGTTGAACCGGATTTTGTATGAAAGCACTTACGTTTTCTTTCGAGCTGTCGTTCGCATCAACGTTCGTACAGAAGTGTAGTTGATGAACCCAAAACAATTTTCATTCGCTTAGAATGCGAACGTACTCATTCTTTCGAAATTCATAAACAGGCCATATAGTAATAACGGTATATACTGTAATTATTAAAAACATAAAAAAGCAATAAAAAGTTACATCTTTTATTTATTTTTAATTAAAATTCATAAAAAAAACTCTGAATTTCATATTTTTATATTTTATGTTACTTTAAAACATAAAATATAAAAATATTTTATGTTTTAGTACTTAGAACTGCAAAAGTCCATATAAGCACAATTTTTGCTTACCCTCTGAAGTTTCAAACTCCATGTATAAAAAAATAATGAATTCACCGTATTGTTGTTTTTGTACAACTACCGCCATGGGTCAACACTAAAATAATATAATGGAAAATTCGTTGCGAATGCTTTTTTGAGGAATATTCATTCCTATTACTAGAAAAAGTCACTCATTCCAGTCTCCGGAAAACAATTCGTTACAAATTTAACCCATTGAAAATATGCTTCCCCAAGTTATAGAACTGTTTAGCTGAGAGCTAGAATAAATATGTATGCCAATTAGAAGAAATGATGCTACAAAAATGTAGTAACAATAAGGATCCTAACTTGACCCTTTTACTCACTAGAAGTTTTGAAAAATAAAAAAAAAATCATTTTTAACGTACCACAACCATGGCAAAGAGAGCATGAATGATAATGAAAGTTTCTTTTTTTTTGGGGTGGGGGCTTTAGAAGTTTAAAAGGCGTAGCTATCTGCTAAAATATTCCCACGGTGTTCATTCCAGAAGGAAGAAGGCTCCTTCGCAAATTATCCTTTCGACCTATGCCACCATTATCAATTCTTTGAGTTTTAAATGGTACTACACTAATAATCCAAAGTAAAAGTAAGATTAAAATCGATTGCATGTGACAAATTTAAAAGTCTCGAAAAATTGTAACGCGGTACAGTCAATCGACAGATACACACTTAGCTAATGTGAGAATAAGAAACAAAATTCTCAAAGGCCAAATAACAAAACCCGTCGGTCTGAACTTAAGATAGAATTACAATGACGCGAGAATTTTCCCCAAGCCAGAGCTACTTTACGATTCGTATGATCGTAGATCACGAAAATTACAAAACAGTTCCAGCAAAAAAGAGCTGAAAAGTAATGAGTTTAACATTGTGCTGTCATTGGAAGGAAGTACTTAGTGCTGAAAAAGAGTTGCAAAAGTTCTTTGTTTAACCTACGGTTGTCATTAGTAGGATGTTATTCTTTTATGCTTCTTGTTCATTGCTTTTGAAGTGCTTCTCTTAAAACTATGTTTTTAAATTTTTTAATAAAAATTCTGTTTTAGCCTTCAGCTAAAAATAAATTTATTTTCACTTTTTAGGAAGTGGTTAATAACCTCTAAAAAGTACAAAATATGCACTTAGTCCTACTTTTAAAGTGGTCAAAATGTTCTTTTTTGAAAGCACTTGATCGTTTTTTGCTGGGAATTTGAATTACATTGTAAAAAATGTATGGAAAATATTATTTAAAAAAAAAAATTTAATTTATAAAGGAGGGATAAGAATGAGCTTTATAATAGTGGTATTCACAGCAGAAAATTCCAAAAGTAATACAAATTTATAAGTAGAAAATTTATAATCGTCAAATTCATTATTAAAACTATAATAATGGCGCATTTATGCCAGTTTATTGAGAATGTTTTGTTTAAATTTTTAAGGCCTCACGTCCAGAGTAGTGTTACAAAAAATTTGACGTCCATAGCTAAAGGATATATAAATGCAGTTTCGATCTAATTAAAAATGTTCCTAGCTGTAACTTTCTCAATAAAATATTTCAATCTCTCAGTGAATATTTAGAAAACAAACAAATACAAATGATATGGAAAAAGAAACCTGAATTATGTAATAATTTTTAAGTCTAATATATGTATTTAAAATGTATGCGTAAGTTATTGAAAAATATCAAAATTACAGGTCGTTGTCTCATAAAACAGTGACGTCATGGGACATTTTTATGACACTCGCAGATTAACTTTTGGGAAAGTTTAAACAAATGACAAATGTATTAAAAAATTTACTCTCTCAAATTGTAAAAAGTTTTTAAAAGCAGGGAAATGCAGAAAACTAATTTTGTGGCCCAAAAACATTTCAGAATGAGAGCGTTTGGGTGACTTTGGGTAACTTCTTCGAACACACCTAATACATAATAGCACAAGGGATATGATTTACATAAGAATATTGTCGATACAATTTTCTCTACTACTTTGTTTATTTATGTTAAGAATTTTAAGAAATCTATTAACAAAAAAAAAAAAAAAAACAAGAACTTTTCCATTTTTCCATTTTTTTTTTTGTCGTTTTAGGAAATCTATTGCAACAAAGAAATTGCTCGTTCCAAAATCTTAATAAAAACAAAAAACTTCATAAAAAAATCGGGTTAATCATAAAAATAGTTAAATGTTTACGTCACAGTTTTATCCTGATTTAAGTTTTCTCTTTATTTATTCAGAAATCGTATCAAGTTTTAATATAAAACAAACAAATACAATAAGAATTGAATTTTTCGTACTTAATTTCATCTTTTTTGTGCATGGACTTAGGTTACTTTCAAAATAAACGGCTCAAATATTACATTAAATAAACTGTTATTATTAAAAATAATTTAATTTTTCTTGAATCAAGTAAATTATATGAGAAATTATTACCTAGAAAATAGTATATTTTAAAATACCGAAACTAAAATATCGGTGTATAACTGTATTGAGGGAAACGGTATTTGAATACTAGTATTTTTGGAAAATTGTAATTTTGGTAACGGTTTCGGTTACGGTAACCCATTTTAAACTCCATTTAAACGGTATCAGTATTTATAACGGTATCGGATACCAACCATGGTTGTGAGTAATTTATTTGTGAAGATACCGTTTCTCAAAATTGTTGTCCTAATGTAATCATACAAATTAAAGCACACTTAATGTCATAATATAAATTTTCGGATAGATTCTTATATCCGAAATTTTGAATTCGTTTAAAAATTTTTTTACATACACTGAACTGAACTCGTAGGTAATATTGACGAAAAATTTTCGTAGAATTTTAAACAAAAAAAATATAATTAAAAGATTTTTTCTTCAAATCAATATAACTTTTCTACAAATCAACAAAATTTCTTCATATCAACTAAAAATTGTTTATTAAAAAAACTTTTTTTTTTTTTTGTAAAATATGTTGATTTAAATATTTTTTTTTTAACAAAAACAATGAAAAATCTGTTAAATCAACGAAAATTTAGTTAAATTGTCAGTAACTAATGGCAAGTAAAACAGCACAAAATTTTATTCAATTTAACATCTTTAAAATAAGTTAATTTGAATAAATTATCTGCTAATTTAACTTGTTTTCTCAATTTTAAAATTAACTAATATATTTTAGTAAATTTTAATAAAATTCTTCAACTTGACTAAGAATATTTAGTCAAGTTGAAAAAATTAACTAATTTATTTTATTCAAATTGAATAAAATTCTTCAATTTGAATACATATATTAAAACTGACTAAAGGCATGTAAAATTGAAGAAAATTCTTCAAAATAAGTTTGTTCGTTTTCTTAAGATTTAATTTATGTTGGAATTATTTAATAAATACAATTACAGTTTTGATTACTTAAAAAGCATATATACATATGCATAAGTTTTATAAATTTATTATTTATTTAGTTTTTACTAGACATTGTTGAATATATTTATTTATTTATTTATTTATAAATGAATAAAATTTACTTCAACTAAAATTTATTAGAATTAAATAAAAAATAACAAAAAATTTTTAATGTGAATTAAAAATTTAGTTAATTTGATTAAAATTGAAGAAATTTTGTTAAAATTAACTACTTTACTTTAGTCAAATTGAATACAATTCTTCAATTTGACAAAATATTTTCAGATTTACTAAAGGCGTGTAGAATTGAAGTAATTTTTTCATAAGAAATTAATACATAATTATTAAGATCAGTTGTATATAATATATACATGTTTTTATTTACTGTTTAAAAAATCAGTATATATATACGGGTGTGTATATGTGTGCAACCAAAGAAAGTAAAACCAGCGAACGTCATAATTCCAAAATCTTTCTTCAATGACAGTAAAGTTGGTTCAACTAATACTGTTCAAATTTTCAAATTGAATTTCAGATAAGAATGGAATGAAAATTTTAATAAATGAGTGTTTTTCATGTTCACAGATCGATATCGTTACCCAAATGATACGAATTATGAAGCAAATTAAAGTTAATTTTTATTTTAGTTTTTTTTTTTTTTTATTGCTTCAGACTACTGTCAGAAGCGTTTTTTTATTTTTTAATGTTTATTAATCGCGAGTTACAATTTAACTGATATTTATTTTTGTTTTTACTTAAAATAATATTTCAAATAAACTTCACCCATACGCAATGTCAGCAAATATTCCAATTATGTTTAAAAGTAATGCAACATAAATTTATTACCTTTGTTGCTAATTTGCTTAGGTAAGCTTTAACGTGCAAATCGTCCTCGATTGATTTAAAAATAAGGTATTTCATGTATTATTGTAACAGGTGTTTCAACTTGATTTTTTTCAACCTGTGAAATTTTTGTGGGTTGCAAAATGAACTTTGTTAAAGGTTTCTTCTGTGATCTTTTCAGTGCCCAAATTGTAAGGCTGACGGTGCATAAGAAAGTAAGTGATATAACAATGTTTCTGATCCATGCTTTTCTTTTTATATTATGTATTTCTTTTATGTTGTTAAAATGTAGCTCTTGGAGTGATTCTAATGACAATATGTTTAAACTTTTTTGTTCTATTGGAGTATCTTGCATTAGGGCTGGAATTGGTGTCATCTGGTTTACTTCTAGATTCTGATATATTTTAACATATATTTTTATTGTTGTATTGTCGAATTTAATTATAAATGTTCCATTTAATTTATAGGTAATTGTTTCTGTTGAAACAGTTTTGTTAACATCATTCAGGAGTATTATCCCGTCTGCAATTTCTTCAATACGAGGAATATGGTGAACATTGCTTTTTGCGCATGTGGATTGTTTATTGAGTATAATATTTGTTATACAATTATCATTACTTAGATCTAATAAACACATTTTACTACAAATTTTGATTATATTATAAATTTTACAATTTTCTTTTATTGCATAAATTTCATCTCCATTTAAAAACATTTCAGTAAAATTTAAATTTATTACAGAGTTATTCTTTATAATATTGTAATTGTAATTTTAATAATATATAAAATATTTGTGTTATTGCTTAGAACACTTATTTTTGATAATTCTAAAGCTTCTTCTATGTCGTTGAAAGGTATTTTCTTTTTTAATTGATTAATTACAAAGTTCATTTCCTTTTTGTTTAACAAATACGAGTTAATTATGTTGTATTTTGCACATTGTATGGCATATTTAATATTTACAATTGCTTCCTTAGCTAATCTAACCTTGTTTGTCATTATTTCTATATCCTCATTTAAAATAAAATTATCTTTCCTTATGCAGTTAGAAAATGTATTGATTAATTTAGTAATATTATTTATTTGATTACTGAAGTCAGTATTAATTATTACTTGTTTATTGTTATTATCTGTTAGCTCATCTAATGTTTTGTAAATATATTCTGCGTCGTCATGATCGGGTGATCCGGCAATAATTTTCCAAATTTTTCCTAATGTATTAATTGATCTAGATTGTCTATTTGGTGTGTAGTTTTCAAGTGTCTCTAATAAGTCTATAGTTTGATATAATTCATATTTTAGCGTTGGTTGTAGAGGATTCGTCTCAGGTATGTACGTTTCAATATATTTTTTTGTTTTTTGTAAAAAGTCGTCGTAAGAATTTTGATCTATTTGATGTATAAATTTAAATGTTCCTTCCTGAATTTTTCCGTATCCGTCACCTATCATCACAACGTGTGAGTCCGTGTAATTAAGTATTTGAACTTCTGCTTAAGCAGTGGTAGGAACAGTCTGTAACCAAAAAAAATAATTTATAAACAAAATAGTATACAAATTTAATTGAAATATTAATTCCTTATATGGTCTTTATGAACTATTCTATTAGATTCTGTCAGTACAGTACTTCTTTTATTTTCTTTGACTATTTCCTCTTTATATCTTGATGATAATTTAGATCGTAATCTTTTATTAATTTTTACATAAATTTTCTGACCTGGAGTATGGTCCTTAAAAGGTTTCCGTTTTTTATTATGATTTACCATATCTTTTTCTTGTTTTCTAACGATGGTTTTTATATTTTCTTTTCTTGCGTTTTCATATTATTCTTCCAAAGAATAATTCGATTTGTTTCTTGCCTGTTGCACAGTGGGGTCAAACGCAAATTTTTTGGTAACAAATCTGATTTTAAAGATTTTTATATTTCTGGAAAGTGCTTGGCAAGGTAAAGAAAAAATAAGCTTACTCATCTAAGTTATCTCTTACAGTTAAAAAGATATTTACGCTTGAATTTTGATTTTTTGGCTTGACTTTCTTTCGTTTTTCGGGAATAAGTCCGGAGATATATGAGGTAAAAATTTTTTAAAAATATTCTGTAATTTGCTACATATTTCAAAATAATATACTGAAAAAACTTTTGGATTACCTCAATTCGTCTAGACGTGAAAAATATTCAAAATCAGCACTCTGAAATTGGCATGAAAAATGGCAATTTTTTTACAAAAATATAGTACAATTCATTCACTTTTTTCTCAAAGTTCTGTTAATAAAAAATTTTTTCCTTATTAATTTCAAAAGATAAGGCTTCATAAATGGTTAATAAAGAAATTTTGAATTTATTTAAGTTTGCACCCTACATCCAGCATTGGCCGAAAATTGTCAATTTTAAAAAATAGTTTCATTTTTATCGATTAATAAAAAAAAATGTCACGCGAGCTTTTTTAAATTTGGTACCCATATTTTTTATAGAAAAAGATTTAGAATGATTTAACACTAAACTGCTTCCCGCCCGGCTAAAAACGAATGCAGGAGTGTTGATTTTATATTAAAAGTCAGTTTTTTTAACGATTATTTTTAAAAGCATATTAGCATAACATTTTTAATATTATTTCTTATGTAATGTATAAAACACAAATCAAGCTTTCATTCCTAAAAAAATCAATAAAATAGCTCCAATAACCTATTTTTAGTAATTTTTCAAAAATATTTTTTTTTTTTTAAATAGCTGAAAATCCAAAAAAATTTAATTTTTTTAATACAACTCCACTAATTTTGCAAATACTTTAAAAATGGTAAAAGAATATAAAAATATACGTCAAAAAATGTACCTATGCGATTGTAAAAAAATCATTTTTGTTATAATACATTAATTAAGTAGCTAGGTAAATTATTTAAGAACTTAAAAAAATGGAATAAAAAACGAAGGAAAATATACTTATTTATGTAGAAAATATTATGAACACTTTAAATAAATTCATTAATAAATATTATTATCTCGTAACAATAATAAGCAATGCAGTTGAGTGTTACGTATACACACATATGGAAATACGGAACAAAATAGTGAATTTTGCAACTTTTGACGTGACTTGGTAGTTTTGAGGCCATTATATTACTATTATTAAATGACCTATATCAACATTTTATATATCGTTGAATTGGTAAATAAGTCTATTTTTATATTCTTTTACCATTTTTAAAGTATTTGCAAAATTAGTGGAGTTGTATTAAAAAAATTAATTTTTTTTGGATTTTCAGCTATTTAAAAAAAAAAAAATATTTTTGAAAAATTACCAAAAATAGGTTATTGGAGCTATTTTATTGATTTTTTTAGGAATGAAAGATTGATTTGTGTTTTATACATTACATAAGAAATAATATTAAAAATATTATGCTAATATGCTTTTCAAAATAGTCGTTAAAAAAACTGACTTTTAACATAAAATCTCTACTCCTGCATTCGTTTTTGGCCGGGCGGGAAGCAGTTTAGTGTTAAATCATTCTAAATCTATTTCTATAAAAAATATGGGTACCAAAAATGAAACTATTTTTTAAAATTGACAATTTTCGGCCAATGCTGGATGTAGGGTGCAAACTTAAATCAATTCAAAATTTCTTTATTAACAATTTATGAATCCTTATCTTTTAAAATTAATAAGGAAAAAATTTTTTTATTAACGGAACTTTGAGAAAAAAGTGAATTGTACTATATTTTTGTAAAAAAAAATAGCCATTTTTCATGTCAATTTCAGAGTGCTGACTTTGAATATTTTTCACGTCTAGACGAATTGAGATAATCCAAAAATTCTTTCAGCATATTATTTTGAAATATGTAGCAAATTACAGAATATTTTTAAAAAAATTTTACCTTAGTCGAGCCAAAAAATCAAAAATTCAAAATTCAAGCGTAAATATCTTTTTAAATGTAAGAGATAACTTAGATGAGTAAGCTTATTTTTTCTTTATCTTGCCAAGCACTTTCCAGAAATATAAAAATCTTTAAAATCGGACTTCATTTGTACAAGTTACGATTTTTTTAACTTTTACATACTCGAGGTAGTCAACTTTGACACCCTGTAGCTTATCTCGTGTTATCACAGCGTGACTACAAGATGATTTTTCTGAAAACTCAGGTCCTCCTCTACAACTCTTCCATACATTTCAATTTGATCCGACCAGTAGTTTAGGAGATTCAGATTTATTACCAAAAGATTTGCGTTTGACCCCACTGTGTGTTGTTGAGTGTATGGTGTAATTATATTCATAAACCGCTCTATCGAGTAATTCTTCAAAAGTCCTATGTGTCTTCTATGTTTTAAGACAACGCATAATTTGAGACAATGTGGAATGAAATCGTTCCACTTGGCCGTTAACGGTACTTTTGTAGGGGGAAGTCTTGAAAACTTTTATATTCAGCTGATCTTCAAGCATAAACAAAATTGAATCTGAATTTAATGATTTTTCGTTATCGACAACTATTATTCTGGGAACGCCAAAACTAAATACTATTTTCCTTAATGATTCTCTAATATCTTCTATTGATCTAGAATTTATTGCTGTTGTCTGTGCATATTTTGTAAGCTTATCTATTGCAGTTATCGTTAAATGTTTTTCAGTAGACCAAATGTCTATGTGTAGTAATTCTCCTGCATATTGTGGGATTGGAGTAGGTGATATATTTGACTTATTAGAGTGTCTATCATATTTCCCTTCTTTATAAACTTTACATTGTTTTATTATTTTATTTAGAGTATCACTCATCTTTGGGAAATAATAATTTTCTAAAAGTTGTAATCTATTTTCTTTAGCGTTTCTGTGGGCTCTTTTATGTACTTTCAGAGATTCTTCCTCCTGTTTAGAAGAGGCAACCAAATCTTTTACTTGGGTTTGTGTATATCTTATTTTGTATTTAGAAAAATGATATTGATTGTATCTTACCCATTATACTTTCGCAAGTAAACAAACCATTCACTACACTTGGATTAAGATATCTCTTAAGAATATCCAAAAGAGTGTCTTCCGAAAAGCTTGGGGCTGTAATTATGTGCCTATGAAAAGTTGGGAAAGGTAATTTAAATTGGTATTCAGTCGTTTCTCCTATAAAGATAAAAATCTGATTTTTAAATACGTTTATATAACATTCAATTGAAGGAATTAGATTCTCTCCTGAGCTATCGTCGCTGTATACTGTAGCCGTTAAAGAGTTAACATGAGTGTCATTTTGTGATTTGTGATGATTTTGGATTATATTCCTCCAATAATGCCTTCCAACGCTACATTTTTGCGATATTGTTTTTGTTACTTAGAGCGTATCTAAGAGGTTGGTGGTCTGTGAATATTATGACTTTGGCGTGGCTATATAGATAATTTCTTAATGAATCAAGTGCCCAAATTATAGCTAACATTTCCCTCTCGTTGGCTGCATAGTTCTCTTCCATTTTACTCAGAGATCGAGAAATGAATGTAATTGGTCTGTTTTCCTGACTAAGGACAGCTCCAATGGCATAGTTTGAAGCATCTGTTATTAATTCAAAACATTTAGTAAAGTCTGGGTAAGTTAATATAACATCTCTTGAGGATAAAATCTTTTTTAATTTATCAAATGATATTTTTGCGGCTTCGTTTAATTCTATTTTTTTCTACTTGATTGATTTCTGGATATTCATCCCTCTTCCCCTCTTAAGAGGTTTGTCAAGGGTTTAGCTATTTTAGAGTAAAAACTCGCATTTGTCAAGTTGAACCTTCATATTTGCATGGTGTAAGGTGTTAAATACTTCAGCAATATCCTTTAAATATTGATATTCGTTTGGACTAAAGATTATTATGTCATCTATATGGACATAGCATCTTTCTCCAATGTGTGGACGCAAAATGCCATCCAGCGCGCGTTGAAAAATAGCTGGCGCGTTCTTTAACCCAAATGGTAATCGTGTGAATTCGAATTTACCATTATTAATGGAGAATGCTGTTTTCTCAATATCTGTGGGCTTTAAAGGTGAAACCCGCTTTTCAAGTCTAGTACAGTAAAATAACGACTTTTTCCTAATTGTGCAAGTACTTCATTAAATTCTGGCAATGGATATTTA
The DNA here is from genome assembly GCA_932274085.1 of Protocalliphora azurea. Taxonomy (NCBI): domain Eukaryota; kingdom Metazoa; phylum Arthropoda; class Insecta; order Diptera; family Calliphoridae; genus Protocalliphora; species Protocalliphora azurea. The sequence continues at coordinate 10,268,423 of OW026524.1, forward strand.
TCCGAAATAGTGATAGAATTTAACTTCCTGTAGTTTATAACCATCCTGAACTTTCGTTCCCCGCTTGCGTAAAGTTTTTTCCGAACAATCCACACAGGTGAATTGTATGGGGATTTTGATGATCTGATGATGCCGTCTTTAAGTAATGTTCTAACTTGGTCTTCAATTTTCTTGTTAAGGCTCATCGGGGTACGGATAGATTTTTGAGTAAATTGGGTCATTTGTCTTTGTACGTATTTTGCCTGTTATACGTGTCGTGTAAGTCAGTTTTTCGTCAGAAGCTGAAAAAAGGTTGTGATATTTCGACACCAAACTTTTATTAGAAAATATGTAACTATTAATTATGTAATTACTAATTATGAAAAAGAAACAAAATTTATTATTTTTGAAATAATTCTTCTTTTAAAATATTTCAGAATGTCGTTGCTTTGGTTTACTTTACCTTATTCGTAGCGTACTAGTGCCTTCGTCATATAATAGAACATAAACAAAACCTCCGCTACGTAAGTTTAATAGATGTTTAAACTAGATAAAGGTGACTACGGGTCACGTGGGTCCTAATTGGTCCCTTTGTGTAACATGTTTAAACTAAATTTAATTGAAATTATAGTATTTTATATTAATTATTTAGATATTTTTAATTTTTTTTATATATACATATGAAGCATGGATGAGTATAATGGCGTATAAACTGTTAAGAAAATTTTATAAGAGACGATAAAAACTTCATAAAATCATAAAACTTAATCGTTTTCTTACCTTTTTTAATATTTGGTAAGATTTATTAAACATCCAAAATCGGTTAAGAAAATGCAAAATTTTGCGTCTGAAAATAGCTTAAAATGAAATAATAATTTTGCAGAACAATAGTAATAATGAATATTTATAAATGCTTTATATATTAGTCACAATTTCATTAAAATTCGGACCAATGTGCCAAACTGCATGAAGATAGGTAGAATATTGACCATAGCTTTCATATAAGCCCATCTTCCAAAAATCGTCCCTACACCATCAAATCTTAGGTCTCATGAAAGTCCCCCTCCACAATTATTTATTACAATGTGTTTATTACTTGTTTTTCCAATAAATTTGTTGAAATTATTAACAAAATCACATCAAGAGATCATCTTATTACATTATTTAAAATATTTACTTGTTTTTACTTTGATGTATTAAAACTCACAAGATAATAAATCTTTTTTGCAATATAATTAAATATGACATAAATTTTAAGTGTATTCTTCATATTCTGAAGTTTATGTAACATTCTAATACTGGATTGTACTCCATTTATTCAACAACTGAAGTTGACAGATTTTTAAAATTATTTTTGTATCAGTAGATGTAAATTGGTTATTAAAGCAATATTATGCAAAACAAAAAAAGAAAAAAACGCATTTTGAAACAGTAGGTTTATGCGCCCCTATACACGTCCATTTTTTATATGTTAATTTAAATATATTTATTACTTTTATCAAAAGAATTGCTTATACATATTTTTTTTTTTTTAAAGTTGTTAATATTTATAAATTTTTATTTTTTTTATTTTTGATAACTTAATAGTCGTTACAATTTATAAATACAACAATATTGGCATATAAACAAAGCTATATTTTGTATTAGCTGAATAAAATAATGCAATAAATATATAAACGTAGATATTTTTTTCAACCGGGGCTTAGAACGCTTTTTAAAATTGAAAAAATCTTGTCAAATTTAATAAAATCCGAATGCTAAATCGAATAAAAATTGTTAAATATGAAGAAAAAAATTAGTTAAGTTAAATAAATTGTTTATTCAATTCAACTAAAATTTAGTAGAATTAAATAATATAGTGTATTTAAATTGAATAAAAATTCTTCAATATGAAGAAAAAATTTAGATATTTTGAACAATACTTTATACATTTTGACGAAAAAATTGTCAAATTTTCCACCTTTTAATTATCTAATTCAATTAGTCTTATTGACGATTTTTTGTCAATTTAACTACTTTATGAAAAATTAACTATAATTTCTGTTGAATTGACTAATGATTTTGTTGGTTGATATTTACCCTACTTTTTTTTAAATTCTACGCCCCTTTTTACAGTATTTACTACACTTTTTTGGTTAAGTGCAGAAATATTAAATAAAATTGTATTATAACAGAATAGTTTTTTTTTTTTAATTTCAAATTCAATCTAATTCAAAATTTATAAATTTTAAAATATTTTCCATCCAACAGAAGTAAAATAATATTGGTATCGAAATACGAAAACGAAATTTTCATAAGCTTTCGCGTGATACATGGCTCATTTTATTCCTAGTATTACCAACTTTATGTTAAAGATAAAAAATAGAAACATTTTTGATGTTTCACTTTTTAAAAGAACTTTTAAGAAAAAAATTCTCAATTTTGCAAAAAACACTTTTTTTACACTAATTTCTAAATAACTCCGAAAATATTGAGCATATAAAAAATTATGTTAGGATGGCTTGAAGACATTTTTAGTCCGCATCTTTTTGTGAACCATTTACATATATAAATTGTACACACCGTTCTTAAGTTATGGTGAAATATACTCGTGTAATGGCCTTATTATGAGCGAAATATTAGACACGCCCATAAAATAATCTAGACTTGATTGAAAAAAACTAAAAGCAGATTCGTGTTTAGCACATCAAAATCCATATAGTCCAACTATTCGTCTTTAGGGGAGGATTTTTTGCTTTTGTTCACAAGTCGAAAACAAATACACTGTCGGATAAAATAAAGCGCGGTTTCCTGCTCTTGCTATTGTCTTCTAGATACATTATGGACTTCCTTTTTGATATTCAGATATTTGTCGTCTTATATTGTTTAATTAAAAAAAAATTAATTATTTGCATTTTTGTGTGACAAAATAAAGTGACACTTTACTAAATTCTTTTAATTTGGTTTCTAATTTTGAAATTTTTTTTTACAAAGCGGATACTTTAAAAATGCTCAATCTTAATATTCTATTCATTAAATTTTATTCAAATTAATATTACATATGAAAAATAAGGATAGCTCCGAAACTATTCTTGGACGAAAATCCAGAAAGATTTCTTGATTCCAGATCGGGAAAATGAAGTTAAATTAATATATTTGTCTTCAAAATGCAAATTGTAGAATCTGAAGCTAAAAAACCATTTCTTTATACAAAATAACAATTGAGAAATTGAGATATCTTAACGATATCGCAATTTTCTCTAGAAGAAACTCATTTACGTAGGCGGAGAGATAAAGGAAGAAGTAGTTTTAATTATTACTACCTTAACTGTACACACAAAAGTATAAATTATAAAAAAATGCTACTTATACGAGCTGCTATTATAAAAAGTTAAACTTTCAGCCTTTCCCATGACTCTTTCCAAACTCTTTTCTCTTTTTAGATTTTTTAAATAAAATTTTGATTCATTCATCCAAAAAACTTTATTTTAGAATGATTTTGGGACTTTAACTATAATTTTTTCCATTACGCTTTATTATACATATTAGCAGCATGTATTTTTGAACTCTTGCTTATAGTTGGTACTTCTAAAATTCAAATGTTTGAGCTTTCTCTTGACAATAACAGCAGGGATGATAAATTCAGTACAATTGTACTTCTTTAGTACAAATCAAAACTTTTCAAGTTGAGCAATGTACGCCGAAACACACGTCTTTGTAGGCATTTTACATTTTATAAAGCGCATAGTCGAGGAAAGGACCAACTGAATCTTTCAACGTATACTTAATAATCAAGAGTGAGAACATGAATATTTCTAAATTTTTCTTAAGAAATCTAATAGTTTTATTAATAGTGCAAAATGTAATAACTGTACTAAATTTATAAAATTTTGCTCTCTTAATAAAATTTTTGGTTGCTTTACATGTTAGAATAGCAACTAAAATGGCAATTAAAAAAATTCAGCTAAATTTAAGATAAAATGTGTGAACACATAAACGAATTTTTTTTTTAACTAAAATTTAAGAGAATTAAGCAAAATGCAGAAGTTAAATTTAATAAAAATTCTTCAATATGAATAAAAAATTTAGCTAATTTGACTAAAGGTAAGTAAGATTGAAGAAAGATAATTTTATTTTAGTCAAATCGAATACAATCCTTCAAATTTACTAAAGGCATGTATAATTGAAAGAATTTCGTTAAAATTAAAGAATTGAATAAAATTCTTTAATTTGACTAAATATCTTCAAATTGACTAACGTCATGTAGATTGAAGAAATGTCGGTAAAATTAACTAATTTATTTTAGTCAATTTGACTAAATATCTTCAAATTGACAAAAGTCACGTAGAATTGAAGAAAATTTTTCAATATAGAAGACGCAAAGATGCAAATTGAATAAGATCAGTTATATATATATATATATATTCCACATTTTTTTATACGTTGATATAGATCATCTAGAAATAAACGTTGAAAATAGTATTGAGGTAATATTACGTGATAACTCTACATGGGGGCAGAAATTAAAAGCCATTGCTCGTCAACCAAAAAATCGTTTAGTGCACATCTGATGTACTCAATAAATGTTCACAGTAAAAAAACCGTTAAGATTTAAATTGATACGGAAATATGTAGTTTATTTAGTTAAATGAAATCTTTAATAAATTTTTATTTTTCATTTTCTCACACCAATATCGATTTTAAACACCTGCTTCCAAATGTGGGTTATTTCCATTTGAATTATGAAGTATTTTTTTTAATCACCTCAATATTTGATGATCATATCAAGGATTCAGCAAGCAAACTTTTAAATCAAAATTTGAAACAAATGGAAAATATATCTAAAGGTAATATATTACTAACTAGCTATTTCTACCCGTCATTGTCCGGGTTGTCCGATATATATTAAAAAGCACGAAAACAAAACTTTAGTTGTTGTTACGACTTTTATCGATCATACTTATATTTCCGGTCAGTGGTTATCGTTTAAAATCAAAAATGAAAAAGTTCACTTCTTTGCGACCATAGGGACACACAAAAGGTAAAAAAAAATAAATTTTCGTATTTTCATTTGTAAACACGGTTTTAAGTACTCATCATTATGCCCTGCATAATTTATCATTCTAAAAAGGTTAAAATTTTTGTTACCTCATTTCATATCAAGTTTCGTAGTTGAGATGGAAAAAGGGCGGATACATGAGGAAGAATTAGTATCTACGGAGCTATTACAGTGAAAGTCTTAAAACTTGGTGGACCTTTTTCAACTAACTACTTAGATATAATGAATTATTATATTAGATTATTGCATATTAAGAGAATTATTTTAATAATAGTTCTATTTGCGAACTATGTTAAATGGCTTAGTTAAATTAAAAATTAGGCGAATACAATATAATCTAAGAATTATACCACTATAGCGAAGTGATTTGCCTGTTGATAATGTGACTAAAAAAATCTTTCTTCAAATGTTGCGATTCCAATCCAAATCTTGAGCCCAGAGCTCAAAATTTGAATTGGATGAGAGAAACAGAGTGAAAATCTGTGTCGCCAAATGGCTAATAAAAGAGCTGTGAATTTATTTGATTTATTTTTTAATTATTGTTTTATGTTTAATTTAGTAATATTGTTTATTTGTCTTTATATCATTTAATATGAACTAATTCCATTTATTTATTTTATTTGAGCCACCCTAATGTTTTTTTATTTTGTCTTATATACTTCTTTCAACTTTGACAAAGCCAATGATAATTGTAATAGCTAATAATAACACTGTGCTGGTTGCAAATTTTGACAAACTGTGCACCTTACTGATAAAGCTAATTCGAGTGTGCTGAATTCAATATTGACAGCCGTTTTTCGAAGTTAGCTCTCGTATTCGAGATATTTGGGTTTAAATTTAATTATGGAAGTAGCGAATTAATTGAAAATTAGAAATAAATTAAATCAGTTTTAGCCCGAATTTAAATGTTTTTATATTTTTGCTTGAAAAGTTGCTCATTGATACCACTAGTTAGTTTGTTTACAGAATTATAGTAATATTTTTTGTCAATTTAAAGTTGTGTTTATTAGCGTCTACAATATATTTGATAATAAGAGTTCATTATTATACACTTCAATAGAATCTTAATTCAGAAATGAACCGCCGTATTCACTAACAAATTTTAAATTAAAAATGTGTTTTAGAGACAAAATTTATATGAAAAGTTTGATATAAAATGCATTTTAAATTTGAAAGTGGTTTGTGAATACGGGGAGATTATTAAATTTAAGCTAAAAAACTTTATTTTTCTAAACCCTTCTTTAGCCTTTCAAAATAAAATATCACAAAAATGAGAGCTTTTGAAAATGGTTAACACTACTAAATTCAGCGTCGTCAATTTAGTTTAACCCAATGGGCGCCCACATTGTTAAAAAAAAATAGTCTCGTTTTCGAGTACAGTGTAATTGAATAATTTCTGACAATAGCACCTTTTTAGGTCATCAATTTTTAAAGTTTATTGGATATTGTTATATTTTTAAAAGAATAATTCTAACATTATATATCAACAACGGTACTATTAAAGCTATAAATTGTTTCAAAGAATTAATTTATTCATGAACGTTTATTTCATTGGGACCGAAATCGTGAACTTCCTTAATATATTTGAAAGATGATGAAAAGCAAATTATCAAATATTTAATATATAAGTATTGTAAAATATATTTTTGGCAATAAAATTTCGTAAACTAAGTTGAAGCTATTTACAAATTAAGATAAATACTAAAAATAGTCGATTTCTTAAGAAAATTGACTATTGTTTAAGAAAATTTAATAGTTTTTTCCCTCAATTGCATATTTAATCAAATTTAAAAAAATAGCCAAATAAATCGTCACTATGTTATATATCGCCAAAAAATTCGCCATGTCGCCAAACGGAAAATGTAGTCGCCAAAAGCAATTAAAAATCGCCACATCTGATAGCCCTGGTTGTGGTACATAGAAAAATATTTTTGCATGTTAAATCAGTTCGTAAGGGAAAAGCACTGCGATAAGTATTGAATGTTCTTTCCATTATTATTGTTATTAATTTATATATTTTTTTTTAAATAAACGCACCGCGCTTTTTATAACAAAATATTTGATGTGTTTATAATTTAATGGTGTTGTTAAATTCGCAGCCAGCGACAAATTTTGTTTCGCATTTTTTGGAGTGAATAGATTATTTATTTTTGAATAAATGCCGTCCATTGCCTGCAGGGCCGAAGTTAGATTTTCTCAATTAATAAAGAATTATTCTACATGAATCGTTTTTGTAGTTTCTTGACTGTCGGAACAATAACAAAAAAAATCCATTTTTTGGAATATTGCTGCGTTTCGTGCAAATTTTGTGAAATTTGTGAGCCCTGTATCAACTCATTGAATTTAAAAATTATTTATTATTTATAATGCAACGATCGCCTGTAAGAAAAAGTCCTCGTATACAGCCGAAAACGTGCGATAGTGCAAGTGGTTGTGAATTAACAAAATTTTTCTTCTGACTCTATAGTGTCTTCACAGCCGACAAGTTCCACTGCCGCCGGAACAACGACAACGATTTCGAGTGCAGCCATTAGTGCCGGTAAATGCAAAGGCAACAGTGCACCTGAAAACTCAGTTAATCGTGTGAATTCAACGCAGTCCTCTTTTGTATATAGTGATGTCAATGTATCTCAAAATTACCAGTTATTAACTGCACAGCCGTATGCAGTTCAACATGTTACTACGCCAATGCCAATACAACGTAGAATCATTCGGCGGAATTTATTGGAGGGCCTGAAGATTGGCTATGTTTTTGTGTGCCTTGAACATTCTACATCCGCTTATTTGTATAATAATTTTTATTACAAAATTGTTTAAGGCGTTGAAAGGTGAAGCTAAAGAGTGTGTGAAGTCGTTGCTCATCTATCCTAATAATGTGCCAACAGTTATTGAGCAACTAAATTCCAGTATGGTCGTCCGGATTTGCTTATACGATACCAGCTAAAACAGATTAAAGAAATTCAGCCCATTGAAAAGTCTGCTATTGAAAAATTAGTGCCGTTCTCTATTAGGGTAAGACATTTAGCAGCGTTTTTGGAAACAGATAACACTGTGCGACAAATGGTAGGGGTCAGTGATCGGGAAGGGTTCAAACTACCGGGGAAAGTTATATCGGTAAAAAAGAAGTTATACGTGTCCAGGCATTTCGCTGGGTCACGTCTAGGAATCGAGATATATCGATTTGAAGTTTAAATTTGTTTCAGCAAAATCGAACTGGTGGTTCTCGCGTTATGTCAAAAAAAAGACCACTAAAGGTCAAAATTTTCCCTATATGATAGTTACTAACTTCCTAGACGTGACCCAGCAAAACGCCGGGACACGTATAACTTCTTTTTTACCGATATAACATTTCCTGTTGGTTTCATCCCATCCCGATTTTGACTGTCGCATAGTGTAATGGTCAGCAACATTTTTCGAATCCAACTCTGATGGAAGAATTGGTTCAGAAGTTGCCTATGAGCAAGAGATTTAATTAGGCTCAATTTTCTTCAGCATTGAGTCAGTCGCCTACTGTTTTGGACTTTAGCAACTGGCTCCAAAGTGTTGCAAATTTGGTAAGAAGTATTCAAGTTACTGGTTCAAGTGGAAGTCGCCCTAATAGTGATGGAAAAGGAAAAGTGGTGTTACAAACTGCTGATGGTAAAGAGAAGCAGATGAAATGTCATCATTGTCTTGGTCCACATAAAATGTACGATTGTAAGAAATTTTTGAATTTGAGCGTGCCAAATAGATGGATTGAAGTAAAAAGGTTACGGTTATATTTTTCACGTCTTAGTGGTGTATAGTCAAGTATAGATTGTCGTCGCGACAAAAAGTGCCAAATTAAAAATTGTGAGAGAAGAGATAACAAATTATTACGTGGTGGACGTGATAATTTCAGAATTGCTGAAAAAATGGAGATTCATCGAATGTCGAGTCAGTGTTAAATTGTGTTTCAAGTGTTTGTGGAAAAAGTAATTAGTTGTTCAGAGTGCTGCCAGTGGTGCTGTATAGGCCCAACTGTTCGGTAAAAACGTATGCGCTTTTAGATGAAGGGTCATCAGTCACTATGATGGATAGTTCTTTGGTGAGAGAACTGGGTCTGTATAGGCAACAAAGTCAATTGAATTTGAGCTGGTATGGTGGTAAGTCGGCACAAGAACCAGCAGTTGTAGTTGATTTGCACATAAGTGGTGTAAATAAGAACATAAAGTATGCCTTAAGAAATGTGTATGGCGTAACAAATTTGCCAACCCAAAATTTTAATGCGGATTTGGTAAAGTAACATAGTATTCCTGTAAGCTCATATAATTGTGTGGCATCAAAAGTTCTTATTGGATTAGATCACTGTCATCTGGGGCTGCCTGATGAAATATTGCCTTTGCTGGACTATATGCTGCCAATACGCCTTTAGGATGGGTTGTTTTTGGAAACATGAGAGAAGGTCGCCCAAGAAGCCATACTTGTTTGCTAAGGGCATGGACAATTTAAATAATATGGTGGCTAGTTATTTTGAAACAGAGAATTTTGATGTTAAGGTTTTTCCAGTAATCGAGTCCAAATCCAATCCGACGACATGGTACTTATCGAATTTTGGTGTTGTGAACCAAAATAAGCCGGGGAAGATTTATTTGGTATTCGATACGGCTGCAATGTTAGAAGGAGTGTCATTGAACTCGAAGTTATTAAAGGGCCCTCAACAGCATAAGCCGTTGCCATCAGTATTGTTTAATTTTAGAGTTGGTATCGTCGCAGTTAAGGAAATGTTTCACCAAGTGGTAGTGGCTGCCGATGACAGGTGTTCCCAGAGGTTTTTGTGGCGTGAAGATGATAGTGGTCCACCTGAAGTTTATGAAATGATTGTGATGGCATTTGGAGCTACCTGCTCCCCTTGTATTCCCCATTGTGTGAAGGAAATAAAAGCGTTGGAATATAAAGACCGTTTCCCAAAAGCAGTGAAGTCAATTATTTATCACCATTATGTGGAGCTTTGAAAGTCCGTCAAAAGCCATTGAAGTCGCAAAACAGGTGCAAGATATACATAGAGCTGCTGGTTTCAAAATGCGTAATTTTACATTAAATTCATCGGAAGTGGTCATGGCTCTAGAGAGCGATTTAAATCATCAAGTTTGTTTCTCTGGCAGTTTAAATGAGTTAGAGTCTACAACAGAGAAAGTGCTTGGAATTTTTATGGGTCCCTAAACACGACACACTCAATCTTGTTTTAAAGTTTCATAAAGTAAATTATGACGTCATAATTGTAAAAGTTATCCAACAAAACTTGAGTTACTATGTGTTGTGATGTGCGTTTTTGATCCAATTGGGCTTTTGTGTCATTTTATGATAACTTCCAATCCTTTATTGAGAGAGGTATGGAGATACAGTATACTTTGGGATGAAAAATTGCCGTGACCCTAAAAGAGAGTTGGAATAGTTGGCGCCAAGAGTTGAAGAACGTTGTCCTTGTAGAAGTGTCACGATTCTATTTTAGAAATGGTTTGCTGTGTGAATTAGAGCTACATGTTTTTGTTGATGCCAGTGAAGATGAATTTGGAACCGTGGCCTATTGGCTATGTACAATGAAGGAAAAACTGTAGTATCATTTATTTCTGCCAAAACGAAATGTGCTCCACTGAAATCTATGACCATATCACGATTAGAATTGCTAGGTGCATTTTTATGGACTAGATTGATGCCTACTGTATTAAGCGAACATGAAATTAAGGTTTCTGGTCAATTTGTTGGAGTGACTCTGCTAACGTCATCAGCTGGATTGGTTCTGAAAGTAGAAGATATAAGCCTTTTGTTTCCCACAGAATTACAGAAATATTAAATTCTACATGCCCAGATGATTGGAGATGGTTGAATACTGATATGAATGTTGCCGGTGATATAACAAGAGCTAAAAGTCGAATTGACTTTTCGAATGAAACACGCTGGTTCCAAGGGCCATAGTTTCTATATAGACACGAAGATGATTGGCCGAAAAAGTATTCTGAGAAGTGGAAGAACTGCGTCCAAAATTTGCTCTATTGGTTAGTACAAATTTGGTTACTGATTTTAATCGTTTTTCTTCATTTCTCAGGCTCGAAATTGCAACGGCTTGGGTTTTGTTAAAAAGTTAAACCTGGAAAGTACAAAAGGCTTGTCTGCTGAGGAATTGAAGGTTGCTGAAACTGTTTTGTGTCGCCTTTCACAGCAAGAAAGCTTTGGCTTTGAAATTAAAGTCTTGCAGTCTGGTGATACTCTGCAAAAGAATAACGATTTGTTGAAGCTGTCGCCTTATTTTGATGAGTACAAATTTCTCCGCGTAAGTGGCCGTATTGATGCAGCAAGTTAGTTGCCACTAGCTTCGAAACGTCCCATAATTTTGTCGTCCTGTCATCATTTAACTGAACTGTTTGTCGTTCATGTTCACGACAATGTGAGACATTAAAATTTTGAGGCCACGATTGGTGAAATAAGAAAGTCTTTTTGGGTTCCGCGTTTACGAAAACTTCTGGCAATTCGCCGTGCAGTGCCACCATTCATGGGTGCTTTGCCTAATGAAAGATTAACCCCATACATCCGTTCGTTCATATATACTGGGGTGGACTGTTTCGGGCCAATAATTATAACTGTCGGTAGACGTCATGAGAAACGTTGGTTAGCTCTGTATGTACAGCAGTATATTTGGAGGTGACCTTTGACCTTTCAACCGATGCTTGTATTCTGGCGGTAACGAATTTTATGAATAGTCGTGGTACGGCATTGAAAATGCTAAGAGACAATGGCCAAAATTTTGTTGGTGCCAACCAGAAGGCTAAATGTTTTAAGGAGCTTTTAATTTGGAGAAAATTCAAGATGAACTAAGTATGAAAGGAATTGAATGGGAGTATAATTGTCCACATAATCCTGCATAAGG
>OW026524.1:10285322-10292822 GCA_932274085.1 Protocalliphora azurea
GCGTCATCTGTATCTCGTGCTGAGATTACCGCCGCTATATCATCTGCATATCCTACCAGGTGTGTGTCTTGTGGCATCTCTATCGAGAGTATCTCGTCGTAACTCAGGTTCCAAAGATCGGGTCCCAATATTGATCCCTGAGCTGCACCGGATGTGATCGCTTTATCCCTTTGGCCCTCTGGCGAATGGTAGAGCAACTTGCGATTTCTCAGATAAGTCTGAACTCCCGTAGTGCCTTCATAATATCAACCCATCGTAGGCTGTTGAAAGCATTGCGTGTAGCTAAAACAAGTATACGCTTTGAGTAGTATCGCCTGCGCTGTGCACTTTCAAAACTTTTTACTACATCTTCAATGGCACCAAGAGTAGATTTACCTGGTCGAAAGCCATGTTTTCTCTGTGATAATCCTCCAGCCATCTCGACGGAGTCTGCTAATCTGCGTTGCAATAATTTCTCCAGTAGCTTGCCGGCACTATCCAGCATACAAAGAGGGCGATATGCTGACGATTGGGTTGGGTCACCTCTGCCTTTGCTAATAAGCATAAGTTTTCTTCCACTGTTTGGGGAAGACTCCTTGGGCTATACAAGCATTGTACACTTCGAGCATCGCGTCTGGTCGCTCTTCGGCCAGAAGTGTGAGTACCTCTGCTGGTATTCCATCAGGGCCAGGAGCTTTGCCCTTTTTAAGACTCCTAGCAGCAGTTTTTAACTCTTCCTCAGTGAAGGGCTCTGGCATCTCATCAATTTGGTAATCTTGTTCTTCATGCTGTACAGGGTATGTGGGAAATAATTCTCTTACTATACTGTTGATATCCACATTCTCAAGGTGTGGGAGAGCAGAATTGGCACGTAGCTTCTTCGCGACGATCTTATAGCCTAATCCCCAAGGGTTACTGTTCAGATCCGCACGGAGTTCTTCCCATTTCGCTTTCTTACTATTAGTTATCGCATGTTTCATCGCCTTCCGGGAGCGCCTGAATTCTTCAGCCTCCATCAAAGCTTCGCCGGTTCGCCTAGCTCTGGTGTACCTCCTTCTGTCGCGGTGGCATGTCCGTCTGAGTTCAGCTATTTCCGGTGTCCACCAATACACGGGTTGTCTTCTTGAGCGCTGCGTTATGCGTGGCATTGAGGCATTGCAGCTTCGAACTATGCGTAGCATCATCGCGTTCGCCAAGGAAGCAGCGTCACTATTGGTCGCAGTTATAGCCCCATCAAAGTTTGCCAAAAACACTCCAGGTTCCAGGTGTCTTACGTTCCACTTGCGAGTGCCTCTCTCTCTTGATGTCGGAGTGGCGTTTGTTGGCGCTGTGATCTGGAAGGTAATATATTGGTGATAACTTCCAGTGTAGTCTTCCAGTACTTTCCATCCTTCAACCATTGCAGTCCGGCTCTCAGTCACTAAAGTGATGTCCGGCGTGGTTTATTCACATCCCGGTCTTCTGAAAGTAGTGGCGGAACCAGTATTTGCCACAACCAGCCCTAATCTGGCGGCCATGTCCAAAATGCACCTTCCTCGTGTGTTCGTTGTAGGACTTCCCCATTCGACAGCCTTGGCATTGAAGTCCCCAGCTACTATAAAGGCACCACCTATTTCTCGAATCTTATCTTCAATTAGATCCAGCTTTATCCTAAATTGCTCCATAATATCAATTGGGGTGAGGTAACAGCTCATTAGTGTAAATTGCCCTGTTCGTACGTATGTGTAGCACCACCCGTGACCTTGCTGCCTGACCGCAAACTTACTGCCACTAGGTAACCAAAGTGCTGCCGTGCTTATTTCATCATCGTACCAGGACCCTCGACGAATTTGCCTATACTGTTCACTGATAATGACAGCATCCACCTTCTTCTCAACCGCTATTTGCTCAAGCAACGCATCTGCCGTCCGGCTTCTATGCATGTTTGCTTGCAGAACTATTATCATTTTCTGCCTAGTGAACACCTCTTTGAGCCTGGAATGTGATCAGTCCGCTCCAGTTTTGTTTCCACGCAATGAATGCATTTGGGAGCTGCATTGCAATCTTTTATCTTGTGCCCAGGCTGTCCGCATCTGATACACCTATCCCTCCTGTCCACGCCGGAACAGTTTGCTTAGGTGTGTCCCATCCCAAGGCAACGATAGCACCTTCTGATATCTTCGCACAGTCTCATCCTAGCTCGAATCCATCCGATTTTTACGAGGCCAATCTCGATAAGTCTGGCAGCACTTTCTGCTGATAATGCAACGAAAGCCCGTACCTGTTCTGGTACATTCGGTACCGTGATCCTCGTCTGAATCTGCTCCTCTGGAACTGTGAGCAGTTTCAGAATTGCCGTTTCCACCTCTCATTGAGTGTCATCAAGTCAAGGTCACGTATCTCTATCGTAGCTTTCGGCTTTGTCTCCGCCACGGAGGCTGTATCCCGGATAGTGTTCCTCAGCTGCTGAAGAAACTCCGGCTTAACCTGCTGCCCTCTACCGATCTCTAGAAGGATGGCTCCACTCTGCGTTTTCCTTACAGACTTTATCCTGACTGAGTCATCAGTCATTATCTTACTACGTAGGTCCTTTAGTACGTCTGCGTAGCTGTGAACACCTGCGGGTTTGATTATCACCGCTTCCGGTTTTGCACGTTGAAGTCGTGGCTAGTTTCCCTTGTTGGGCTCGGATGGGTTATTCTTCGGCTTCCTCTTTCTGTCTTTCTTGGTGACAGTCTGCAGTTCTCACCTCCCTTTTCAGAGATCCCCATTCTGTCTCCAGTGGGTTCCTTTGCCCTCGCCCTTTTGCTGCTTGCTCACACAGCAGGGCTGGTAGCCAATCGTTTCTGGTTTGTCGTTACAGGAGTCGCGTATTACCGATATGCATTGAGAAATCGCGTCCTCCTCCAAAATCCTCGTCTTCTGGATTAGTTCCAGTCGAAGCGAACTCTCTATTGACCCTCTTGTCTACGCAGGCTGTATTGTCACTTGTTCGAATGACAATGCCAGGCGGTACTCGCGCTGCGCGGGTGCCAGTAGGAGTTTTCTCCGATGTCTCTACCGCTCTATTATTTTTCCTTAGGACATCCTTCTTATTAGTATTGCATACATTTGTTGAAGTATGAAATAAGACTCCGACATCCATAATCTCCGTATGCGCTACATTACTTCGGGCCATGTCCGAGGGCGACGCGCACCTTGTAGGTGGTGATCTTAGCATCATACTGCTCCTCTTAAAGGCCACTCTCGGATCCATATTGCACTCATTGCGCTTCTCTATACTTCCTTCTACCTTGTTCCTCTCTGTAATTTGTTCTTGGTATTGGTTCATTCGATTGGGTCCCCGCTCCAAACCGCTATCCTTCCACGTTTGTACTGTCGCCTCAAACAATCCCCGTGGGTCCCTTTGCAAGCAGTGCGGTCTACGCGAGGGTTGACACCAGCCGTTTCAGCGGATGTCACTCCTGCCTATTAAGGTGATGGAATACTGCAAGCCGTCAATTCGAAGCAATCATAATCCTATCCGTTTATCCATTCTAATCGTAATCCGTTTTCATTCCTTGTCCATTTGATCTCCTTGCTCACATTTGCTGGATGTTGCAATACCATTTCCGGTGTCCACCTGCCCCGAAGGGTCGGAGGTTGTGAGTCTTCTTGATTGGTTACAAAGAACGAAGATTGGATCTGGACTTTGCCATGTTAAAGTCATTCAGGTCCGTTGCCTCGTATGCCCAACTCTGAACACCATTATTATTATTATTGTTATTATTATTATTATTATTATTATTTTATTATTATTATCATTATTTTATTATTATTATTATTATTATTGTTAATATTATTATTATTATTATTATTATTATTATTATTATTATTATTGTTATTATTATTATTATTATTATTATTATTATTATTATTATTGTTATTATTATTATTATTATTATTATTATTATTATTATTGTTATTATTATTATTATTATTTTATTGTTATTATTATTAATATTATAATTTTTATTATCATTATTGTTATTATTATTATTATTATTATTATCATTATTGTTATTATTATTATTGTTATTATTATTATTATTATTATTATTATTATTATTATTATTATTATTTTTATTGTTATTATTATTATTTTTATTATTATTTTATTATTATTATATTATTATTATTATTATTGTTATTATTATTATTATTATTGTTATTATTATTGTTATTATTATTATTATTATTATTATTATTATTATTACTGTTATTATTATTATTTTATTATTATTATTTTATTATTATTATTGTTATTATTATTATTATTATTATTGTTATTATTATTATTGTTATTATTATTATCATTATTATTATTATTATTATTATTATTATTATTTTTATTATTATTATTCTTATTATTATTATTATTATTTTTTTTTTTTTTTTTGATGCATGAGGCAGGGTTAAAAATGATTTCGAGTGGTGTTTTCACTAAAACAATCCCTTCTCGTTATCTGGGGTAGTCCCTTCCCGGAACTGCTATTCGTATTACTTCGGGAAGGCCCAGAAACTTCGTCCTTAGACTACTCTATTTACCCACGTCTGGGTCCATCATGTTCATAGCTATTGTGAACCTGCTGCTCATCTTCCGTTCGTTGGGACTCGCGTTGCCCCAAAGTATCAAGCTCTCTTTTCTTCATGCGTAAAACATTTCCAACGTAGTGTCCCACTGCATTCCATTTGTCTCCGCATTCTAGCATTTTTTCAATTATATTATCAGGATTAAACTCGCCGATTTGCTCCCTCAGTGCGTTTCCTTCAGCGTACCATCTGGTACAGTTGAAGAAAGTGTGTTCCGCATCATCGTTCACCTCGCCGCAGTAAATACAAGTGGGGTCACCTGTCTTGCCCATGCGGTACAAATACTTTTGAAAGTATCCATGACCCGAGAGAAACTGGGTTAGATAGTAGTTAACCTCCCCAAATTCCCTCTGCGTCCACCTTTCTATATTGGGAATTAGCCTTGCCGTCCATCTGCCGGTCGTTTCCGTACTCCATCTGTTTTGCCATCGCTGGATGGTTTGAGATCTCCGCTCTACAGCACTTATACCAGGAACCTCTCCCCTAGTTTGCCATGCCTCATTTCGTTCACGCGCCAAAAGATCAACCGGTATTTCCCCACTTATAACAAATACCGCAGCGCCCGAAACCGTACGATAGGCTGAAGCGACTCTAAGTGCTGCCGTGCGCTGTACTGTGCCCAGCACTTTACGTTTAGTCTTCGACCCCATCGCTTCTCCCCAGATTTCACTACCATATAGTAGTATCGAATTGGTCGTTGCCATAATCAGTTTCCTCTTGCTCTGTGTTGGTCCGCCGATATTCATGCCTGTAACCTTTACCGCTTTGGTGGCCGCGTGTTGAATTTGAGCCCAATAAGTGAGTCTGCAGTCAAGTTTGATGCCCAAATATTTTACCACCATTTTCGTGACCAAGGGAGTATCATCAATATGCATGCTAATTTCAAGTGGCATGTGTCCTCGTGTCATCATTACGATCTCGGTCTTATTTTTAGCAAGCTCCAGCCCATGGTTCTCTAGCCATATTTGAGTCCTTATCATGACTTGGTTCAGCTTTATCCTGGCGTCATCTGCATCTCGTGCTGATATTACCGCCGCTATATCATCTGCATATCCTACCAGGTGTGTGTCTTGTGGCGTCTCTATCGAGAGTATCTCGTCGTAACTCAGGTTCCAAAGATCGGGTCCCAATATTGATCCCTGAGCTACACCGGATGTGATCGCTTTATCCCTTTGGCCCTCTGGCGAATCATAGAGCAACTTGCGATCTCTCAGATAACTCTGAAGGATTTTTAGTATATATCCGGGGATACTGAATCTCTCCCGTAGTGCCTTCATAATATCAACCCATCGTAGGCTGTTGAAAGCATTGCGTACATCAAGTGTAGCTAAAACAAGTATACGCTTTGAGTAGTATCGCCTGCGCTGTGCACTTTCAAAGCCTTTTACTACATCTTCAATGGCACCAAGAGTAGATTTACCTGGTCGAAAGCCATGCTGTCTCTGTGATAATCCTCCAGCCATCTCGACGGAGTCTGCTAATCTGCGTTGCAATAATTTCTCCAGTAGCTTGCCGGCACTATCCAGCATACAAAGAGGGCGATATGCTGACGATTGGGTTGGGTCACCTCTGCCTTTGCTAATAAGCATAAGTTTTTGTATCTTCCACTGTTTGGGGAAGACTCCTTGGGCTATACAAGCATTGTACACTTCGAGCATCGCGTCTGGTCGCTCTTCGGCCAGAAGTGTGAGTACCTCTGCTGGTATTCCATCAGGGCCAGGAGCTTTGCCCTTTTTAAGACTCCTAGCAGCAGTTTTTAACTCTTCCTCAGTGAAGGGCTCTGGCATCTCATCAATTTGGTAATCTTGTTCTTCATGCTGTACAGGGTGTGTGGGAAATAATTCTCTTACTATACTGTTGATATCCACATTCTCAAGGTGTGGGAGAGCAGAATTGGCACGTAGCTTCTTCGTGACGATCTTATAGCCTAATCCCCAAGGGTTACTGTTCAGATCCGCACGGAGTTCTTCCCATTTCGCTTTCTTACTATTAGTTATCGCATGTTTCATCGCCTTCCGGGAGCGCCTGAATTCTTCAGCCTCCATCAAAGCTTCGCCGGTTCGCCTAGCTCTGGTGTACCTCCTTCTGTCGCGGTGGCATGTCCGTCTGAGTTCAGCTATTTCCACCAATACACGGGTTGTCTTCTTGAGTGCTGCGTTATGCGTGGCATTGAGGCATTGCAGCATCATCGCGGAGCATCATCGCGTTCTCTCTTGATGTCGGAGTGGCGTTTGTTGGCGCTGTGATCTGGAAGGTAATATATTGGTGATAACTTCCAGTGTAGTCTTCCAGTACTTTCCATCCTTCAACCATTGCAGTCCGGCTCTCAGTCACTAAAGTGATGTCCGGCGTGGTGTATTCACATCCCGGTCTTCTGAAAGTAGTGGCGGAACCAGTATTTGCCACAACCAGCCCAAATCTGGCGGCCATGTCTAAAATGCACCTTCCTCGTGTATTCCTTGTAGAACTTCCCCATTCGACAGTCCCCAGCTACTATAAAGGCACCACCTATTTCCCGAATCCTATCTTCAATTAGATCCAGCTTTATCCTAAATTTCTCCATAATATCACTTGGGGTGAAGTAACAGCTCATTAGTGTAAATTGCTCTGTTCGTACGTATGTGTAGCACCACCCGTGACCTTGCTGTCTGACCGCAATCTTACTACCACTAGGTAACCAAAGTGCTGCCGTGCTTGTTTCATCCTCGTACCAGGACCCTCGACGAATTTGCCTATACTGTTCACTGATAATGACAGCATCCACCTTCTTCTCAACCGCTATTTGCTCAAGCAACGCATCTGCCGTCCGGCTTCTATGCATGTTTGCTTGCAGAACTGTTATCATTTTCTGCCTAGTGAACACCCCTTTGAGCCCGGAATGTGATCAGTCCGCTCTAGTTTTGCTTCCAC
>OW026524.1:10311665-10574165 GCA_932274085.1 Protocalliphora azurea
AATAATTATAATAATAATAATAATAATAATAATAATAATAATAATAATAATTATAATAATAATAATAATAATAATTATAATAATAATAATAATTATAATAATAATAATAATTATAATAATAATAATAATAATAATAATTATAATAATAATAATAATTATAATAATAATAATAA
This sequence comes from Protocalliphora azurea, assembly GCA_932274085.1. Taxonomy (NCBI): domain Eukaryota; kingdom Metazoa; phylum Arthropoda; class Insecta; order Diptera; family Calliphoridae; genus Protocalliphora; species Protocalliphora azurea. The sequence continues at coordinate 10,311,839 of OW026524.1, forward strand.
TAATAATAATAATAATTATAATAATAATAATAATAATTATAATAATAATAATAATAATAATAATAATAATAATAATTATAATAATAATAATAATAAGAATAATAATAAATAAAAATAATAATAAATTATAATAATAATAATAATTATAATAATAATAATAATAATAATAATAATAATAATTATAATAATAATAATAATAATAATAATAATAGTAATAATAATAATAATAATAATAATAATAATAATTCTAATTATAATAATAATAATAATAATAATAAATAATAATAATTATAATAATAATAATAATTATAATAATAATCATAATTATAATAATAATAATAATAATAATAATAATAATAATTATAATAATAATAATTATAATAATAATAATAATAATAATAATAATAATAATAATTATAATAATAATAATAATAATAATAATAATACTAATAATTATAATAATAATAATAATTATAATAATAATAATAATAATAATAATTATAATAATGATAATTATAATAATAATAACAATAATAATATTAATTATAATAATAATAATAAAAATAATAATAATTTTATGTTTATTTATTTTATTAAAATATTAAATAAAGATTAAAAATTAAACAATTATGATAAACATAAAATCTAGAAAAGTATTTAAAAAAGTCTATCAGAACTGTATATAAAGTTTTTAAGTAAGATGTATTTTTTTAAACAAAACCAGAATAGAACGCAAGTATTACGAATCCTTTTAGCAGTAAAAAGACTCAGGGGACTTCTCTTAGTTGAATTATATGTTCCTGCCATAGAAATAATTATTAAAAAACACTTGAAAAGATCCACTTGGTTTAAACACTTACACAGAAATTTGTTCAAAAAAAAGAAAAACTGTAATTCAATGTAGAAAAACAGTCCGTATTTGGTTAGCTCTTGCATAAAAAAGTAAATAAAAATTTGATTCGAGTTGGAAAAGTTGACTTAAAATTGAGTAAGTCGAATAACTTAGCGGAGGTGTGGATTGTTCTTTAAAATCGGCTAGCGGTTAGCCGTCAGTCACGCCGTTAACGCTTACTTCAGGTCTACAACTGAGATTAACGCTGATATAGTATGTGTGATAACGTCGGCAGAGGGGAGTAACAATTTTGTTTATGTTATGTTAAATCGAAATAACCTAGTGTCTTCTTTAGGCATATTTTTTATCAAAACAAACGTCAAAACCAGTGCGAATATATACAAGGTAAGCTTAGTTAAACAGCAGATTATTAATTTGGTTGTTACAGTTGTCAAACTACATATATAACATAGTGTCTAGATTAGAGATTTTTTTATCAAGACAAACGTCAAACTTAACGCGAATTTGTGGAAGGTTGCAACAGTTGCACAAAAACAACAATATGGCGTATTCATTATTGTTTTTTATATATGCAGTTTGACAACTGTAACAACCAAAATAATAATCAACTGTTTATCTCAGGTTACATTGCATATATTCGCACTGATTTTGACGTTTGTTTTGATATAAATTTGTCTAATGTAGACACTAGGTAAAAATCAATAAGGAATACGCCATATTGTTGTTTTTGTGCAACTCTTGCCACCTTCCATAAATTCGCGTTGGGTTTGACGTTTGTCTTGATAAAAAATTTTCTAATGTAGACACTATGTAAGGGGTACATGTATTCTAATAAATCCTATAAGATATCAATTTATTACTCACAGTCACAGAGTAAACATGCAATTCTCACTTTTTTACACAATTTTTAATAAAAATGATTTTTAATATGTGAAACAAACACTAAAAGGAAACAAAAAAAAAAACGTTGTCTTCAGTAATTTCCAAAATACACATGCACACACACAAACAAACTTTCGTGGATGTGTATTTTTTGACAGTTCATCTTATAAGATGGTTGTGTAGAGAAATCTCATCACAGCAGTCTCATAATACATCTTAAAATACTAATATTTGAATCTACAAGTGAAATAATTCTCTCAGAGAGCGAATTTGTTACGTCTAGACGGGCTGTTACATCTCTGACGCCAACTATAACAAAGCGAAAATTGTGTGTTTTTGTCGGCGTATTGTTCATGTGCGAACAAAAAATTGTTCATAAAAATTTTATATTTGTTTTAATAAAAATATGTCTAATAAAGACGGCCAGTCAGAGGTAATTGGCAACACTGTTAAAACATTTAAAAGAACGTCTTTCGTTGGTTTCAGAAAAATTACTTTAGTGCAGATTAATTTTCTTATTTTGTTTCTAAAAGTGTTTTAAATAGAAATAAATGAAAGTATGGCTTAATAAAAATATGTAAATTGAAAGTATTAAATAAATATGAATATAAATTTATGTATGTGAATACAATATGTAATAAAACACTAACGTGTATCGCGGTTTGAGTAGTTTTGTCGAATTTGTTGTAAAGTAATTATGATGTACAGTTTTTAAAGATTTTGTATATTTAAAAAAAATTATTTTTCTATTATTTCAATGTCAAAATCTTTTTTTATATTAAATAGTGTATTTTAAAAAGACAAAAATATGATATTTTTTGTTTTTTTTTTGTACACTTACCAACACTAAATATTGTGTATATCATCTTTTGCACTCTTGAATTGCTTACATCAGGAATATGTTTTTGTGTATGAATGAGTGAGTAGTGTAGTTAATTAGAATCTCTCGTGAAAGAAAATTAAGAAAACAGATTAAATGTGAAAATTGTTTACAAGTTTTATAATAATTTTTCGACATAGATAAAAAAGAATAATTTTAAAGAAATGTCAAATAAGTAATACAAATGTATATATCAATGAAAAATATATTTGTGTGAGAACCAAGTTGTAGAATATTACTTTGTGTATGTACAATGTACGTAAATGTATCGTATTCTAATTTTCCCTATGTATGTGTGATTGCATCTGGTAGTGCGTATGTGTATATAATACATTTTGTAAAATAAACAATTTTTGTAGAGTGGAGCTTGTAATAAAGGCGTAAATCAAGATTACCATCACACTTGATTTTTAAATAATTTTGATAATGATTCAGTAGCATTTTTATTTGTGATTAAAGCAATGTAAAAAATTTTGCCCGCTCTCTCTTAGTTTACGAGTTATGGGTACTTGAAGTTATAATATAAAAATGCAATTTTCTTCTTCCTCCTGTAATGAATATGAACAATATGGGTATCATTGAAAAGGTCTTGAGAAGACCTTTCGATTGATATGTAAAACGTTATACAACATTAACCCATTGCGAGCCAAAATGATATTTTATTATTTTATGTACTGACTTTTTTTACAAAAGTACCGTTATCTCAAAAATATATCGATATAACGGTACTCTCCTATACATCAAATCATTTAGAGAACATTTCAAGCTTTCACATGATCCCCATGTCACACTCCTAGCCCATTAAATAACAAAAGTATAGGACTTTAAAAATTAATATTTAGAAAAATTAATCGATTTTTGCTAGTAATATATTTGTTAATATCATAATTTAAAAATATATAATAAGTCTTATCATTTTTACAACTTTGTTAAAAATTAAAAATTATTTAAAAAGAATACCGATACTTACAAAAATTGTTTGATTTCCAAAAAAAAGTTTATTCAGCGAAGCCGGTGTTCGACATACACAGAGGAGAAAGCCCTTTAGCCCGGCCGAAGGCCGGCTACGCAGAAAAACCTTTATTAACATTAAAAAAATACATTTTAATTCCAACTGTGCTGGTAACCTTGATTTGTTTCATATGACTATAGGTTTTTTCAAGACCTTTCTAATAATATCCATATTACATATGTAGTCATAAATTATAGTATTAACAAATATATTATGAGTAAAAATCGATTCATTTCTCTGAATATTAATTTTTAAAGTGCTATATTTTTGTTATTTAATGGGCTAGGAGTGTAATATGGGGATCATATGAAAGCTTGAAATGTTCTCTAAATGATTTGATGTATAGAAAAGTACCGTTATATCGATATATTTTTGAGATAACGGTACTTTTGTAAAAAAAGTCAGTACATAAAATAATAAAATATCATTTTGGCTCGAAATGGGTTAATGTTGTATAACGTTTTATATATCAATTGAAACGTCTTCTCAAGACCTTTCCAATGATACCCATATTGTTCATTTTCATTACAGGAGGAAGGAGAAAATTGCATTTTTATATTATAACTTCAAGTACCCATAACTCGAAAACTAAGAGAGAGCGGAGAAAAATTTGTATGTAACTTTTTTTAACCAAAAATAGTGCTTTTGTCGAAAATAAAATTTGTTAAAAAATCAACTGTGACGGTAATCTTGATTTGTTCCGCCATTATTTTTAACATGAATTTAGTGGGGGGTCAAATATGTTAATAATATAATTGTTCCTAAAAATTCCTTTATTTTTTTTTCTTTTTGATGTTAGTTTACTTGTTTTACATTATGTGAAGTCAATTTTTGAGTGGGTGGGTCTCCAAATTGTATTTGGTATATTACATACCTAATAAAAATTCTAGCAGTTAAATATTGCGAAGCAATTTATTTAAGTTTTTATTAATTAGCTAATTAATTACATACTATATTGATGAGTTATATATTTTCTTCACCGTAGATTTTTGAATTTTCTTGTAAAAAACCGGCGTTTTTCCTTATATCTTGCAATTTTATACAAGAATATTCTTTAGTAAGTATTTATTTTAGTTTCAAATTTGTTTACAGATAAATTTGTATGCTTAATATATTGAAATTCGAAAAAATTCGTTGGAATTAGTGAATGGTATGAAAAGTTAATGGAACAAATCGAGATTACTGGCACTGTTGATTTTTTAAAAAATTTTCTTTTGGTCAAAAACACTATTGTTGGTTAAAAAAGTCACATAAAAATTTGTGTTCGCTCTCTGTTAGTTTTCGAGTTATAGGTACTCTAAGTTATGATGTAAGAATGCAATTTTTTCCTTCCTCCTTTAAAGAAAATGAACAATATGATTATCATTGGAAAGGTCTTGAGAAGGCCTTTCGATTGATATATAAAATGTGCCAAACCATTAACCCATAGTGAGACAATATGATATTTTATTACTTTTTATTTTGACTTTTTTTTACAATAGTACCGTTATGTCAAAAATATATCAATATAACGGTACTCTCCTATGCATCAAATCATTTAGAGAACATTTCAAGCTTTCATATGATCCCTATATTACACTCCTAGCCCATTAAATAACAAAAATATAGCACTTTAAAAATTAATATTCAGAGAAATTAATCGATTTTTACTCATAATATATTTGTTAATATCACAATTTATGACTATATATGTGATATGGATATTATTAGAAAGATCTTTAAAAAGCCTATAGTCATATATGTAATGCGGATATAATTGGAAAGGTCTTTAAATCTGAAAAATTAAAAAAATAAATAAAAAAATACTTAGTAAATATTTTTTAATTTGCATTTTTATTTGAATTTTAGATAAAAAAATTAAAACAAGATTTTAAAAAATGTTTGGAACAAATCAAGTTTGAATTAAAATATATTTTTTTAATGTTAATAAAGGTTTTTCTGCGTAGCCGGCCTTTGGCCAGGCTAAAGATCTTTCTCCTCTATATATGTCGAACACCGGCTTCGCTGAATAAACTGTTTTGGAAATCAAAAAATTTTTGTAAGTACCGGTATTCTTTTAAAAATTATTTTTAATTTTTATTTAATTTTTCACAAAATTGTAAAAATCATAAAGAAATAAGACTTATTATATATTTTTAAATTATGATATTAACAAATATATTACTAGAAAAAATCGATTAATTTTTCTAAATATTAATTTTTAAAGTGGTATATTTTTGTTATTTAATGAGCTAGGGGTGTGACATGAGGATCATACGAAAGCTTGAAATGTTCTCTAAATAACTTGATGTAAAGAAAAGTACCGTTATATCGATATATTTTTGAGATAACAGTACTTTTGTAAAAAAAGTCAAAATAATATGTAATAAAATATCATATTGTCTCACCATGGGTTAATGATTTGGCACATTTTATATATCAGTCGAAAGGACTCTTGAAGACCTTTCCTATGATACCCCTATTGTTCATATTCATTACAAGAGGAAGGAGAAAATTGCATTTTTATGTTATAACTTCAAGTACCCATAACTCGTAAACTAAGAGCGACCGGGAAAAACTTTTTACATTGCTTTAATCACAAATAAAAATGCTACTTAATCAATATCAAAGTTATTTAAAAATCAAGTATGCTGGTAATCTTGATTTACGATATGGCCGGTACTCGACAAGGCAGGCACAAGCACTCTTCTGGGCTTGAGGAGCTTAAGAATCATGATAGGGGCCATAACGGGTCACTGTTTGATAGGTAAGATGAGGTCTAGATGGGATGCTAGCAATTCCAATTTTTGTAGAATGTGTGGAGACTTCGACGAGACCGAGTCTATTGATTACATTATGTGCTATTGTCCACGATTGCAGCATCGTAGGATGAAATGGCTGGGCAGTCAATTCCTCGGCGGGCTAAGTAACGTTCGGGACGTTGAGCTTGTAGACGGCATAGGCTTCGTCATGGGAATTAACTGTTTAAGGGAGAATCGTGGGTACACCCCTAGGGGGATTGGCAACACTGCGAATTCTCTTATATGATTTTTTTATTCCTATCCTTTTCTTTTCTATTCCTATTTTCCTATTTTCTGTATTTTACATTCTATGAAGGGACTCACAATGGACCGAGATCGGTCTCTGGGTGGATATGTGGTATATTTGGTATCACGTCAACCTTCTCTATCTATCTAATAATCGATCTTCGATCAACCATTTTAATTTAAATTTTTATAGTCGATTAATCGAACCCCATAATTGATTTTTTAATCGATTATTATTTGTAAAATTAGTAAAAATGAATTAAAATTAAATCAGATTTTGTTTTAAAGGACCCTTCGACGTATAAATGTTTATATTGTAAGTTGACATATATATATATATATATATATATATATATATATATATATATACTCTTTAAATCAAACATTTTAAGGTTGTAATGAATTGAATTCCATAACCATTTAAAAAAGATCAAAAGATAATAAAAAGGAACTATATTTTTATTTTTTATTTAGTATTAACCTACTTCCGCAGATCAATCTGATATCGTAACTAAATATCTTAAATTGAGCACCATAGAATTCAAATACATGTATTTTGTAAAAATATATGAAGTAAATTAATCATTTAACCAAATATGCAGTGATATAAAATATTACATATAGAACTGACACTGGTACCGAGTCGGAATATTTTCTGCAAGACGGTGCACTTGTTTTGGAACATGTAGACTATCGACTTTAATTTGAATGGTATTGCCGCGATTAAGGCACGGAATTCGTAAGTTCTGAAGTCGTAATGTCTATTCAACTGCCCTTAATCACTATACTTCTCAGCCTAGTGGTAAGAAGATATTCGTAAAATCGAAAAGGCGAATGAATGCCAAAGAAGTTGATCGCCTATGGATATAACAGAAACACAGACGGATGATCATATTGTCAAATAAGATTGAGAAAAGTATGACAGAATTTGTTTTATTGAGGATTTGGAACATTCTTTATGTGAATGTCCGGCACTGCAGGAACGAATGTAGATTTAATATAACTAGTATTCAAAATTCTTCCATTATAATTAACAATTATTTTTTAAATTGCATTTTTACTTTTTTTATCTTTTAAAAACTTGTCTCGAAATTTATTTTTTAGAAAGTTTAAAATTTCCTTTTACAATTCTTGCAATTTACTTTTACAAAAAGTATTTCATTATGCAGGGTTGATTTTTTGATTAATTGAAGCCTAGTAGTCAATTTCAGTACAAAGTTGGTTGGTAGATAGGTAGATAAAGAAGGTTGATGTGATGTTTACCGTATCACATCTCCACCCAGAGACCAATTTCGGTCCATTGTGAGCCCCTTCAGATAGAAGAAAGTTTCAGAAAATAGTGATAAGACGAAGAAAATAGTGACAAAGTTAGGGGTATGCCGCTAACGAACACTGAGTCAACCAATTCCCATAACGAAGTCTATGACGTCCACAAGCTTCTTATTCCGAACATCACGTAACCCGTCGAGAAATTGACTGCCGAACCATTTAATCCTACGATACTTCAATCGTGGACAGTAACACACTATATATTCAATAGACTCGGTCTTATCAACGTCCTCATACATTCTACAAACATCAGAACTGCTAGCGTCCCATTTAAACCTCATCTTCCATATCATGCAGAGTCCCGTTATGACACCTATCATGGTCCTTAAACTCTTCCTACTCAAAACTCAGAAGAGTACTTGTGTCTGCCCGTTAAGCTTTGTAATAATTTTACAGTGAGTACCCGAACTCAATGAACTCCCTAACTCAATTAAAATCGTAAATATTTCCTATACTATTTATTCGATTGCAAATATTAAGGTATCAGTAGAAAGCTCTTAATGATGCATTTATATAAAATAAATAATAGCAAAATAAACATAAAGAGTGATTTATTCAATTCGAATATTTGAATTTGAATTATAACGAGATGTTCAATATTATTTAATTCAAAGATGTTATAACGATGCATAGGATAGCCCATAAATTAAAAGTATCGATGTTTCCAGCTTAAGTGAAAATTTTCTTCAATTTAAGACATCGTTTCTCCATATTTTTGTCTTAAGAATATTCTTTCGCGACCTGGCAAATAAGTACATTTTTCGGGTATTTTGCATTTTTTTTTATATTTCTGCAAAAATAACATAAACGTTTGGTATCACAAGAAAGGTTTTTAATAATTAACATAACTAAAATTTCGGGCATGACAATTTTCAAATTTTTCAATTTTCAATTTTACAATTTTCCGAAACAAGTTAATATTACTTAAATTTTTTATACATATTAAAAAAACACCAAATAATACAATATAATCCTTGTATTATGAAATGGGTTTTTCCGCTTTTTTTTTCTTTTTTTTAATGACTTGTATCAAACTTACAATCCTCTCTGCTGTTTTGCAGATGAAAGCAACATTTGCCATTCATGTTCATTCAACTATTAAAGCAACATATGAATAATACGCCTAACCGAGATCTCGTTGCAATCTCTGAATGGGGTAAAACTCCATGTATTGTATATTAACACATAAACGCGTGACGGATCATTTGTATTTTTGGGTGGTATAAATATTAAGGAATTGGAAGCTATTGATGTTCTAAGCATGAGAATACAGTGTAATCTTCGTTGGACTGAACACACTTTTTAAGTGTCGAAAAAAGCATATAAGTGCCTCTGTTTTTTAAATTGGTGCAAGTGATACATCACTCCGTCAGATCATAACATTTATACCACTTATATCCGACCAAAAATGGAAAAATGGAAATTGGTGGGTGCTTCATGGTCTACTTTGGAGCTTCTAGATCTCGTACAGGACGAAGGTACTCATCGGTAAACCGTAAAACATTTCTTCACTACCACTAAAAAATTTTAGGATAGTGTATTTTTTTTTATAACTGAATTTAGTGGTAGTGATAAAATTTGCACTACACTCAAATAATGAATAATCTAAATAGTTACTATGCATAAACTGCGATTCAAATGTTTTCACTATACGTTAAAAAATAATTTTATAGATAATATATTTATATATACATTTATTTTTATTATATATATATATATATATATATATATATATATAGATAAATAGATAGATAGATAAATAGATAGATAGATAGATTGATTGATTAATAGATAGATAACTCGATAGATTAGGAGAAGAATAAAAGAGAGTAACAAGAAGATAGTGAGGTCGAGAAATTTCCTGCCCAACCATTTCATCCTACATAACATGATATGCTAAACAGACTCGGTCTCGTCGACGTTCTCACACATTCTACTTCCCTATCAAGCAGTTGTCCCGTTATGACTGCTATCATGATCCTCAAACTTTTCCTACTCAAGCTCATAAGAGTACTGGTGCCTGACCTGTCGAGTGCCGGCCATATCGCCCTCGATACCTTACAGTCCATTCTACTCTCCCAAGCCGAATTGGTTCTTTCTAAGATCCATTCATTGATCCTCCCAAAGAAGAAACCCAGCGGGGGTTTCACGTTGGTCGAAACATCTTTCGTTGCGCCAATTCATCGGCTAATTCATTACCAGATATATTACAATGTCCAGGTACCCAGCAGAGTCTCACCACGTAATGTTCCACCAGTTCTCTCAGTGACTTCTTACATTTGGCAACTAGCCTGGATTTCACCAGATGTGTCTCCAAGGCCTTCAGAGCCGCCTGACTGTCCACATAGAGAGCAACCTCAGAACCCCTCCCAACGTTCAATCTGATCAATTCCGCGACCTTTAAGATGCCGAGAATCTCAGTCTGAAAAACGCTACATAATGTTGACTCTCGCACCAGTACCAATGTCCATCTTTGAGCCGTCTGTAAATACTACACAAATGTCGTACAGTCTCTCATTGCCGGACCATTCCTCCCTATCAGGTATCACCACAACAGGATTTACCCCAAAGTCCAATTCTGATGCCTCCGTGGAGCTTAGATTAACCTCACCGTAACTGACCTCATACACGACCCGGGAGTGACCTGTTCATGATGAACCCAATAATCCTAATTTTATTATTTTATAATTTTTATTATTTTTAGTGAATTTTTAACAAATATCCGCATGAGATTTTTTAACAAAATATATATAACAACTTGTATTTAAAAAATACATTTGATTGCAATTTACAGTGCGTGTTCAGAAGTAATAATTAAATTGTGATGAACGGAATCTCTAATTAAATGCTGGTTCTTTGAATTCAAAAAAATTAGACACGTAATTAGGACAATTCAAATAAGTTTATATGACCAACAAACTACATTATAGAAACATTTGAGTTGTAGGTTTAATTTATAAAATTATAAACTAAAATATATGTGCGTTTATTACTAAAAACTACAAGTTTATATGCTGTTTAAATCAAATTGAAGTGAAAATGTTCCGATTTTCTAAGACATCAGATATGTAATTATATTTTAACAAAACTAAAGCTAAAGTGCTCGAATTTAAGGAATTGATCTAGGACTACATTTTTCTGTTATTAAGATCTTCATATTTTATTATAATATTTAACCTGAATAAAATTATTTAATGAATTGGTATCGTATTTAATCCTTAATTTTAGATATACATATCATATTTTCTGAGTTTCGCACTAAATAAAAAAAATATATATAACTGAATTTTAGTACTTAATTTTAGTGAACATTTTTTAGTTTCACTATTTCTATTGCTTAGTGAGGCTAATATTTTTCAACTCAACACTAAAGAGCAAATATTGTTAAAAAATATTGCACTTTCACTAATTATTAGTGGAAACTGCGCTTCAGAAAAGATTGCATAGGTGTCCACGATATTTAGATATTTTAGTAAGAGAACGATTTTATTTCTAATGGGTATTCTTACGGGGCATTGTATGATAGGACAAATTTCGGAATGTGTACGTTAACTTCAGAAGTTGTTTAGATGATGAGGTGACTGTCCGGCCCTGTAGGAAGGCATGCTTAAGTATGTTTTCTTCCCAATCTAGATCATAATATTTATAACTTGTACTCAAAGTTTATCCTTTCTATTTAAGATTTTTTTTCAATTGTGTAATTCATTTATTTTTTAATTTTATCAAAATACTTGAAACAATGTCAATATTGGTTTCAACCTCTGAAATGGGTGGAGAAAACCATGAAGTTACTATTGGACGCTGTGGCAACTCAGTCGCCAGTATCACCTCAAGTTTCGCCCCCGGATAAAGAGACTCTAAATTAGCAACTGCGTTTTTAAGAAATTCAAAAGATTTCTTATTACCGCAGTTGATAGTTTTAACTCCCTTCATCCAGTCCGCGCCTTTAAAGTATATCTCGTCCGGTCTTCCTCTTACGAGGGCGATCTCTTCAATAAGCTTGTGTTCAATCCGTCGCCATATCTGCATCAACTTTGTCAATGACAGCAGCTTGAATACAGTTCTGCAACACTGATTGCTTCGCCTTCTTCGAAGTTGAGGGCTGTTCCCTTTCTGACTCAGCACTTTTAACAACCTCCTTCTTTAAAGGGCCCTTAGCAGAGCTGGAAAGTGTGCGAGCAGCCTTCTTGGCCATCGAGGTTTACTGGTCATCCCCAAACCTGACCCTTTTAATGACCCTATTTCGGGGACTCTTAGAAAGACCGTATGGCTTTTTGACCAACAGCGCTCAGATTTTAGCAACCCCACCAGGGGTGTCCTTATGGCTTCCACTGGTAGAGCTGGTCGGCTTCTGACCTACTGCCTTCTTATTTGTCGATGGCTGATCATATCCAGACCTAGCATCCCTGACAATCTTTTGCGAATTACCAGTTTTGCTGGCTGGTGCATGAACAGCCTTACCACCGGTAGTCTTTAACTGCTGTTCTAAAAGGGTTGCAGGTTCGGCTGGTTCGCCACTACCCTTATTTTCCGCTCCGGTGCGGATCGTTGAGGATATTGACCTTCCTCCTATGCTCTTATGAGACACCTCTGGAATGCTGTCCACATTCTCACTAAATCCTTCAGGATAAGAAATTCCCAGAGAGTCACAGACGGGCCCATAGATCCGATCGAATCTCTTAACGTTCCTCCCGTGCTTTCTGACAAGGTACCTATCCTTTCGTGCAAGTGGCAATGAGCCCCTCTTAGCTATCTTATGCAGATAGATAAGAGAAGCTCTTGCGCCACTCCGCGCCTTTTCTTCTTTAGTTCGGCATGCATGACTCTTAGCGCGAGTTGGGATCACAGTGATCTCATGTTCATCTTCAGATACAAGAGAAAGATCTCCGAGCTTCTATGTGGCACTGGTCCCAGCAAAGGAATCCCTCGAGATGCCCAGAATCTCGACCGTCAATAAATCGTTGTTGTTGTCCGTGTCTGTCCTGTCGCCCTGTCTGCTGTCCTAATGGAATAATTAATCCCCCCTATCCGCCACCTGGCGACATGTCTGATAGGAGTAAATGCAGCAAAAAACTCCACACGGAACAATAATCGAAATCGATTTAACAGTCACTAATTTCAACGATTATAAACATTTGCAGCCTAGATTTTGAATGACAAAATTAAAGATTAATTATTTATTTATTAAATTCAAGTAATAAAACAAATATATTGTTATAAAATATTTATATTTTATAACAATACATTAATGTTATATATTTACAGAATTAAACAATTCAAAAATATCAATTATATCGTAAAAATTAATTAATGAAAGAGCACGTTTTAAAACATTTTACATTTTAAAAACAAAGTTAACTGTAGTGAATATATTACACGCATACATTCATTTGTATATTTGTAGGTACTGTTTGTAAATGTATTCCGATACAAATCGTTTGTTGTAGGTTCTTGTTTTGGCTTAAATAATTTAAATACTTACTTAAGAAGCTATTTTTATTATTACTATTTTGTGTTTATTTGCTTATAATACACTTCAATGTAACATACTGCTCTTAAAATATTCTGCAATGATGCATTTACAAACAGGCCCGTATATATCTTATTATTTATATTTTTATGTAGCTAATAATTCTAATTATTATTGTTTTTCTAGGTTATGGCTATATTTGCCCTGAAATTATTAGAAGAAATTAAATCCCACTCTTGCAACTAAAGTTTTGACACAATAATGTGGCAAATTTAAAATTTATGAAACATCCTTTACTGCCCTCACAAAAAGCAAAAGACTGAACTTATGTTATAAAAAAACAACACAAACGCATTTTATTACTACCAATTTGAATAACAACAAACAAAAAAATGAGACGTAAACTAAATTAAATATAAGAATATTTAATAATAACGCAAACGCCATTTACTTCTATATGGAAAACTTGAAAAATAAATTGCCTCCATTTTACCAAGAGTATAATGAGAAAGAGAGAAAGAGAGAGCAAACAAATATTTCAATTTAGAAAGGAACATTGATTGTATATATTCATTTTTTATTATTACTGCTGTATTATAAGTTAAAAAGAATAAATATAAGATTAGGTATATAATTTTAAATATATATATATATATATATATATATATACATATATATATATATATGTATATATATATATATAAGAAGTTACATTAAAATATGACGTTAAAAACGAGCTGCTCTAAACTCAAATCGAAATCAGTTTTATTTTATGAAAACGTATTTAAAAGTAAAACAATAAGAAGCTCAGAGTGTACTACAAAAGCACGCCGTAGAAAAAGGAAGCCTTTATTTGGATTGCCCACACGATTACTGTTATACGGAGTTCATTGGTATATTCTTTGGTCTTCAGTAGTGTCAGTAGTGTCAGAGGGTTTATCCTCACAGCATACAAATGCTAATTCTACTCAAACTCAAGTATTTTCATCTGGTGATATAGTGGCTCAATTTACCTTACCTCAAATATCAACAGGCCATCCAGGTCAACAAATCGTTAGTACTGTCGATGGATCACCTCCCACCTCAACAATTTCATCAAGTACTGGAAATTTTTCAACAACGTCTTCATCAATTGGATCATCGTCTTCTGCAAATGCTAATGGGAGTTCAAAAAACTATCTCACACATTTGGCGTACGATTACAAACGAAATGTTTTTTATGCGGGAGCAACAAATAAAATTTTACAATTAAATGAAAACCTAAGAGTATTGTCGCAAGCCTTAACTGGTCCCAAAAACGATTCTCCTCAGTGCCATGCTAGCGGTTGCTCGGATGATGTTGAAACCTCACTCGTAAATAATCACAACAAGATCCTGATTGTTAGTTTTGCTCAAGGTGATGGTATATTGATTGCCTGTGGTAGCGTGCGCCAAGGTGCCTGTGATATTTATAATTTAGCTCGATTTCCAAAAAATCCCCTTTTTATTGATATACCCTTAGCAGCAAATGATGAATTTGCTTCGACGTATGCTTTTGTCGGACCAGCAAAATATTCTTGGAAAAAGGAGGATATTCTGTATGTGGGTACAACATTTACTAATGTAGGGGACTACAGACACGATGTTCCAGCAATATCTTCGAGGCGTTTGGAGGATTTAAATTACGCCGAATTTGAAATTAAACAATCCATTATTAACATCGATGTTAAGTACAGAGATCACTTTCTGGTCGATTATGTTTATGGGTTTAATTCATCAGAGTATGCTTACTTTACTATTGTCCAAAAACGTTCACACTTAGCTGAAGAAGCTGGATACGTAACACGCTTGGCTCGTATTTGTATTACAGATTCAAACTACGACAGTTATACGGAAATAACCATTCAGTGCTTGGCTACACACAATAATGTTGATTATAATATTTTGCGAGATGCTAAAATAACTGAAGCTGGTCAAAAGCTAGCTCAACAAATGGGGATAAAAAGAGGAGATCATGTTTTGGTAACCATATTTTCACCATCCAGAGAAATAACAAATCAGCCGGAAGATAAGTCTGCGATGTGCATTTACAGTCTCAAAGAAATAGAAGAAGTATTCAATGAAAATATACATCTTTGTTTTAATGGCACAATCAAAGATCGTAATTTAGGATATATATCAGGTACCATAGATGATGGCCGATGTCCGGGGGTAGGTTCTTTTAGCACTTATTTTTTATTAAAAATCTGAGTTTTGTTTTTCTTTTCAGACGACTGGCAATGTGTACAGTTTTTGTAATGTTGGCCTGAAAATAAGTGGCGTTTCGCCCATAACATCGCATGCATTGTTCCACTTCGATAATGTTTCAATAACGTCTGTAACAGCAACTACAACTGGACCACATTCATTAGCTTTTCTTGGAACTGACAAGGGACAAATTAAAAAAGTTTTAATATCAGGTCATCAGCCTGGCGAATATGAAGAAATAATGGTAGATCCAGGTAACCAAATACTGCAGGATACTATGATGTCACCAAAAAAGGATTTTCTCTATGTGTTATCTAAACATAAGGTATGTTATCTAAATATATGGTAGTTTCTTCAAAGTAGTTAAATTGAGTTTTTCGAAAGCAGACATAAGTTATTTTTTATTTACATGCAATGGACAGTAAGGCGCTAGTTTAAATAAATTCAAACACATAAATCTGAACTGAAACTATTTTTGCCTTATTTGTTCTTACAAGCACCTTAACCTGAAAAACGTTAATCAATTAAATAAAACACCTTAAATGATTTAAAACGATTGATTGATTACTTTCTTTATTTTTCATTCTTATATACTAAATTCTTTTACAATAAATTAATTTAAATTGCCTAGTAAGTAGAATAAACAAAGTTAGCATAATTGCTGAACTTGAATATTTTCTTTAAGTTAAAAGCATTAATTTCTGTTTTGTCAATGACAATGGTGAATGAACTTAATACAAAATGAAATGTTTAGTTTAATTTGTCAATAATAATGGTTAATGAAATAATGAGTAGAATAAAATGTTTTTAATAATGGTAATTAAATAAATAATAAAAACAAAAATTATGTTTTGATGTAAGTATCAACATTCTCCCCCGCGTTGACCAACGGTCACTGGTGACAAACGTTCATTGGGTTTCATATCTGCAATGTCGATGGTAACAGGTCGCGGTAAGGGAACTGGATGAGCCGTCGTTTGAACGACCTTATGAGTTTTTCTATCTTTATAGGTTGAGTATAGCTTGACTATAATGATGGCTACTAAAATGATTGGGTTTCATATCTGCAATGTCGATGGTAACAGGTCGCGGTAAGGCAACTGGATGAGGCGTTGTTTGAACGACCTTATGAGTTTTTCTATCTTTATAGGTTGAGTATAGCTTGACTATAATGATGGCTACTAAAATGATTAGAGAAATTAAAAGTGGAGTGTAGCTTACGGCATGGTGATGTTGGCTTTGGGACCTGATCAGCTCTTGTAATCGTACAATAGTTGACTCATCAAGTTTTTTTTGCAGGTTATTCAGTTGATTTACATGGGTTTTGAAACTGGTTGTTAGTATTATTAAAAATTCTTTTGATCTCTTGTGTAGAGCTAATTTGTTTAATGTGCCTGAGTTGGATGTATGAAGTATTCAAGCTATTTGGTGCATCAAAGTGGCCTTGAATAGTGAGAAGGTTGTTTTTAATTATTCAATTTGGTTCTATTTGCATTATTCCAGTGCCTCTTATTAGTTGTTGGGAGGCTTCAGTGCCGCAAACTGTTGAAATATCTATTTTTGTTGTGGTGGCAAAGATCCATTTATTCGGATTTTTCAATTGCGACCATGTTATGTTATCTATCAGCCGGGTAATGTTCAATTGGCTGTGTTTAGGCTGTTGAGGATATTAATTTCACAGGAATTTATATCCTTTTTAAATCTATGCTGCTTATTGTAGCATATATATGTATCTCCTTTTGATAAAATGCAGCTTGACAAATCGATGGTTGTAAATAGAATAAATTCATCTCTATGGGGATTCACTGCTAGAAAAGGTACATCTGGTTTGATAGATATTAGAGCGTTATTTCTTACTGTTGGGACCGGAGTTATCTTCAGGAGTTCCAGGAATTGTTGATCGATCAGTGGCAACCTAATTTCGAAGAGGACTTCGTCTTTTGTCTTCATTAGCTTGTATAGTTGAACCAAACTATCGTCTTCAATTGGAAGCATACGTTGTACTGGTAGATGTGCTTTTGTTGTGGTTAAATCAGTCCTTAGTTGATGAGGTGATAATAAAAGTGGACTAATTTTTTCATGGTGCGCATCCGTTAGTACGTCGATAATCTCCTTTTCTAACCTTTGCAAGTTCAGTGCTGTTAATGTTAATTGATTGCAAAGAAGTGATATTAGTTGTGTTTGGTTGATTTCTGAAAATTCCTTAGCAAGTGCATTTGCTTCATTATTGATTATTGCAAAAATTTTCGTTAGTTGTTTTTGTGTGCTGAGTTCGTCTTGTTTAATTATATTAATAGTGGCATCAATAGTTGATGTTTGATTTTTAATTAATTTAAAAATAAAGTCTGTTTCGACTTTTCGCCTTTTTAATGGTGTCTGACATTTCACTGGCGTAGTCTGAGTCCAGCACTCCAAACAATGACATTTCCTACAATGTTGAATGCACCCCTTTTTACTCTACTAGTGGCGAATAGTTCCTTTTCCTCCAGCAACTCTTCTTTTACTTGATTGAAATTATTTATCAAATAAGTGATGGTTGAACATAACTACTGCAAAGTGTCTAATCCAGATTGAAAAGCCTTTAACTCGGACAATAATACCATGAGTTTCTATTCAGCTGTTGCCAGTTTTACGGTTCCAATACCTTCAAAGTACAGCCCTGGATCAGAATGGAAGTTGTTTATCTTTACGTGACTGCCCATAACAGCTGGAATGATAAGTATTTCTACGATCATGGTGATTACGATTGATTTAGTAATAGCCTTTGATTTTTTGGTGGATGGAGTATATTCTTCGTCAACAGGTATTGGGCGAATAGGGTTGGATAGTTCACTTGTAGGTAATACGTCTTCGTGAAGTAGCGGAGCTAATTTATGGATAGGTCTTCTTTTTATTCCTGAAGATGTTTTAACATCTGCTACCCGAACCTACATTATCCTCTTTTATAATAACCATCTGTCCTTCTTTCACGTTTTCAAATGATGATTTCCACTACTGTCTTTCCTGCAATTGGTGTAGATACTCGACTGACCAACGTCTTCAGAACTCATGTTTGAGTTGGGAGACAAGTTTCCATCTTGTGGCAAGAGAACTATTTGGTTGCACTGCTCTACTGTCCATTTGGGCTGTGAGTGGTTCTCCAATTAAGATGTGTCCTGGAGTCAGAGCAGTTAGATCATTTGGATTAGGTGACATCGGGGTTAGCGGACGGGAATTTAATATGGCTTCTATTTCGTTTTACGTTCTTCGTGCGTTAGTGACGCTGTTGAAACACTTCGTAGTAAAAGTTGCTTAGTAGATTTTACTGCTGCCTCCCATAAGCCTCCAAAGTGAGGGTTTCGAGGTGGAATAAATTTGAATTCAATGCCTTCTTTACTGCATGACTGTAAGAATTTTTCAAGCTGATTCCGTGTACCTATGAAGTTTGTAGCATTGTCTGAATATATAGTCTGGCATCGCCCTCGGCGTGATATGAAGGTAGGTAGGTATAGAAGGTTGCACAGTACTCAGAAGAGTATCTGTGCATCCACTCGGAGACCTAGAGGTCCATTGTTAGTCCCTTCGCAGAGAATTTGTAAAGGAAATTTTAGAAATAGATCAGGAAAGGAAAATAATAGAAAAAGCTGAGACCAAGAAAAGTATAGAAAAGAATAGAAAACAACCTGGAAAGGAAAAGTGCTACCGCCCTATATCGTTAGCTCTCAGCCAACGACCGCTCCCCCTTAGCCAGCATATTCCCATGACGAATCCTATTAATCTATCGAGATCTATCCTCGATATACTGTCCAATTCGTCAACGAATCGACTGCCTAACCATTTCTGCCTACTTAGGTGTAGACATGTACAGTGACATATAATGTTCTACCGTTTCTAGCTCCTCATTATCTTCACACATCCTGCAAAGACCGGAGGAACCTCTATTCCAATTCCCTGGCATTCCCCCTATGGGACAATGACCTGTCAGAATGCCTATCATAGTCTTCAGGTTTTCCCTTTTCATGCCTAAAAGTAGATTTGTATCTGCTATGTCAAGTTTAGGCCATAGGACCCTTGATAATCTGCAGTCCGTTCTACGATTCCATGCAAGATTGGTTCTATCCCGAATCCACTCTCTAATTAATCTGAAGTGAAAGCCCAGAGGTGGTCTCACACAACTTTCACTTACAGCCCTATCCAAATCTGAGCCGTTCCTAGTTAATTCATCAGCTACTTCATTGCCAGTTATCTCGCAATGACCCGGTACCCAGCAGAGTCTAATATGATAATTTCTCATCAATCTTCTCAGAGCATTCTTACAGTCGCTAACTAACCTAGACTTGACAAAATGTCCTTTCAAGGCCTTTAGCGCTGCTTGGCTATCTACATACAGAGTTACCTCTGTATTCTCTTCAATGTTCACTGCTATCAATTCCGTGGCCCTAAGAATACCCAGAATTTCCGCCTGGAACACATTGCAACTATCCGAGAGTCTATACGTTTTCCTGATGTTCTCCTCAATCAGATACACACCTGCACCAGTGCCTGTATCCATTTTGGATCCATCAGTGAATACCGATACTCCACTGAATAGTTTCTCCCTACCTGACCATTGGTCCCTACTCGTGATAGTCAGTATAGGATTTTCCCCGAAATCAACCTCCGTGCACATATAGTCCGTGGACCCAGAGGGAGCCAGGGCATGTCCACCGAGGTTGACCTCGTTTAGAAGTTTGGAATGTCCTATTCTGTAAGTCCTATTCTGTAATCCTAGTCCTAGTTCACTAAGTCTAAGCAGGCTCCTTGCAGCCATTCCCATCACGAACTCCTCAATGGGTAGGAGATGCAGAATGACGTCAAGTGCCGCCTGAGGGGTGCTTCTTATGGCACCTGTTATGCCAATCGAAGCACTTCTCTGGGCCTTAGACAAAAGATTCCCTCGACTTCCTATTCTCATTGCCTCCCACCAGACTAGACATCCATACGACAGAATTGGTCTCACCACCGAGGTGTAAATCCAATTTACTACCATCGGTTTAAGGCCTCAATTCTTACCTATGGAGTTTCTGCATGTGTAGTAGGCGTTCAGACCTTTTTTAAGCCTTTCCTGGGTGTTCCTCTTCCTAGATAGTTTACTATCAAGAAACACTCCAAGATATTTTGCTTCTTTTGCCAGTCTTAGTTCAGTTCCCCTAATACCGGTAGCCTAAACTGCTCAATCTTGTACCTAGCTCCGTTTTCCCCGGGTTGACCCCTAAACCCTTACTCGTAGCCCATGAGGACAGTTCGTTAAGTTTAGACTGAATCTGGATAACTCATTAACAGAGTCGATGGACTCACAGTAGTTCCTCCATGAGTCCCTCTTTGCCCTCTTAATGTCTTCCTTATACCTATTGAAGCTTTCCCTGTAGCTGTCCCATTACGTGTCAGTTTCGCCCTGTTAGGACGGTTGACCTTTGGTTCCTAAGTTCCTTGGTAAACCATTTAGGCTGTTCCCTCTTTCCCGGAAATTTTACCGGACAAGTTAGTTCATAACTGTTCCTAACTTTCCCCGTGAAATCCTCCACTAAATTCTCAACTCCCTCTGATGACAATAGCCATCCTGGAGCGCCGTTTAGTTCCCTATCCATAATGGCCCTAAAGGAGTTCCAGTCGGTTCTCCTGGAGTTCCTATATGGTTCTCCCTTTGGCCTCGCGAAATTTAAACTAAAGGATATCCTGTTATGATCCGAAAAGGAACATTCACTATCTACCCTCCAGTTCGTAACGTAATCGCTCCTAAAGTTTGTCAGTGTTATATCTATAACTGCCTCTCTATCTTTAGTTCTGAATGTGGGTATATTGCCCCTGTTACAGATAAAAAGATCGTTAGTAGTTATAACTTTCTCTCGTTGATATCAGCGCTGCCCCACTGGCAGTGATGTGCGTTAGCATCGCAAAACAGAGTACCAATAATATGCCTCTTCTCTTTGCGTATTCCGTTAGTTTGCACACCATGTCTCCCGGTGGGTTGGCAACATCGTAGGGCATATAAACGGAGGCGAGTACGTGTTACCTCCCGCCTCTATCCTCTCTTTTCACGACCGTTAGGTCTCCATTGCTGAGAGAATGAAAGTTTATGAAATTCCACTCATTCCTAGCCAGTATACTCAGTGGATGGTACAAAAAGTGTATACCTTTTGACACTTAATCCACATACCCTGGTGTTGTTGATCCCGGGCTCTTGGATTAAGGCCACGTCCACTTTGGAGTCAATAAGAATCATCGCTAATTCGATTGAGGCTGCTTCACAGTGATGCAAGTTAATTTGCACCACTTGCAGCCTTATTGGTACTGTCAGATGTCGGAACCGGAACCTGATAGTGCCCAGACCGAAATTAGCGATTCCCCCCATAGACTCCAATTTCTTGAGAGACTCCTGGTTTATAGCAAACCTGAAGTCCCTTCCGATGTTCTCTTTACAAGTCGGAGAAGCTAACAACTTCCACTGACTTGTATCCAGACCCTAGTTCTGGTTGACCAACACTGTCAGTATAGTTTCCACCGGTTTTAAGGGTGGTGTAATCCACACTGTCACTGCCGGCCTCAGGGGCAACTCAGATGCGAGTATCACATCCAGTTTCGCCTCTGGGAAAAGGTTGCCACTCTTGGCAATCGTGGCCTTGAGAAATTCAAGCGATTGACAGTTTTGACTCCCTTTGACCAGTCCGTTCCTTTGAAGGACACTTTATCCGGTTTTCCCTTCATTAAAGCGATCTACTCGATGAGCCTATCTTCAATCGATCTCCATAGATCCATGTTAATCCGCCCATCTGGGTCAGCACGGTCTATGACAGCCGCCTGAAGATATGCCGGCTTTGTCGACTCCTTCGCCTTTTTCGAGGTAGAAGGCTTGTCGTCACCAGATCTAGCTCTCTTAATGACTTCGTTTTGGGGGTCCTTAAGAGATCCAGTCGGTGTGTGACTCGCCTTCTTAGCGGTTGAGACTGGTTGGTCATCGCCAGACCTAGCTCTCTTAACGACCTCCTTACAATGATCCTTAAGAGAGCCGAATGGCTTATGACTAGTCCCACTTCCAACGTTCTTTATCATCTTCTTTTGAAGACCTTTAAGAGAGCTGGGGGGTGTTATTTGCCGCACCTTTCTTGCTTGTAAAGGGTTGGTCGTCTCCAGGCCTGGCTCCTTTAGTGAATGATTCACCAGAGTTGAAGGATGGTTTACGGATATTTGGCAATGATAGACAGCAATGATAGACAGCTTCCCAGTTTCAACCGATTGTTCCGAAGATGTGATAGGTTTATTTGGTCGGCTGCTACCATTGTCATTACTCTTGGACTTGAGTGCGACCCCTGACACGGTTCCTGTACTCTCTCGAGCACTTTCCGGAACGGGGTTAAATATCGCATTTAGTCCCTCGGGATAAAACATTCCTAAGATAGGGGAGGTTGAGCCATAGATTTTTTCAAATCTAATCACACTCTTCCTACACCTCTTGATAAGGTATTTATCCCTATCACTGACTGACGACAGATCCCTCTAGGCCATCTTATTAAGATAAATCAAGGAGACTCTGACGCCATTCTTTGCTTTCTCTTCTTTTGTTCGGCTGTCGACGACGGCAGTTACACTTGGTTTTACCGCGTCTTGCCGAACTAATTTTGAAACCACCTGTCCACCATCCCGTGCAGATGACACTTCGGATGCTGGAGGATCTTGTTTCTGAGCGTGAACTGAAATCATAGTGATTTCGTGTTCCTCATCAGAACCAAGAGAAAGATCCTCCAATTTCTCCGTAGTGCCCGTCTCCCCGAGAGTCTCCAAGTGAGCCCAAGAGGTCGTCTGTTTCGGCTAATTCACTCAATAACTGTCCCTCCTGAGCAATTATGACATAGTGAATTCTTAAAAGGTCAGAGTCAGTGTCCGAAACTCCTACTAAATCTACCTTATCCTTCTCCACATCCTTTGTTTTATTCGTTTCCTTGCTAATTTTGGTCTCACGAGAATGCACGTTCTAAGTAGACCATCTCGCGCAGTGACGACGTAAGCGGACTACGCTTTTAAATAAATTACAACCAACTTGCGCCATGGGCGTTAGAGGCGAGCTGTTAGCAATTAGTTTATTTAAGCACTAACTAACCATACAGATCCTCGGCACTGCTATCTCCCACTTTGATCTTAAAAGTGCACTTGGTTTATTTCGTCCGCGAGAACTTCCATGAGTTTCTAGGTTTGGATGTAATGCGTAGGATCCAACTATAGTCAGTACATAGGGATCTGTAACCAATGGAAAGTGATCTATAATCTACTGACTACAATCGGATCAGAAACTTTACATTCGAACCCCCCTATCCGCCAATGGGGACACGTCCGATGGGAGTAAACAAGTAAAGACTCCACACGTATATGAATCTTTTGAGGGCTCCAATGAATGAATCTATTGTCAATTCAGTTACAACTTCCAGGTGTACAGCCTACGTTGAAAAACAGACAAAAACAGCTATGTAAACTTTATGAGGTTTTTTACCCATTATCTTATAATGAACCCAAATCGATCCGCAGTAGTCAACACCAGATTTAATAAATGGGCGTGATGGGGTGACTCTGCTTGCTGGTAGATCCCCCATTATTTGAGAAAATAATCTAGGTTTTGCTCTTGTACATCGTACACAATTTCGGACTATATTTCTTGCCATTGATTTACCATTGATGATCTAATATTGTTGTCTGGACATAGCCAATAATGATTGTGCTCCAAGATGCACATAGATCATTAGTTAATGGTCCATCCCAATCTAATTCATGATGCCAAAGGTGTTAAATAAATATTTTGGCCTTAACAATCACAGGAGCTAATAGATCGAGGGGATCAAATAGTTTTGCAAGATGGGAAGTTACTGTTCGTTTCGAGATTTGCTGATGTTGTGTTAATTTGACGTTAACGCAAAAGTGATTGCTTTTAGGTAACTAATATAATCCTAAGGTTTTTATTGAATTAGTACTGTTATTATCAAAATCTAAGTTAACCTCTTGGTCACCGGTTGGAATATTTTTGAGCAAATGTGGATGGTTTGCGCACCATTTTTTCAAACTAAATCCATATTTTTTCAACATAACGATGAGTTCTTTTTGCGTTTCCACTGCTATGTTGAGGTTGTCTGAACCTCCAAGGCCGTCATCCACATAGAAGTTGTCTTTCAGCATCTGAGAACCATACGGAAACTTGAGAGAATTCTCATGAGCTATTTTTTGTAGACATCTCGTGGCTAGGTAAGGTGCTGCACGTGTCCCATATGTTACTGTGTTGAGTTTGTAATTGCCATATTGATATTGATGGTCGTTTGGGTTGATTAGTATTTTCCTGCACATTTTTTCAATATCGGTTGTGAAAACAAACTTTGGCAACCGAAAACGAATTAAAATGGAAAATAGTTCTCTTTGCACCACTGGACCAGTATACATTAAATCATTTAATGAATATCCAGTTGATGTTTTTGCTGATGCGTCGAACACTACCCGAAGCTTTGTTGTGGTGCTATCAGGTTTTAGTACACAGTGGTGTGGAATAAAATATCTTGGATGTAGTACGTTATCTAGGTTTACCCTTTGCATGTGTCCTAGTTGCTCATATTCTCTCATGAATTGCGTGTACTGAATTCGGATATTTTCATTCTTTTGGAGTCGTCGCTCCAAACTAACAAATCTGTTGTATGCCATGGCATGCGAATCACCTAATGATGTTGGGTTTTCCCGAAATGGAAGGCTGACGATAAAGCGACCATCTGTGTTAGTTTGAGTATGATGAATAAAATGGGCTTCACATTGGGCATCTGCTGGGGCCACATTTTCTGTACGTTTGGTAGAGGTTGCTTGTCGACAATTTCCGTAAACAGTTCATAAAATTGACATCACTTTAAACAGTCTCCATTAAATTGTGGAATTGTAACCTTTGGTAGAGGTAATGAGCTATGTACGCCTGGGTTGCTCCCAACTGTAAACCACCATCTACATGCTGCCGTTTGTGTTGATCTGATAGTACTGCCAATTCTATCAAATACTGTTGAACTGAGTCATCCAGATTATGGTATTCATTCGGATCAAGTTCCAGTATTGTAGGATTTTCTACTTCATGCTTCAATTCATAATAAAATTCTTGAATTTGATCCCACAATTTTTTATGGTTTCACTCTTAATTTGATAAAATTGTGGCGGATGACCCTCTTCCTCCAACGATAACCCATTTAATAAACGTGTTAAGGCCGTTTTAGTCTTCTAGCTAGTACTTTACTTTGAGGTGACAATACCTCATGATCAGATGGATTAGTTGATGGGAGTTCTAATGTCTCTTTTCTGATTGCTGGTAATGGCTTGACTCTGAACTTATTAATCTGAGACGTAAGATACTCAATTGTCTCATTGTACATTTCACCTATAGATTTGTGCAGGTTTTGGACAATATATGGATCGCTGTCTGATAGCGTATTATCTCTTCTAATCGCGTTTTCTGTTTTTTCAAAGCCCTGCCACAATGCAACTAGTTCTTCGTTTTCACTTCTGTAGAAATCTAGCGTTCGGCGATCTTGGGAGCCTTCTTGATGTTTGAAATAATTCTTTCTATCTCAGTTGCTTTCCCTTGCTGCTGAGACATAAGACTCTCTAAATTTGCCATGTTAGGTTGCCTTCTTTTAAGTTGACGATTTGAAGAAAAATAAACAAGGGGTATCCCAATATTAGGCGTCCCGCGATACAAATGTTGAAGCGACGTGAGAGGATTTGTTTAAAACTGCTGTGGTTTATAGCCTTTAGCTTCACAACTAGTTGATGTTGAATCATTGTGTAGGTAGGTAGGTAGGGAAGGGTTGCCCAGCACTCAGAAGAGTGTTTGTGGATCCATTCGGAGACCTAAAGGTCCATTGTGAGTCCCTTCGTAAAGAATATAGAAAGAAACTACAGATGAGATATAGAAAAGAGCAGGGAGGAAAATGATAGAGAAAAAGTTGAGACCAAGAAAAGTATAGAAAAGAATAGAAAGAATCAGGAAAGGAAAAGTACTACCGCCCCAAATCGCTCGCTCTAAGCCAACGACCACCTCTTAGCCAGCCTATTCCTATGACGAATCCTATTAGTCTATCGAGATCTATTCTCGATATACTGTCTAATTCGTCAAGGAATCGACTGCCTAACCATTTCTGCCTACTTAGTTCTAGACATGGATAGTGACATATGATATGTTCCACCGTCTCTAGCTCCTCATTCTCTTCACACATTCTGCAAAGACCGGAGGAACCTCTATCCCAATTCCCTATCATTCCCCCTATGGGACAATGACCTGTCAGAACACCTATCATAGTCTTCAGGTTTTCCCTTTTCATACTTAAAAGTAGATTTGTATCTGCTTTATCAAGTTTGGGCCATATGACCCTTGATAATCTGCAGTCCGTTCTACGTTTCCATGCATGATTGGTTCTATCCCGAATCCACTCCCTAATTAACCTGAAGTAAAAGCCTAGAGGTGGTCTCACACCGCTTTCCTATTAAAAGCTGAGCCGTTCCTAGCTAATTCGTCAGCTACCTCATTGCCATTTATCTCGCAATGACCCGTTACCCAGCAGAGTCTGATATGGTAATTTCCCATCAATCTCCTAAGAGCCTTCTTACAGTCGCTAACTAGCCTAGACTTGACAAAATGTCCTTTCAAGGCCTTCAGCGCCGCCTGGCTATCTACATACAGAGTTACCTCTGTATTCACTTCAATGTTCCCTGGAATCAATTCTGTGGCCCTAAGAATACCTAGAATTTCCGCTTGGAACACACTACAACTATCCGGGAGTCTATACGTTTTCCTGATGTTTTCCTCAACTAGGTACACACCTGCACCAGTGCCTGTATCCATTTTGGATCCATCAGTGAATACCGATACTCCACTGAATAGTTTCTCCCTATCTGACCATTGGTTCCTATTCGGGATAATAAGTATAGGATTTTCACCGAAATCGACCTCCGTGCACATATAGTCCGTGGATACAGAGGGAACCAGGGCATGTCCACCGAGATTAACCTCGTTTAAAACTTTGGAATGTCCTATTCTGATTGATCCTGTAAGTCCTAGTTTACTAAGTCTAAGCAGGCTCCTTGCATCCATTCCCATCACGAACTCCTCAATGGGTAGGAGATGCAGAATGACGTTAAGTGCCGCCTGAGGTGTGCTTCTTACTGCACCTGTTATGCCAATCGAAGCACATCTCTGGGCTTTAGACAAAAGATTCCTACGACTTTCTATTCTCATTGCCTCCCACCAGACCAGACATCCATACGTCAGAACTGGCCTCACCACTGAGGTATAAATCCAATTTACTACCATCGGTTTGAGTCCCCAACTCTTACCTATGGAGTTCCTGCATGTGTAGTAGGCGTTGAGACCTTTTTTAAGCCTTTCCTGGGTGTTCCTCTTCCAAGACAGTTTACTATCAAGAAACACTCCAGGATATTTTGCTTCCTTTTGCAGTCTTAGTTCAGTTCCCCCTAGTACAGGTAGCCTAAACTGCTCAATCTTGTACCTTCTGGTGAAAAGAACTAGCTATGTTTTCCCCGGGTTGACCCCTAAACCCTTACTAGTGGCCCATGAGGACAGTTCGTTAAGTTCATACTGCATGACGTCGCTGATCGTGGAAAGAAATTTACCTGTGATCAGTATAACAACGTCATCAGCATAGGCAACGATGACATTGACGGAGTTCCTCTTGCGGAGTTCCTCTAGTCACTATCTTCCTTATGCATGCATCTCCCAAGTTCGAATTAATTATTCGGCTATTCAGCATCAAAATAATCCATTCGATTAGGAAGTTTTGAATGCATAATGATTCTAGTGATTCTCTAATAGCCTCAATCTTAATGTTATTGAAAGCTATTTCTATATCAAGGAACGCTGCCAATGTATACTCCCTATACTGCAGGCCGCGTTCAATGTAACTCACCACATCATGTAGCGCACTCTCAACAGATTTACCCTTTAGATAAGCGTGTTGAGCCCCACTGATGATATGGTTGTCAATTGTCGTCCTCAGATAAAGATCGATCAATCTCTCTAATATCTTCAAAAGAAAAGACGATAGGCTGATCGGTCTAAAATCTTTAGGTTTCGAGTGGCTAGCCTTACCCGCCTTAGGTATGAAAATTACCTTAACCTCTCTCCACCTCCTTGGAATTTATCTCCTAATAAGACATACACTAAAAAGCTCAGTGAGAAGTGTTAGTGCCGTGTCACTGATGTTCTGCAGCATGGCTGGAAAAACACCGTCTGGACCAGGTGACTTGTAAGGTTCAAAGGTGTTCACCGCCCATGCTACCTTATCCATCGAGACTGTCACCGACTACTTCACTAAGTTCCCTATCAGATACACATTCTGAGAATCCCAAGATTTGTCCTGCCTGTGCATTTGCCTCTAAGTTCCTACAGCCTGGAAAATGAGTTTCCATAAGTAAACTTAGAGACTCAGAGCAAGACTCCGTCCATGAGTTATCCGCACGCTGAATATATCCAGGTGCACTAGGAGTCGATGGACCAACAGTAGTTCCTCCATGAGTCCCTTTTTTCTCTCTTAATGTCTGCCTTATACCTATTAAAACTTTCCCTGTAGCTGTTCCAATCCTCACACTTGCGTGTCAGTTTCGCCCTATTGAACAGCTTCCTGACGGTTGACCTTTGGTTCCTAAGTTCCTTGGTCCACCATTTAGGCTGTTCCCTCTTTCCCGGAAATATTACCGGAGAAGATAGTTCATAATCTTTCCTAACTTTCCCCGTGAAGTCCTCCACTAAACTCTCAACTCCCTCTGATGACAATTGCCATCCCGGAGCGGCGTTTAGTTCCCTATCCATAATGGCCCTAAAGGAGTTCCAGTCGGTTCTCCTGGAGTTCCTATATGGTTATCCCTTTGGCCTCGCGAAATTTAAGCTAAAGGATATCCTGTTATGAATCGAAAAGGAACATTCACTATCTACCCTCCAGTTCGTAATGTATTCGCCCCTAAAGTTCGTCAGTGTTATATCTATAACTGCCTCTCTATCTTTAGTTCTGAATGTGGGCACATTACCCAAGTTACAGATAAAAAGATTGTTAGTAGTTATAAAGTTGAAAACTGACTCAACAGAGTACCAAATATACGCCTCTTCTCTTTGCATACTCCGTTAGTTTGCACACCATATCACCCGGTGGGTTGGCCACATCGTAGGGCATATAAACGGAGGCGAGTGCGAGTTTCCTCCCGTCTCTATCCTCTCTTTTCACGACCGTTAGGTCTCCATTGCTAAAAGAATGAAAGTTTATAAAATTCAACTCATTCCTAGCTAGTATACACGTTCTTACCTTATCCTCAGTGGATGGTACAAAAAGTGTATACCCTTTGACAATTTATCCACAGACTCTGGTGTTGTTGATCCAGGGCTCTTGGATTAAGGCCACATCCACTTTGGAGTCTATAAGGTTCATCGCTAGTTCGATAGAGGCTGCTTCACAGTGATGCAAATTAATTTGCACCACTTTCAGCCTTGTTGGTACTGTCAGATTTCGGATACCGGAACCTGATAGTGCCCAGACCGAAATTAGCGATTCCCCCTATAGACTCCAATTTCCTAAGAGACTCCTGGTCTATAGCAAACCTGAAGTCCCTTCCGAGGTTCTCTTTACAAGTCAGAGAAGCTAACAACTTCCACTGACTTGTATCCAGATCCTTGTTCTGGTTGACTAGTACTGTCAGTATAGTTTCCGCCGGTTTTATGGGTGGTGGAATCCACACTGTCACTACTGGTCTCAGGGGCAACTCAGATGCGAGTATCACATCCAGTTTCGCCTCTGGGCAAAGGCTGCCACACTTGGCAATCGTGGCCTTGAGAAAGTCAAGTGATTTCTTATTACCACAATTAACAGTTTTGACACCCTTTGACCAGTCCGCGCCTTTGAAGGACACTTCATCCGGTTTTCCCTTCATTAAAGCGATCTACTCGATGAGCCTATCTTCAATCGATCTCCATAGATCCATGTTAATCCGCCCATCTGGGTCAGCACGGTCTATGACAGCCGCCTGAAGATATGCCGGCTTCATCGACTCCTTCGCCTTTTTCGAGGTAGAAGGCTTGTCGTCACCAGATCTAACTCTCTTAGTGACTACCTTTTGGGGGCCCTTAAGAGATCCAGTCGGTGTGTGACTCGCCTTCTTGGCGGTAGGGACTGGTTGGTCATCGCCAGACCTAGCTCTCTTAACGAGCTTATGACCAGCCCCACTTACAGCATTCTTTATCATCTTCTTTTGAAGACCTTTAAGAGAGCTGGGAGTGTTGTTTGCCGCACCTTTCTTGCTGGTAGAGGGTTGGTCGTCTCCAGACCTTGCTCCTTTGCTGATTGATTCACCAGAGTTGCCGGATGGTTTACGATCAGCCCCCTTTTTGGCAATGATAGCCAGCTTCCCAGTTTCAACCGATCGTTCCGAAGATGTGATAGGTTTATTTGATCGGCTGCTATCATTATCTTTATCCTTGTTCTTCAGTGCGACCCCTGACACGTTTCCTATACTCTCCCGAGAATTTTCCGGAGCGGTGTCAAATATCGCATTCAGTCCCTCGGGATAAGACATTCCCAAGATAGCGGAGGTCGAGCCATAGATTTTTTCAAATCTAATCACACTCTTCCTATACCTCTTGATAAGGTATTTATTTAGAATCAAGAGTAAGATCCTCCAACTTCTCCGTAGTGCCCGTCCCCCCGTCGTCAGTTTCGGCCAGTTCACTCAATAATTGTCCCTCCTGAGCAATTATGTCCTCGTGAATTCTTAAAAGGTCAGAGTCAGTGTCCGAAACTCCTACTGAAACTGCCCTATTCTTCTGCTCCACATCCTTGGTTCTAAAATTTTTCTTATCACTTATTTTGGTCCCACGAAAATGCACGTACTAAGTGGACCATCTCGCGCAGTGACGGCGTGCGCGGACTAGGCTTTAAAATTGCAACCAACCCGTGCCATGGGCGTTGGAGGGGATCTGTTAGCGATTAGTTTCTTTAAGCACTAACTAGCCATACAGATCCTCGGCACTGCTACCTCTCACCTTGATCTTAAAAGTACACTTAATTTATTTGGTCCGCGAGAACTTCCATGAGTTTCTAGGTTTGGATATAATGCGTAGGATCCAACTATAGTCAGTACATAGGGATCTGTAACCAATGGAAAGTGATCTCTAATCTACTGACTACAATCGGATCAGAAACCTTACATCCGAACCCCCCTATCCGCCACCTGGGGACACGTCCGATGGGAGTAAATAAGTAAAGACTCCACACGGAAATCATTGTGTAAGTACTGGCTGTCCTGGTAAATTGTTGCGTGTTTTTTCTTAACAAGTGGTAAGCTTTGAAAATTATGAAAATCTAGGGGTCACCAATGGCCGGTAAGGCGCTAGTTTATTCAATTCACACACATAAATCTGAACTTATTTGTTCTTACAAGCACCTTAACTTGAAGAACGCTAATCAATCAAATAAAACACCTTAAATGTCTTAAAACGATTGATTGATTATTTTCTTTATTTTTCATTCTTATATGCTAAATTCTTTTACAATAAATTAATTTAAATTGCTTAGAAAGTAGAATAAACAAAGTTTGCATAATTGCTGAACTTGAATATTTTCCTTAAGTTGAAACATTAATTTTTGTTTTGTCAATAACAATGGTTAATGAACTTAATACAAAATTAGGTCATAAAATAAAATGTTTAGGTAATTGAACTTAAACAGAAATAATGAGTAGAATAAAATGTTTTTTAATAATGATAATTAAATAAATATTAAAAACAAAAATTATGTTGATGTAAGTATCAACATGCAAATTTGTCTAAGTTCCACACAACTAGATGTATCACTAAAAATATGCAATTGAAATATATATGTTTCTTTTTTTTTATTAGCAAATTGATTTATACAGTTCAAATAAATTTAATATAATTCTGACAAAATTTAAAGTACCAAATATGTTTGCATAAACAAAAATATAGTTACAGCTCATTGCTAAGTTTCATTGCGAACAGTCGTCTTTTAATCTGTGCTCCAACTAAAAAGTGTTAAAGTGTCACTTAGAAAATTGCTAAAAACTACTACATCCAATTCAGTAAATCATTTGCTAAAAAGTGTATAAATTAACGTTAAAAAACTCTGATTATAAGTGATGATTTTTTTTAATAAAAATAAAATTAAAACTAAACTAAACAAACCAACAAGATTGTTATTTTTTATTTTTTCATATTTTCACGAAGAATAATGCAAAAAACAAAATCAAAAGATGAGTCGGTGCTCACAATGTAATAGTGAATAACCAACAAAATTCGTGAAGTGTTATTCATGCAACTCTCTCTACCACTTCTCGCCTTGTTGCTCTCTATCAGAGAAAACGTATGCATCTATGGCTAGTGATAGGAGAGCCGAGTTGAGATGCCATAAATGCAAAACCAGGAAGGCATCTATCAACAGCAACAACGCATATCATATAATAATTGATGACAATCCGTTGCAAACCGAACAACACAAACAACAAAGAGATAATGATAATAAAGAGAATGATGGTAATAAACGCTTCAAAGATTCTCTGTCTCTAAGCGACGTTAACAACAGTGTTTACGTGGTGAAAACCGAAGTGGATACACTAAAAGTAAATGTCTCATCTATGCAGAAAGACATTACTGATATAAAAACAACAATGCAACAACTTGCACTTATAGCACACCAAAATAATCCAACCAGCACAAACATCCAAGCTGCTCTCAGTACAATGACCAATACTCTTACAGGTCTTATCTCTCGAGTTAATGAGCTTTGTGAAAGTAATAAAGAAAAAGAAATGCAAGAAATGAATAAACGAATTAATGACCTAGAGCAACAACTTTTGAACAAGAATATTGAGATAAAAAATGTGTCAAATGAAAATCTCTCACCAAATGATGTTATGAAAACGATCGCTACATCATTAAACGTGGAAGTTAACGACTTCGATATAAGCAACTCATACCACTTGAAGAAATCTCAAAAGATGATCGTTGAGTTTACCACGTTAAACAAGAAGAAGGAACTACTAGGAAAGATTAAGCGTCATTGAGTAGAGGCCACAATAGTAACAGGTGAAAAGAGCAACCAAAACTTTATGTATATAAACGATCACCTAACGGCAAATAAACGTAGACTACTCTGGCTTGCGAAAACAAAAGCGAAAGTATATAATTGGAGATTTGTTTGGGTTCGAAACGGTAATATCTTCGCCAAAAAAAAAAAAAAAAAAATGAAATTTCCAATCCAATAATAATTAATAATTCAACTGACATTGAGCTAATAACGTCAATTATTTAAATGCAAAGCTCAAAACAAAAACAAAATACTTTTCTTTTTCAAAATATAAAAAAAAAAGAAATAAAAATGAACAGTATAAAAATAATTCAAAATTTTAATCAAATTGAAAAAAAATCTTTTAAGTTATCCTGCAACTATACTGTATATGAATATTCGTTCACTACGATTGAATTACGCGCTATTCCTTGCCTCTATACAAAACATAATAAACAAAATTAACTTTATTGTACTTGTCGAAACAAACATCACCGATACTGAAATAACATCAACAATTTAAATGATTTCAACTCTTACTTTTTAAAAGGAGATGGTAGAGGAGGAGGTATTGCACTCTACGTAAGAAACAACATCACTCACACAAACCTTCATATAAAAACAATGTCTTTTGAATCAATCCGAATCGATATAAACATAAAAAACAAAACGTACTCTCTTATTTCAATATATCGACCACCTAAAAATAATGTTAAAGAGTTCATAATAGAACTGGACAAAACTATAAACAAAACAAAAAACAAACAAGATGCAACTATTATTGGAGATATTAATATCGATATTCTTACACAAAATATAACAACAACTAAATACATTGAAATCTGTCATCCAATGGATTCCAAAGCATTATTAAAGAGAGCACAAGAGAAGATATTAATAAAGAAACAAGTACGTGTATTGATCATCTTCATATACGAAGCAATATCACAACAACACAAACCCACGCAACAGTAATAAGAACAAGTATATCTGAACATTACGCTCTTTTTTGTTGTGCAGAAGAAACAAAAGAAAAAGAAAATAAACAAAATCAGGGTGAGGAAAACACAATAAGTCAGAGCATGAAAATAAACAATTTTAAAGTAAAGAAATATATTAGCGAATGTGATTGGAGTGTCATATCTGAACAAAATTTAAGTACGGATGATTTTTTCTATAAAATATACGAAAGTTTTAGTAACATTTACCACAAATCTAAAGCTCAATATACAAATAATAATAAAAAAAGAAAAGTGAATACATGGTTGAACGAAAATTTATTAAAATGTTGCAACATTTGTTATAAACTTTATAACCAATGGCTTAATAACAAAAACAATAAAAAATTTGAATACGAATACAAAAAATTTAGAAATACGTTAAATAAAAAATTAAATTACGCGAAAAATATGTATTATAAATCGAAATTCTTAGAAAATAAAAACAATGTGCGTAATACGTGGGAACTGATTAATGAAATAAAGGGTAAAAAAGCTAATGGTATTGACGCAACATTAATCAAAAACTTTAAAAACGAAGATATCTCGGCTATAACAAATAAATTGCAGATAATTTCAATATTAACGTGAAAAAATTCTACACAAATGCGATATAATTATTTTAAAATATACTAAACCTCGATTGTCAAACTCTATTTATCTCTCTCCTACAAATGAGGAGGAGATTTTTAACATCTTAAAAAACATTAACGTACGAAAAGGAGCAGGAATTGATGGCATTAGACCAAAAGATGTAAAATATAATGCAACTGTCTTAGCTCCAATATTCACAACCCTTGTAAACTCTAGCATAAATAGTGCAACTGTTCCAAATCTTCTAAAATCTTCAATAATACGCCCAATTTATAAAAGTGGCATTAAAAATGACTGTAACAACTATAGACCAATAGCAATATTACCAGTCATTGAAAAAATTTCAGAAGAGAAAATAGAAGACTGAATGAATTTTTGAAAAAATATAAAATTATAAATCCAAACCAATACGGCTTCCAAAAAGATAAAAATATAAATAAATTGCTGGGGAACTTTTCAAATTATATAAATAAATGCTTAAGCGAAAATATTCATTGCTTGGCATTATTTGTAGACTTTAGAAAGGTCTTCGACACTCTTTCGCACAATAAACTAATAGATATCATGGAACCAAATCATAAAAATTTTGCTGAAAAATCAACAACAATTCAATACACCATGATATATGGGAACTCACATGCAAACCCCAATAACATAATCGTAAACAACACACACGTAAACACAAACATATTTGTAAACAACAACACATTGGTAAACAACAGCAACACAAACATTAACAACACAATAGTAAACAACACGTAAACAACAACACACACGCATTGGTAAATAACAGCAACACACAAACTAGCAACAATACATAAGCAAACAACAATACCGACGCTAACAACATACAAGTAAACACCACCACATTTTTGAAGAACTACACACACATTAACAACACATTGGTAAACAACAACGGCATAAACCTTAACCACAATGCGCACGTAAACACCTACAACACATACGTAAGCACCAACACAATGGTAAACAACAGCACACATGTTAATAACACACTAGTTAACATTAACAATAACACGCATTCAAGTACCAACATTCTGGTATACAACACAACTGTAAACAACACACTCACTAACAACGACACTCACGGTAACAGCAATGCTCACGTTAACAGCAACACACGAGTTAACTCCCAACACACTCATAAACAACAATAACAGCAACAATAACAACAACAATATAAAATAATAATAATAATAATAATAATAATAACAGCAAACTGCAAATACTCAACATCAAAAGCTTACATAGTACAACTTTAATAAATGAGTTTTACGGCGACACTATGTTCCTTAAGCCAATCGACCACATTTATAACACCCGAAGTCGAGCGGAAGGAAGGTTCCAAGTAGAACGTCACCGAAATAATTATGGAAAAAATTGCCTTAATGTTGTCTTACATAATATATTTAACCCTTTGACGACCATAGGCAAGTATGCTTGCCTGCGGGTTTTTGGCTTATATATTTGTCCAGGTAGCAGATAGAGCAAATATGTCAAAGACTGTTTTATAGAAGAGGATTGTGGCAACAAAATTGTAGTTGAGTGCCAGTCCCTATCTGGTTTCGGTTGTACCCTACGAGGTTCCAAATTTGTCTAAATAATGGTCTTTATACCAAGGGCTGCTACAGGGCAAATATAGGGCGCAAGGGGATGGGCGTCAATTATGTTTTGGATTTAGCCTTTATCTATCAAAAAATTTAGTGGACCAGTTTGGATAAACTCTAAGCTGCCTATAGATAATCATTTTATGTTTGGCAATTATATTTGCCTATGGGTTGAAACGAAAATTATTATTCCTAAAAAACTCTACAATTAAAACCTCTAAATTGTCATTAAATTTGTAGTTTTTGAGCGTTTTTTTTTAAGCGCAACTGTGTTTAGTATTTTGCATTCACATATTGAATTGAAAAAGTAACAAAAAATGAGAATCCCCGAATTGTATATACAACATATGTACATATGTAAGTTTTTTACAGTCTTTATTTGAAATTTGGAACATATGCACATGTTGCATCAGTTTTTATAGAAAAGTGATAGAAAAGTGTTTGAGTTTAATATGAGTGGATCAGCACGAGATCGTAATTTTTTTCTTAGACAAGAGCTAATTGAACAAATTTTACTTTGCGACTTTAGTGATGACGATGATGAAGTCGTTACAAACCTAGACAATGAAGATGTCTTATTCCTAGAAAATGGCAACCTGTAAATGCAAAATGATGAGCCCATAGAAGTTGTCATTGAGGGAACTAAGCACGTCGATTTACCGCTTGGTGATTATGTTAGTCAGAAACAGGATACTTGTATAATATTGACATTTACACAGGAAAAAAATCATTTGTTGAACACGGTCTTGGTGAAGCTGTCGTCCTGCAGTTACGTAAGCCACTGGCCAAAAAAGGGGTTGAAGTTTACTTCGACAATTTCTTTACAAGTATAAACTTAATGTACATTATCCAGCAATATGAGATAATGGCATGTGGAACTATTCGATGTAATAGAAAGCACATGCCAAAGAATTTTCCTGCGGATAAAGATATGAAAAGAGGGGACATAAGTTACTTCATGCATTTCCGTTGTAAAATAGATGGACAATCGAGGTGTCTATCTCTCCTCAAATTTTATTGACCCAACAGCGGTAATCAAGGTCAAACGACGTTTTGCTGGACAAGCTAGTAAAATAGATATTAATTGCCCCCTGATTATACAGCACTATAATAAAGGAATGGGAGGCGTTGATCTAATGGATCAAAAGAAAGTATATTACGAGTACGATCGAAGAAGTAAGTGGCATTTTTATTGTGTGTTCATAATAGTTATATAATATGTAAAAAAATTATATTGGCAAATAGTTCCTCAATTAACGTGACTTCAATTGAATTTCGAGCAACTTTAGCCAAAGAACTAATAAGTTGCTTCAATTCAAGAAAACGTGGATTTTCAGCTTCAACCAAATTGGGAACTCATTTTATAAGCAATCCCAAATCTCTGCATAAAATGGAAAAGAGTAAAAGTTGGAAACGCTGTTGCCATTGTGCATCCACTAAAAAATATAGTCGCACAAATGTTTTTTGCGTTCAATGCAATGTGTTCCTTTGTTTCACAACATCCCGTGATTGCTATGGAATCTATCACGAACAACATTAATAACAATTTTTTTAAGATTTATTGTATTTTACTTTATGTTTTTAATAAAAAAATAAAATTTAAATAATTTTTACAATTACTTAATTTGGGATAAAAAATTAGCTTTCAACCCATAGGCAACTATATTTGCCAAGCGAAATGGGGGACTTAGAGGACACCCAGGAGGACAATTTTTTTTTTCGTCACTACTATTAGGCCACAGATTATGAAAATAAAACAAAAATTTAAATCGCTTCAGCCGAAAATGTTTGGTCGTCAAAGGGTTAACAAGCTACCCACGAATCTACTGAATATATCTAATCTAATCTAATTTATACACAAAAAAAAAACTATTGAATTCACACTTTATAATTTCGCAGTGAAAATAATAAATTAAAATAATAAATTATATAGTATTTTCAGATATTTCATCCTGCAGATAAGCCATATGGCTTTGCGCGATTAGTTTTAAATTACATGTGAACACAAAATTGAAATAAAATTGAATATATATAATAAAACAGTTTTTTACGATAATTTTTGAAAGAAGTATTGTTTGGAAAAAAAACTTCAGTCAAATGTAATTTAGCAACAATTATATTTTCATAAATCCGACTAAAGAGGCTACGTATTGAGCATTCATAAAATAAATAAATAAATAAAATTACTATATATTATAGAATTCTCAGCTGCAGTGATAATTAGTAGTATTTATGGAGGTTCCAATAGAGGAAAATACTGCACATCCGCTTTGAGACATATTGGAGTATTGTGATTCACTTAAAACAATAAAAACAATAGAATAGAGGGAAAAAGAAAAAGAGAGAGCTTAAGATAGATTGAATATAGTGATAGTGAGATGAAAAAGAATATAGATATAGATACGATAGCAAGGAAAACCTAATAAGCTATATTCGTTCCAAGCGATTCTAAGCATATACTATCAAGCTTCCTAGATCACAATTGGAAACATCCTCCAATCCGTCGATGAATCGACTACCTATGATTTCTGTCAACTTCGCTGTAGACACAGACAATGACACAGAATATGTTCCATTATTTCTAGTTCCTCAATATCCTCACATATTTCCCTACTATTCAACGACCTGTCATTATACCTATTATGGTTTCCATTATCAGCCGTATTCAGTTGCCTGGCTATCCACATGCAGAGTTACCTCTGTGTTCCTCTCGACGTACCTCGCCTATATCCATTTCGGATCCATCAGTAAAAACCGACACTCTCTTGTACAGTATCTCTACTCGTGATCATATTAGGAATAATCAGGAGTTTCCCCTAAGTCGAATTCGATTTGATTAATTAAAGATGCCATTACGCACCAATGTTGATCCATTGGGATCTTTTGCGCAAACTTATATGTTCACTATATCAAATTGATTCTGCGAACAAAGTCAATTAACTTGCTGTGTGAGGGAACTAATGCTTTTTTTTTGGATATACTATTGCTTTCTCTAGGAACTTTATCCTATGAACTGAAATAGCAGGGCATTCACATGTTCCATCGTGCATCATACAGAACCTACGCTGATTAATTTCAACATTTCTTAAGATATGTTGATGGTATCTAAGACCACATTGCCCTGTAAATAGATTTTGCTCTTATTGAGCAATAGCAACTTGCGAGATCTTCCAGTGGATATTGAAATAAACTTCTTAGCCTGCTTTAACATAGAGGCATTCTCTTTGGTGTCTCACAGGGATACCAAAAAATGGTTCAGACCCAATGAAAAACAATCAAGCTCCTGTGTTTTCTAAACAGTCAGCTCTTTCGTTTCCAGGGTGGCCCTCATGAACAGGGACCCAACATAGCGTAAGCGTGTTGTGTGCAACAAGTTCATTGAGATATTAAACAGTCCTTGCCAACTTTTGACTTTACATCATAGACGACAAAGCCTTCAAGGCTGACTGACTGTACGATATTACATATATGTATACTTAAACCCTC
This sequence comes from Protocalliphora azurea, assembly GCA_932274085.1. NCBI lineage: Eukaryota > Metazoa > Arthropoda > Insecta > Diptera > Calliphoridae > Protocalliphora > Protocalliphora azurea. The sequence goes on from OW026524.1 coordinate 10,352,324, forward strand.
CGATTTTTTTTTCTTAAGCACTCTCTAACACAAGTGAAGCGAAATATATTTGCCCATAGGCAATGTCAATTGGGACCAAACACCAGCGTCAGTTTTACCGCCCGTCTCACTGCAAGTGAGATTACCAAATCACGCCGACGATTTCGTCTTCTCGACTTGGTCAAACCAAATGTACGGAAGTGTAAGTTATTAAGATTTCCAAAAATTCATCGATGACCAGTGTCCACAGAAGACGCGATAATACGCCACGTTAGGTTAGGTTAAAAAGGGCGGCGTCTTTACACCTCCACCCAGAGACCATTCGGTCCATTTTGATCCCTTTATAAATAACAGAGAAAGCTGATAGACGAAAAAAGAGAAAAAACCTTAGTAGAATAAAATACAAGATTGGAAAGAAAGATAACTAAATATAAGAAATATAAGAACAATGTGGAATCTAAGAGCCACCAATCAACCCTGACTACGTCTAAGTCACTTTTTTCCCATTACGAACCCTCAGTCTACTACGCTGAAGCCCTATACAATGACAAAGTATGTGCTCCACTGTCCACATCATTCCACGTCCTGTAAACATATGACGCGCCAGTGTCCCACTTACTGGTCATATTTCCTATTGCGAGGTGGCCAGCAATAATACCAACAATGATCCCTAGATTCCTACGACTCATGCTCAGAAGATCGAAGCATCTGCTGGTTTAAGACTAGGCCATAACGCTCTAGATACCCTGCTGTCCATTCTACTCCTCCAAGCATGATTCGTTCTTTCTATAGTTCATTCCCTTATGGCCACGAAATATGACCCAATTGGAATCCTAACCGATACCTCCACAAAAGACCTGTCCAACTCCGAGCCCTTACGAGTCAGTTCATCGGCTATTTCATTACCGAAAATATCGCAGGGGCCAGGAACCCAACAAAATCTAAATTTCTAAATTCCTTCCTACACTCCAGCTAATCTGGACCTGACACAGTAACTTGTCATTGCCATCAGTGCTGCCTGACTATCCACATAGATAGTTACCCCAGTGTCCTTCTCAACATTCTCCTCCAGTAATCCTAGAGCCTTGTAAATGTATAGAAAACGCTGCAACTATCAGACAATCTAAAAGATCGTTCGATATCTGCTCCCATATAGTAAACACCCGCCCCTGTGCCTACTTCCATCTTCGAGCCATCCGTGAAGATAGCACACTCTCCATGAAGCTTCTCCGCTTCAGTCCAGAGGTCCCTACTAGGGATAAGCCCCGCACAGTCATACCTCTCACGAATTCCTCAATTGGAAGAAGGTTGAGAATGATGCCCAGTGTTGCATGAGGTGTACTTCTCGCGCCACCCGTAATGCCAATTGAAGCACATCTCTGAACTTTATAAAGGTGGTTCCTATACGTCCCTTTTCTCAACGCCTCTCACCATACCTAATATCCATAAGTGAGTACACAACCGATGTGTATATCCAATATACAATTACCGGTTTTAGAACCAAGTTCTTTCCTATAGAGTTCCTACATGCGTAGTAGGCATTAAGCCCCTTCCTGGCTCTTTCCTTTCCCCATTGGGAAAGTTCTCGCAGCTCAGATTGCATGACCTCGATGATCGTGGGTAGAAATTTACCCGAGACCAACAATATCACATCGTCAGCGTAGGCTACGATTTTCCTTCCCCTGGCATTGAACTGTCACAATATGACGTTCATTGCCAAAAGCCACAATAATGGAGAAAGAACCCCCTTGCGGTGTGCCCCTTGTCACAAGCTTCCTTACGTAAGTGCCTCCCATGCTCGAGTTGATAACCCTGCTGCTTAGCATCAGAGTGATCCACTCGATTAGGAATACACCAATACCTAACGAAGCGAGTGATTCCTCAATCGCCTCTATCCTAATGTTGTTAAAGGCCCCTTCTATATCGAGGAACGCTGCCAAGGTGTATTCCTTATGCAACAGTCCCCGTTCAATAAAACTCACCACATCATGCAAAGCACTCTCAACAGATTTACCTTTAAGATAGGCTTGTTCAGCGTCGCTGATGACCTGAGTTCCCATACTCCTCCTCAGATACAGGTCGATTAGTCTTTCTATTGTCTTGAGTAGAAAAGACAATAGACTGATCGGTCTATAGTGCTTGGACTTCGAGTGAGTCGTCCTGCCCGCTTTGGGTATGAAAATAAGCCTTACCGCTCTCCACTCCCTAGGAATACATCTCACTTTAAGACATTCCCTAAATACATTCACGAGTAGTGAGATGACCCTGTCATTGACATTCTGTAACATGGCTGGAAAAATGCCATCTGGGCCCCGTGACTTATATGGCCCAAATGAGTTTACCGCCCATCTTATCTTGTCTCCAATGATCATCTCCTCTGTCTCATCGATATCACGTTCCTCTGGTCCGGAATGTAGGTTATCACTGACACTACCTGTCCTCCCATCAGATTCTATGTCCCTACAGCCTGGGAAGTGAGTCTCCATCAGTAGGCTGAGGGACTCCGAGCCAGACTCCGTCCACGAGTTGGCTACCCGTTGTATATATCCGGGTGCCACCGGGTCCTTTGATAATACCCGTCTAAATCTAGACAACTTGTTAACCGAGTCCACGGATTCACAGAAATTCATCCATGATGTCCGTTTTGCCCGTCTTATGTCCTTCTTATACTTAGTGAAGCTTTCCGTATAGCTGTCCCAATCAGTCTGACTCCTCGTTAGCTTAGATCTATTAAACAGCATTAGACCGTTGGACCCTCAGTTCCCTGGTTCACTATTTCGGCTGCCCCCTTTTGCCAGAATAAATCACCGGGCAACTGAGCTCAAAGCTACTCTTAAGTACATCCGTGAAATTATTCACGACTTCCTCGATACCCTCAGCTGAATTTTTCCAGTCCTCAGTATCCGTTAATTCCTTATAAACTAACTCACCGAAGGACTTCAAGGACTTCCTCCAGTCCTTGACAAATTCACCCCCTAGGTTCACTAGTGTCACATCTATAACCGTTTCCCTATCGTTCGTTCTGAATGTGGGATCATTACCCCTATTGCAGATATAAAGATATAGTTACAAATTCAAATACTAAATTACCTCTCATGTTGATGTTCCTGCTTCCCCATTGGTAGTGGTGAGCATTTGCATCACATCCAAGAACCATGTGCATTCCTCTCCTCCTGCAGTGCTACGCCAAATGCTGCAAAACGATGCCCGGAGGATCGGCCGCCTCATATGGCCTTCTGCCTCCAGTGGCTTCCCATTGGACAGTTGTAAGAATAAAGAAGATTAATATTAAGATCATTCGTAGCTAATATACATGTTCATACCTTCTCCATTGTGGATGGTATGAAAAGGTTATACCCCGTGGTCCTTAGATTACATACCCTGGTGTTGTTAATCCAGGGTTCCTGTATAAGGACCACGTCCACTTTGGAATCAATGAGGAGCTTTGTCAATTCTGTTGAGGCTGCTTCGCAGTGATGCAAATTAATTTGTACCACTGACAGCCTCTTTGGGTTTACCAGATTTAGCACACCTAAATCTAATAACCCCAAAGCCAAAATTGACAACGCCCCCCAGTGACTCTAGCTTCTTCAGAGATTCCTGATCCACTGCGAATCTGAAGTCTCCGCCTTGCTTCTCCTTACAGGTCATGGAGTTCATAATCTTTCATTGAGTTGTAACAAGACCTTCATTTTGATTTTCTAATACTGTCAGAATGGTTTCAACCTCTGGAATGGGTGGAGGAAACCATGCCGTCACTATTGGGCGCAGAGGCAACTCAGACGCCAACGGCGTTTCTAAGAAATTCAAAAGATTTCTCATTACCGTAGTTGTAATGAGCTTGTGTTCTATCTGTCGCCATTGCTCAACACTGATGCTCCCATCTGGATCAACTTTGTCAATGACAGCAGCTTGAACACAGTCCAGCAGCACTGATTCCTTCGCCTTTTTCGATGTTGAGGGCTGTTTGCTTCCTGACCCAGCGCTTTTAATAACCCTTAGCGGAGCTGGGAGATATGCGAGCAGCCCTCTTAGTCATTGAGGTTTGCTGGTCATCCCCAGATCTGGCCGGCCTTTTTAGTGACCCCCTTTTTGGGGACATTTAGAAGAGCGCTCGAAGAAGAAGGCCACACGCCAGAGATCTTAGCCACCCCACCAGTGGTGGCCTTATGGTTTCCACTGGTAGAACTGGTAGGCCTCTGACCTACTACCTTCTTGCTTGTTGATGGCTGATCATATCCATTCCTAGCATCCCTGACAATCTTTTGCGAGTTGCCAGTTTTGCTGACCGGTGCATGAACGGCCACACCATCTGTAATCTTTGGCTTGCAAGTCCTTACCTGCTGGTCCAGAACGGTTGCAGGTTTGGCTGGTTCGCCATTACACTTATCTTGTTTAAGCACCAACTAATTATTCAGGTCCTCGGCACTGCTACCTACAACCTTGACCTTAAAGTATGCTGCATTTATTTGGTCCGCGAGAGACTCTATGGAGATAACACACATGACCTGAACACTCATATTATGAGAAAATTCAGGTCATGAATTTTTTTCCGACAATAATTTCTAAATAACTTTGATAAAAAAAATATCTGAGTTATAGTAAAATAACTTGGGTAATCGTCGTATTAAGGGGAAATATTAGACATGCCCATAAAAAACATGACCTGATAGAAAAAAACAGATTCGTGTTTAGCAAGTAAAATTTAAAGGAGAAAAAAATTTTTTTCCGACCAATGTAATCAAAAGGATCAATTAAATTTTTGTCTATTCTGGAGGAAGAGGTGAAGCCCATTTGATTGACGATGACATCGAAAACAATTAGATTAAAATTAAAAAAAAAATAAATAAAATAAATAAATAAATGTATAAATAAATAAAAAATAAAAATAATTTTTAACTCTTCGCTTTTAAAAATTAGAAATAATTTACTTATTTTTTATTTTAACTTTCCGATCCATTTACATATAATTTTACTGAATAAATCATTCTCATTTCCTTCATAGTTAGTTTTATGTTTGAAAATAAAAACCTTTCATTATGTAATATCTTATAATTGTAAAAAATTATTTTTATGCTTTTATTTTAGATCACCAAACTGCGAATTGAACATTGTTCAGTTTACACTAATTGTTCTTCTTGCCTTGAGTCTCGAGACCCATTTTGTGGTTGGTGTTCTTTGGAGAAACGTTGTACTGTTCGTTCCACATGTCAAAAGGATACATCTGCTGCTCGTTGGTTGTCATTAGGCAGTGGTCAACAGTGTATTGATTTTGAGTCAATATTACCCGATAAAATACCTATTACAGAAGTTTCCAAGGTGCAACTAATAATTCGGACATTACCTGAACCATTTAATGGAAGGTATCGTTGTGTATTTGGTAATTCAACACCTATAGATGCAGAAGTTCTTGAAAATGGTCTATCTTGCATGACACCACCTTTATCTCAACGACCCCTAATAGCACCCAATACTGATCACGTTTTGGTTCCATTGTCAGTACGCAGCTCAGAAACAAATAAGGATTTTGTCACACGGTCCTTTGCCTTTTTCGACTGTTCACGACACAGTACATGTCAGACCTGTGTTCACAGTTCATGGGATTGCAATTGGTGCATTTATGATAACAAATGCGTGCACAAAATGCAGCAATGTCGTAACTTGGAAAAAGTTATTTCAAAAGAGTTGGAATGCCCTCATTTGAAACGTACCAAAGATCCAATTCTATTACCTGTACGAGTCCCTAAGGAAATACGTTTCGAAATAGAGAATTTGCCGAAACCAAAGAGTGCACATTCAGGGTTTTTGTGCACCGTCCAAATAGAAGCAGCACAAATGCTATTACCGGCTCGTATTGAAAACAACCGAATTGTGGTATGTGAAAAAACGCCATATTTCTATGAAACTAATACTTATGAATATCAGGCTAAAGTGGATATTACCTGGAACCGCCAACATTACATAGATACGGCCATTGTTACACTGTACAAATGTGATGTATTGGGTTCGCATCGTGAGCATGCTGATTGTAGTTTATGTGTTACTAGAGATTCGAAATATCAATGTGCCTGGTGTGCCAACACATGTGTATATAACGAAACTTGCGCAGCTTTAACGTCACTAAATAATGGTTTAGATATAGATGTTACGTCATCATCATCTTCATCTGTTATGCTTCCTGTAAACCATAACTTTGATTTGTCAAAATTAAACGAATGTCCTAGGCCACGTATAGATATGATTAAACCTTTATTTGGTCCTATTGAAGGTGGGACACTAGTAACAATTGAGGGAAGTAACTTGGGTATACGAGAAGAAGATGTGAAAGGTAAAATATCAATAGGTTCTGTGCCTTGTGAATTGGTCAATTATGAGATATCGGTTAAAATCGAATGCCGTACGGGATCAGTTAGTCATGAGTTGACAGCTCCTGTAAAAGTTTTTAACGATGCTGGCTTTACAGAGTCGAGTGTACAATTTCAATTTAAGGATATACAATTGAATGGCTTAACACCAACAGTGGGTCCTAAGTCTGGTGGTACGAAGATTACGTTAATGGGTAAATATTTGAATATCGGTTCAAATATACGGGCTTTTCTAGATGAATATGAATGCCATATAAATATGATACAGGCTTCATCATCACGCTTAACGTGCATCACTTCGGAGGCTACACAACCAGAACCAATCAGAATGTTACGCCTAATGGTTGATGGAGCTAACCGCACATACACCTGTCAAATGCCTCAGTTGCAACAGAATATGCGCTCTCTGTATGACCAACAAATTTTATTTCATAATAACTATCATTACAATCTGCCCGCACTACCGATGCCCTGCTCAATATATAATTACACCCAGGATCCTACAATAATGGAGATTAAACCATTGCGAAGTTTTGCCAGTGGTGGTCGGCTTTTGACAGTTCATGGCATGTATTTGGATTCAATACAAAAACCAGAATTGGAAGTGTTTTTTGAAAATGAACGTCTAAACAAAACAACCTGTGAAGTTATAAATTCCAGTCAGATGGAATGTCCATCACCAGCTGTATCTCGAAAGTTTTTAGCTTATAAAGCCCATTTAGATCAACAAAGGGAGATGGCGGGACACAATCATGCATCAGCTTCATCCACGTCAATTAGAAAGCGAAATGTACCCTTCAACCGTGATATGTCCTATATTTATAGCACAATCGGTAATATTAATAATAATAATAACGATGGCTACTATCAAGCCCAAGATGTGGCTGCTTTTGTGAAAATCCGCGAAACTCAGTTAAATTTACAGCTAGGCTTCAACATGGATAATGTTCAATGGGTTAAAGATTTAAATAAATATTTTCCAAGTCTGCGAAGTACCATTGTGTATGTACAAGATCCTAAGTATCACCCATTTAATGAAAATTTAAAGCTTTACAAGGGTGATACCTTGGTAATTGAAGGAGAAATGTTAAACGTGGCTGCTGATGAATCAGATGTTAAAGTTACAATAGGAACAACACAGTGTAATGTTACCAGCTTAACGCTAACCCAATTACTATGTACTCCACCGGAAAAACAACCACCCCCTACAGATGAAAATGGCGTAGAACAGATTAATGATTTACCTCTCGTTGTAGTGAATGTTGGGGGCAACCTGCGTTTCGTAATAGGTCATATAAAATATGACTTACTCAAACCATATACATTTTCACACGCTATGTGGGTCATTATATTTACAATCCTTATTGTTGTTGTGCTTTTGATAATCGTTTTATTCATATATCGACGGAAGACAACACAAGCCGAAAGAGAATATAAACGTATACAAATTCAAATGATTACGTTGGAGAGTAACGTGCGATCGGAATGTAAACAGGCATTTGCAGAACTGCAAACAGATATGACTGATTTAACGGCTGACTTGGAAACGTCAGGCATACCCACCTTAGATCATATTAATTACATTATGAAAGTTTTTTTTCCCGGTGTAACAGATCACCCCATATTAAATTCTCCAAAGGTAAGTAAGAGTTGCAGCATTATAATAATGACTTCATAGTTTAGATTTTTGTTTTTATGAATAAATATTACAAAATATATACTATCAAATAATTGTTTTCTTTTTCAGTTACGCATGAATAGTCCGCATACAAATTATGATACTGCCATGTTGCAGTTTGAGCAACTAATAAGTAACAAATATTTTGTATTAACATTCATCGAGACATTGGAAGCTCAAAAATCATTTAATATACGAGACAAGTAAGTATAGTAATAAAGTATGAAAGAAATAGTTACAAGATGTACACTGCACAGTGGGGCGGAATCAAATATTTTTGAAAATAAATCTGTAACTTCTAATCTGCTGATTTGATTTATATAAAATTCCATATAGGCGTAACAGAGTGTATAATTTTAAGTTTGAAAGGGGCCCCTCAGTAGCGGAGCATAGTGTGAAAAACACATTCAATTAATATCCATCATATAAAAAATTTAAAGGCAAGCAAAAACATGTAAAGCAAGATTTTTTTCAACTGTAAATTTTAAATCCACTGTAAAATGTATTGAAAAAAGCTAGTAAGTTTGTGATTCCGTAAGGTCTTAAAATATAAATAAACTTCATTTTTAAGTTTACAAAGATTAGACAATGAAAAATGTTGAAAATTGTAAAAGAAAAAAAAAAATAATAATAAAATAAAATTCTTGAAAAATGTAAAAAATTCGATTGACAAAAACATTTGTGCAAAATTTCACTGAAATTGTGATATATTTAAGTGTTACAATCCAGTTCCATTTCAAAATTCCGATCTGTAGTTCGTTACAAGGTTCACGTACATCGGTAAATCAGCTCAAAAAGTGATTTTAAGTTGACTGGTATGCATTATATTTTTGGGTGTTACAATAGACTGTACCAAAATTTACCAACTTTGGATTTTAATCGTAACTTTGTTTCTAACTAAATGTTAACAAATGCAATCTAGATATAATTATCTATCAAAGATATAAAAATCAGCTAAAAAATGTTAAAGTTCAAATTTTACATTACCTTTGCTCAAAACTTACCTTTAGCCGTTCAACAAGAAATCCTCAAATTTTTATTCCTAGGCTTCCTCTATGGAAGATCTTTTTTAATTCGTGTTGCTCGTTGCGGGATGCACTTACCAATTGAACTGCGAATAAATACAAAAAATGCTATGATGTTTTTATAATAACTTTGTTATAAACTCACAAACAAATTTAAATTAGGAAAAACACTAATATCACTGTGCGACAAATGGTAGGGGTCAGTGATCGGGAAGGGTTCAAACTACCGGGAAAGTTATATCGGCAAAAAAGAAGTTATACGTGTCCTGGCGTTTCGCTGGGTCACGTCTAGGAATCGAGATATATCGATTTGAAGTTAGTAACTATCATATAGGGGAAATTGTGACCTTTGGTGGTCTTTTTTTTTTTTTTTTTTTTTTTTTGACATAACTCGAGAACCACCAGCCCGATTTTGCTGAAACAAATTTAAAAAAAATAGGAATAAATGTGGGTGCAATTTGTGTAAAAAAATCATGCAAGTAGCCAACGGAAAAAACCCAAATAATTAAAAAAGTGCACTTTCCTTTTTTCCTTTTAATTATTAACATTTATGACCATTTTTTAGATTATTACCGCTACCATAAAAATCAAATAACCTTTTGTTTATTACTTTTTAATTCTGACAATCATAAAAAAAAGTCATCAATGTTTTTTCCAAGGAATTTTGAGCATATTTCGAGCAAATTTTTGAAATTCATACCTTCACTTAATTGTGAATAAAAGCGAAACGCGTCCATCGATTTTCATGATCTATGTCTCATTTTGTTTAAAGGTTATGTGACTTTTCGTGAAAGTAATAGGACTTGACACTTTTTTTACCGTTTTGGATTTTTTATGAATTAAAAATAAAAAAATTCAATTTTTTAGGCAAAAAATAGTTTTTTTCTTCATACATTTATTTATAACTGCGAAACTGTTGCTTATGTAGCGAAACGTTGTATGAACAGATTAAAGGAATTGTAATTCATAATTTGTTTCAGCAAAATCGGACTGGTGGTTCTCGAGTTATGTCAAAAAAAAGACCACCAAAGGTCACAATTTCCCCTATATGATAGTTACTAATTTCAAATCGATATATCTCGATTCCTAGACTTGACCCAGCGAAACGCCGGGACACGTATAACTTCTTTTTTACCGATATAACATTTCCCGTTGGTTTCATCCCGATTTTGACTGTCGCATAGTGTATTTAATTGTTTTTTTTTTTTTCATTTTGAAAATATTTAACTGATTTCAAAATGGAGTGTCGCAAAGACATGTAGCTCTGTATTTAGAAAGGGTAATGAAAGTTCAGAATTTATTTTCGTTACAAGCGTTTTACTTGTTAATGTTGCTATTAATTTGGACATTTTTTAAGAAATTGCTTTTTTATATCTACTCTTTTTTTCTTTTTACATTATGGTTGAAGAACCATTATAATCATTAGAAGTATAATAAAATTGTAACCATAGGAATAATTAAAGTTTGTATATTCATCGTATTCTTAGGCATTGTTAATTAGTACTAAGTAATATGCAATTTTTGGCTCTTAAGGCTTTATATTACTTGAATAAATGAATAAAATAAAAACAACGTTATTGCGAATTCTCCAGACCACTAAAATCTTTAGACCACTTGTGTAAGGAGTGTAGAAACAAATTTTTAATTTTTTGAGAAATGTTTAAATAAAATACTACTTTAAATTAAATTTTAATCATAATTACTGAATAATAACCCAGCAAAAACTTTGCTTTTCTGGCAAGCTAGCGGTATAATTGGAAACAAAAATAAAGTACTTATTTTTTGCTGGATAACTAATTATTTTTGCTAGTCTTATCCACAAATTCATGTAGTTATTTTTAGATTCTAGGGGTGCTAAAAATTAAAAACGAAAATAAAAAAAAATGCCATCAATGAGATTTGAACTTGAGCACAAATTAACCATTCGTTTTTAATAACTTACGTCTTACTCAGTGCACCACCTGACACATAAATCTAAGTGACAACATTTTGTTAAAAAAAACTAACATCATCAGAATGGGGTTGAACCAACAACCTTCTGTTTGTTAATCCAGATCTCTAGCCAACTGATGCACGTGATTGCAATATTACTGTGCTATTATACTATTTATGTAATAAAGAGTATACAATAATAATGACTCATTACCAAGAAACTACTTTAATAAGTAGTTGCCATTACTGAGAACCAAAAGGTTTTACTGGGAAGTTTTTGGAAATAAAATTCAGGAAATAAAACTTCACACAATATATTTTTACTATTTATTGAAATCGGTCTATTATTTCCTACCCCTAATACAAATGTCCTCCCGGAATAAAGGTTCAACGATCATAAATACTTTAGACATAGCACTATTTTAATGATATTTAGCATAAAAAAAGTTTTGTATAAGTATAAATATTTATGCCAAATTTCATTGAAATCGGTCCCAATTGACCATAGCCCCCATTTAAAACCCTCTTCCGAAAATCACTTTAAATTCGATACAAATGTAAGTATCAATTTATTACTTAACAGAAATATATAAGAAGAAACCACAGTGCCAAATTTAATGAAGATAAGTCCATAATTTACCATAGCTCCCATATAAGGTCCACTTCCGGAATATAGAAATATACATTACACTTAATACAAATATCGGTCCATATAGCATTCCTCCACGAATTTTTGTGCAGATACACAATGGTGTAGTGGGGCAAAATCTAAATTTTTTAAATCTGCAACTTCTAACCGGATAGTTGGATTTACATGAAATTTCACATAAGCGTAGCTGAGGAGTTAATAATTTTATGTTTGGAAGGGAGTCCCACAGACACTTCAGGAATAGAGCCATTGAGGCTCAAAATAGGGTACAATTTTTTACCGCTTGCCAAATTTTTCTTTCTTATCCGAATTTGTTGAGAATAGTACAATTCCCCACAAAAAAAAAAAAAAAAAAAGCGGCGAAAATCTCAAAAAAGGTATAAATATATATATATTGTTTAAGGACAGCCTACATTGACTGGCCGTAATTTAATAAAAATGTTTTTATAAAAAATTTCACAGACCCAATGGTTCTATTTGGGCCAATTTTTATCTTTATTTAATTTAATAAATTTGATTTGTCACTTCAATTGGAATATTTGTAGTTTTATAAACTATTCCCACTTTTCGTAAAAAATGTCTTATTAATTATTACCACCGTGTCTCCCTTCGTTTCATATATAGAATATTAATAATTTTTACTACCGTGTCTCGTAAATAAAAACAACCGTCTTCTTCGTTCAATGCTTAAAGTTCAACTTCAATATTTATTATTTTTTCTGCAAAATTTTAGGAACAAAACATAAGCGGTAAATCTTTATATACATATTTACAAATTTACAGAGCCAACTAAGTAAATGAAGATATGTACATGCATGTTTGTATATAAGTTTGTTTGTTAAAACAAATGACAAAAGCAAACTTAATAACTACGTTCACATACATACATATGTACATACAGATGAGCCTTTAAAATTAAAAACGGTGCTTTAATAAAAGTGACAAAACTTGTAAACATTAGGGTGGCTCAAAATAAAAAAAGTTTAATAAATCTAAATGAAAATTAATAAGTTTTAAATAAATTAATAACATAAGTAAAATGCCTTAACATGCCGGGCCCCATTGAAACCCCTGATTTCAATCAATTGGTAGAAGCTCCAGTTTAGAAACAGGACGACGAAAAGTATTTGTTGCAGTTTTTACATATGCAACACGAGCGAGACCATCTGGACCAACAATGACATTTATGACACGACCAATTATCCATTTCATCGGATGAAGATTATCTTCGTGCACTAGGACCATATCATTCACTTTAAGATTTTGCTGAGGTGTTCGCCATCGGGTTCGTTGTTGTAGTTGAGCCAAATATTCTTTATGCCATCTATTCCCGAAATGAGTTTTAATAGCTGTTATTCTTTGCCAATGTTAAATACTGGAGATGTCAGAACTAAAGTTGAATCTCTCTGGAATGTGTTTTAGTGGGCAACCAAATAGAAATTAGTCGGTGTAAGGGCCTCGAAATCATTCGGGTCTGTTGACGTTGCCGAAATTGGACGAGAATTCATTACTGCTTCAATTTCAACTAGAGCCGTTGAAAGTTCCTCGAATGTAAGTCGAGCATTCGAGAGCGTTTGAAATAAGTGGCTCTTGGCCGTTTTGATATTTTGATTCTGGTAAAATTCTTTAAGTTTCGAGTCTGAGCCAACAAAATTCGTTGCATTGTCGCAGAAAATTTTCGACCAACAAAACGTTTCAGAGCTGCTATAAACGCATCACTTGACAGATCGGAGACAGCTTCGAGGTACAAAGCGTTTGATGAAAAATAGACGAAGACTGCTATATAAGATTTGTAAGGGCGTTTCTCTTGAATGCGCAAGTAAGTTGAAATTAGGCCAGCAAAATCAACACCAACAATTTCAAATAGACTGGAACCAGAGACACGTTCTTGAGGTAGATTTCCTATCACCTGCGTAATTAGCTTGGGCTTATATCGAGTGCAATGAATGCATTCATGAACTACTTGCCTGATCGGCAATTTATGATCCAAAATTGCTGTTAAATAAGAGACACTAATGCCCGTGGGCCGGCATGAAAATTGTTGCGATGAATATGTGTGACCATTCTTTTTAGGAACAAGTCAGATTTCGGTAGAAGAAATTGGAATTTTGATTGCTCTGGTAGATTGGAATTAAGCAATCGGCCACCAATTCGAATTAATGGGACTCCCGAACAATTGTCGCGAAACGGAGCCAGATTTTTCCAGTTGATGAAACTCGTCAGATGAGTTTGCTGAAGAACCCAAATAATTCTGTTGAGAGTGCGTGTGACCTCATCTGGAGATATATTTGTGTCTTACGGCTTTGTTTTGCAACGAAAACGGAGAACATATGACATGACACGTAAACACTTTAAATAGCTGCTAAATTTGTGTATTGCCGTTAGCACGTACGGTGTTTCTTGAAAACTGGTGGCATATGTTAATTTTCGCTTTTCTAAAAGCAAATTTCCTTCACTTAAAACGAGATTGTGTTGTATGGGCCAACAAGAACTGGTTTCTCTTAAAAATGTTGGACCATGGAGCCAATTTGAGTTGCATTATTCAGCTACAGTACAGCCTCTGGATACCAAATCAGCTAGATTTTGATCTGTTGGAACGTAACGCCAACAGACATCAGCACACAAATCTTGTATTTCTGCTACACGATTTCTGACGAATGTTGAAAGCGACGATGAATGACTGCTTATCTAATGTAGAGCAATTTGAGAATCACACCAAAATTAAACCCGTGAAATATTGTACTTAAAATAAGGTTTTAGTTGACACCGAAATTTCGAAAGTAAGTGGGCTCCACATAGCTCTAGTCTGGTCAGCGTATTGGTTTTTATAGGAGCCACATGAGATTTTGAAGCCAATAAGTTGACGGAAATATTGTCGTATGAGTCTCTGCAAACGAAATAAAGACAGCAGCCATAAGCCATGGACTTCAATTGTTGTTGAATTTGCCATACGAACAAAGCAACTTAATTTCAGCTGGGGCAAGTTATGAAAATCTTCTAGAATATTACTCCAAGCTGTATCAATTGCTTGATGAACAGATTCGTCCCAATCGCATTTAAGGAGCCAAAGTTTCTGCAGCAGAATTTTAGCTTTTATAGTAAGTGGACTAATAAGGCCCATAGGGTCGAAAAGGGTTGAGGTGAGCGACAAAATCGAATGTTTTGTGTTCTTTGAGTACGATTTGGTAGGACGAAACTCAAAGCGAAATGTGTCATCGGAAGGATGCCATGAAATGCCCAATGTAGTGGTGACTTCATCATCAATGCGTACCTCTTTAGCACCGTGGTTTATAAAATTAATACCCCAATTCTGTAAGACGATTCAATTGTCTTCTCTAAGGAAGAGAAGTAGTCGAATTTATTATTCTTTAAGTTCATATTTTTTTGTCGTCTATATTACGAGGTTTGTGTCCATACTTTACGTTATTGTCAAAACATTATATCCAACATAACATTTAAAGAAAAAATCAAAATTTATTGCATATTATTTTAACTCTAAATTTATATTTTTAATATATGGTAATAATATTTGCTTATAAAAAAACAAAAAAAAAACAAAACTATTTTCATAATAAATTAAATAAATATAAATAATAAAATAAAAATGGAAGATTCATCACATAAAAGGACGTAAGTTAAAAAAATGATTGCATTATCGAAAATTACAACTCCCGAACAATTTGAATTGCTCTGCAAGGAAGTGAAAGAACATCCTGAAATTGCCCTTAATAAACCTTTTTTTGGAGGAAGTAAAGCGAAAGTGGAAATGATATGGGCAGATATTGCTTTGAAACTATATGTCTTAGGTCCACCTCAAAGAGAAGTAGCTGAATAAGTATTACACAAAAAATGGAATGTGTTTTTATACTTAGGTATGGACTCAACTAAAATCAAGAACCAAAAAAAAAAGCCATCAGAAAACCATCAATCTTTAAAAACTACTGGTGGTGGACCTTATCAATATGAAGCCCTATCACCGGTGGAAGAAATGGTGGATCAAGTAATAAATATTAGAGCAGCAGCTCTTCCTCCCAGAAATTCAGTGGGTGTAGCTAACATTCCACGAGTTCTAAAAATGATATAGAAATGATATAGAATAACCTAAATTTAAGAAAAGACCTGCTGACTCTACGAGTGATTTACTGAGGGAACAGGTCAACGATCAAAAATATGTAATTAAGCTTTTATCAGACTTAAATACAACTCAAACCAAAATCACGGAAGCGCTAAAGCAGCAGGCTGATTGTACTGAAAAATTAGCAAAAGTTGCAGAAATTTTTTTAAATATTTATCATCCGATTAAATTGTTTTAAAATTTTGATTATTTTTCTTCTGTTTAATTATATATATATATATATATATATATATATATATATATATATATATATATATATATATATATATATATATATATATACAAAATTTCAAAATGTTTCAATTGTGTTTGCTCCCAGATTACGCTGATAGTTATGAATCCAAAAATGTCAAGTCACGAAAAAGAAGTCTTAAAAATGAAAATTTCGTGAAATCAACAACAGTTGTCGTAACATCTAAAAAAAAATCACCGTTAAACACAGAAATTCGAAAATTACACAGATGTCAACAAAATTTTCCAAGATTACTTATAAACAAACAATTCAAATTATCAAATTACAATAAAATCAACACAAATGGTGATATATTGCACAAAAAACTTATAATAAAAATACAAGAACTTGAATTACAAAATAATGTATTTATTAACAGAAAAATTATAACTAAATATTAAAATTATTAATTATACGTCTTCGAATATCATTTCCTGCTAAGCTATTCTGTGAGACATTTGTAACAGCGATGTCCTCAATGAATGTTGCTTCAGGAACTTCTAATACGTTATTATTATTAATGCATGCATTATGTATAGCACAGCAGATGTTAAACATTTTAGATACCTTCTCATGTTCATAATGAAGACCTCTTTCTCCAAGTATACATCTAAACCTATACAACGTTCCACGCAATTTCTCGCCTTTATGTGGCATTTATTATACTTTTCTTCTGGTTCAGAAAGACAATTTCTTAAAAGTGGATAATCAGAGTCACCATAAAAAATATACAATACATATGATACCCTACAGATATCATTATAAAATTTGGAAAAAGGATTTGTGCTATATTTTATTAAAATATTACTAGGTGAAATGATGGACCGATAATTAGGCTTCGTCCTTATAATAAAGTAATTATTCCTGTCAAGTGTCATTAGTGTAGCTTTAAAATATCAGTTTATATAAAAAGAGGAAGTCAGTCGAGCAAACGGACGGATTGACATCCTAAAATCTATTCAGAAAGTGAATCTAATTGGAACGGTGTACTTTAAGTTGGGATACAAAAATTGTTTTTTGATCCTTACAAAATCACAACAAACACATAATATTCCAATCAGTTTTAGGGGTGTAAGGTACAAGTAGAATAGCGAATCTCATACATATGCATACCTAACAACCAAAAATTTCTTTTTCCTCCGTCATACAAAGTACTAAAGTATTAATCTGCTTGACTTCCCCTCCAAATGAAGGAATCGTGATTGCTACCAGGATGTCGAGCATCCACAAAACGGATAATAAGTTCGTCATCACAAATCTAAAATTTAAAAAAATTAAATCAGTTAAAATCAAAAATACTATTATAAAATGTTATACTTACGACCATGGCATTTATGCTGAGATACCCCTTCCTGTTAGGATTTTCATTTGGAGATTTAATACGTACATGAGTACAATCAACAAAGCCTAGTACTCCTGGAAAGTGGTATTTTTGGTTGATCCCACACTTTGTGTTTTGTTCTTCTTCTTGGCTCAATTGTAGTTTTATGAGTTTGGGATAATAATGTGTTTCAAAAACTTTTAAGCACTAATCCAAAATTCTGCAAAACGTCGTTTGTGAAACACATCCAAGAAAATCATTTCCAACTGGTCTCTGATTCTTTGGATGCGAAGATCATTATTTGTTGGTAAAAAAAAACCCATAAAAGAAAACATTGTCCGATTTTTTTCTGTTTTTTTCCCAGACGGTAGCAAAATATTTGTCGTCTATTTTGACATTTAAAACTTCTGAAACATGTTTCCTGAATCAAATATTTTACGTAATTATTTGTCACAACCAAAGACAACAACCATCGTTGAAGCTATACGACTTAGAGAATTTAAAGTGTTACTCAAAAATATTTTTTTATAAAATTGTCCAAAATCTTCTTACGGAATTAGGGTATAAGATCTGGGCAATTGCTGTGCCACTTAGAAAGGGAAAACCTTGAATAATTTAAAATATCTGTTACCTGATCTTTAATTAGCTGAAATGTAGATAGATCATCTGCGCCAGTAATCATATCGTCTACGTAAAAGTCGGTGGTAATGATTGCCTTACCGACGTCATGAGCGTCAGGGAAGCGTTCTGCTGCATAATGTATACTGCGAATGTCCAGATATAGTGCCGATGCAGTACCATAAGTCACGGTGTTGAGAACATAGGTTTTAATAGGCTTCGAACTATCGTCGCGCCACAAAAGCAACTGAAGATTTCGATCTTTCGGATGCACTAACACCTGCCTGTACATTTTTACAATATCTGATGTTAATCCGTATTGGTGACACCTGAAGCGAAGAAGAATTATGAGCAAAGTATTTTGCATAGTTGGGCAAACCATCATTGAGTGAATGTTGTGATGATGATCGGCATGAAGCATCAAAAACTACACGAAATTTTGTTGTGGTACTTTCGGAGCGTAAGACACAATGATGGGGTATATAATAGTGCGGTTGAGACGCGGGAGAATTTATCTGACTCATGTAGCCCATTTCTTCGTACTCCTTCAGAAACTGTTTATACTGTTCTTTTAATATAGGATTTTTATTTAATTTTTTTTTTTCTATGGACCAAAATCGTCGTTCAGCAATATCGAATCCCCGAGACACGTAGGACTATTTTTAAAGGGCAACTTCACCATAATTCGGCCATCATTTTGAACCGTAACATGTTTGAGAAAATGTTGTTCGCATTGCTGTTGCTCTGGGGTGAAGCATTGACGTTTGCCGTCGACGGCTTATAATTTCCAGAACCTTTCAAGATTTTTATTTATTTCATCGGTATTATTTGTCACAGCTATATATGATGAGTTCACAGAGTGTTGAGCGCTGTCGCTCGTATATTTCCCCGAGACGATCCATCCAAACAATGTTTTTTTGGCAAATTTTGGTTTGGGCGGATTTGGCCAACCGATAAAATTGAGAAAAATACTTCTGTTCCGAGAAGCATGTCTATGCCCTGTCGACGATAGAACTCTGGATCTGCCAGCTCTATGTTAGAAGGCAGATTAAAGTCACGTACTGACATAGTTTCATCTGGATGATAGCCAGTTATTGTACGTGAGATATAAAATTCAAGGGACATTTCGAAATTATTTAACCTTGATTGTATAGTGCTCTGGATTTTAAATGGAACCTTAACCCCGCAAGAGCCAATTCCCACAACATATACTGAGGTTTTAGATTTTTTCAGATTTAAAGCATTAGAAAGTTTATTTGAGAGCATGAATGATACCTTCCTTCAGAATCACGAACTAATATAAGTGCAGTTGCCAAATTTATCTCTTGAAAATTAATAAGTTTTAAATAAATGAATAACATAAGTAAAATGCCTTATATTTTTTTAATTTGTCTATATTTGTTTTAAGTCCGGTAAAACACACATGCAAACATTTTAGAACACATCGAAGATTCTGAAACTGCATTCTGTTCGTAGATTCAAGCATTAGGATTTTAGATTTTGACTAAATAAGAAAAAGAAAATGCAATATAGGATGAAAGTATATGGTTATATATTTAAAAAACCCAACCAAGATTTTGCAAAATTGAGATAATTGAAATCTTTTGAGCAAATAACTTGAAAACTGTAAGAGATAAATAGCAGAAGTAATCATGTTTTTCATAGTTCTTATTGAGAGCTTTACGAAGATGTTAAAAATTTTATTTAAATCCAACTAGCAAATTAGAAGTCACAGATTTATTTTCAAAAATATTCGATTCTGCAGTGCACAGTGGAGCAGAATCAAAATTTTTTGGAAATAAATCTGTAACTTCGGATCGGCTGGTTGGATTTTTATGAAATTTGGTATAGGCGTAGCAGAGGAGTGTACAATGTTAAGTTTGGAAGCGGGCACAACAAACCCCTCAGAGGCGGAGCTAAGCGGGCTCAAAGTTAGGTACCACTGACAAAAAAATTTTAATCACTTGCCGAATTTTTGTTTCTCGTCCGATTTCAAATATTTTTATATATTGTCGTAGGCCCTGATAAGACCTATAAAAGACATGCTTACATGTCCTATTTATCTCTTATAGTTTTCGAGTTATTTCCGTTTGAATTTGTAAGCACCATAATTTTGTATGTTCTTGGTCCAGTTTTTTTCATATACTAGTATTTCGTTAAGGGATTTGGCTTATTCTGTTTTTAGATCGTCTTCTTCTAGAGAGAATTGGGAAATCTTTTGTCGGTATCGCAATAAAGCCAAGAGTATTATTCGCGAAGAAAGGAAGAAACATTTTGCTAATTTGTTTTCTGGTTTGGATTCATCTGTTATGTGGAAAGTTTTAATAACACTGTGCGACAAATGGTAGGGGTCAGTGATCGGGAAGGGTTCAAGCTACCGGGGAAAGTTATATCGGTATAAAAGAAGTTATACGTGTCCCGGCGTTTCGCTGGGTCACGTCTAGGAATCGAGATATATCGATTTGAAGTTAGTAACTATCATATAGGGGAAATTGGTGGTCTTTTTTTTTGACATAACTCGAGAACCACCAATCCGATTTTGCTGAAACAAATTTAAAAAAATTAGGAATTACAATTCCTTTAATCTGTTCATACAACATTTCGTTACATAAGCAACAATTTCGCAGTTATAAATAAATGTATGAAAAAAAACTATTTTTTGCCTAAAAAATTTAACTTTTTTATTTTTAATTCATAAAAAATCCAAAACGGTAAAAAAAGTGTCAAGTCCTATTACTTTCACGTAAAGTCACATAACCTTTAAACAAAATGAGACATAGATCATGAAAATCGATGGACGCGTTTCGCTTTTATTCACAATTAAGTGAAGGTATCTCATTTTGACAAGAATATTGATTTTATGTTTCAATGAATTTGGATAATATTTATTATATATTATTTATTATAATTATTAACACGTAAAATTAAAAATTATTACAGGTAATTATTAGGTTATTACATAGATACATAGGTTATAAAAATCGATGAACGCAAAACTTATTTTCGTTTGTTTGCGCCCTTTACTTTCTTGCGTGGTGGTTCGCCCACTTGTTCAGAGTCTGTATCGGATGAGGATCTGTGTTCATCTGGAAAAAATCAATTGTTTTTAATCAGTCAGTTAACTTAACTTACCCTCGGAGGAAACTCCCATTGTATATTCTTCTTCTTCATCTTCATTGTCGGGATCGCACGTCTTTTGCGACCACCAACAAATTTCAGCCACCAGCGAATCGAGCCTTTTGCCTTTATGTCGCGTTTCCATTGGCATTGCCACTTGATGGAAGCGCTCGCCATGTTCATCCGACTCTGAGGCTAGCTGCTTGCTGAAGTATTCGAGATGGTGATGCAAGAAGTGAATTTTGAGGGACATATTCACTCCAATTTTCCTGGAAGTAGTGCAACATCTTGGTCACAAGAGCGGGTAATTGTGTGCTCGCGTACTTCCCAAAAAATATCGTATGACTTTCTTCACTGCCCTCCACGCAAAGTAATCATTACCGTCTAAAGCACCTTTAAATTCCTTTGATTTCATGAGCTTTTGTATATCCGGCCCATTCAGAACACCTTCCTTCAATTTTGCTTCGCTGATTCGTGGGAAATTATTTTCCAAACAATCAAGAATTTTCTATTGCTTCACAATGGCCTTGATGAAATTTTTTACGATTCCCAGTTTGATATGGAGAGGGGGCATGAGGACGCTCTCCATTGGCACCAGTGGATTGGTTTCCTTTAAATCGGGTATCCCAAAGACACAATTAACACATGCTTTTCGTATAGCCTCCTTGGAGACCTCTTAGCATCGCCACGACTTTCAGATCAGAACTGATCCGCCACATGTGATCAGTGTAGCAAACTTTATCCAAAATTATTTTCATGGAATCGTATGTTTCGCTGATGTCTGTGCTGTAGCCAATGGGAATGCTTGGTTTTTTATTATATTTATGTAGCAAAACGACTTTCAGGATTGATTTCGAAGAATCGATGAACATTCGCCAGTCAGCTGCGACATAATTAATGGCCATCGCCTCCATCAGTCCCTTTATATCGTGGCAGTAAACAAATGTGTTCCCTTCGTTGAATGTGTAGTACCGTTGGAATAGCAATTGTCGTCTTCGATATCCGGTGACTTTGACATTAGACTCCAAATTGTTGCCTTCTTTCAAAAGCTGGGCAAGTTTTTCTGCTTCACGTTGAGAAAGGTTTAATTCTGCAACAATCTTGTCCATTCTTGCTTGTGATATTGGAATTATTTTGTTCGATGGGCCGGCTTCTGGTGTTGGTTTATAGGTGAAATCCGATTGATCCATTGTTTCAATAGAAAAAGAAGTTTCTCTGTCAGGACTTGGAAGCGGTGGAATTGGTATTTCATCCGAATGCGGTAGAGGTATTTGTGCACTTTTAACAGATATGTAAACTCTTCGTTTAAGGCCTTTACGATTTACTCCACATATTTTGTTTGCGCAAGCGTAACAGTTGTCGGAATTGTGCTCTCCTGGATCAGTCCAAATCATTGGTACACCAAAACGAAGTGAACTGCGTTTCCCTTGGATCCACATGTTAAGACCATTGTAGCACGTTTTACAAATTTTGTCTGGGACCCACGAAACGCCGCGAATTATTTCGCAATCAAAATAAAGTTTAAAAGCGCGCTCCACTTGCTCAGTGAGTAATGCAACATTTGTTGAAAAAGCTCTTTTTCCACAAACGTAACAAAATAAATTGATATTTTCTGGACAATTTGCACTCATTTCGGTTTTATACTTTTATTACTTTTTCGTCACTTGTTGAATGACAAAAATCGATCAGTGAACACCTATAAATACTACGTAAGTTTCAATATTTTACTGAGAGGTACTTATGAATTCGCGCATCTTTTAAGGGTGGCTATAAACCTGATTCGTGTGCGTTTTAAATTTTTCGAAACGTTCTAAAACATGACCACTCATAAATGTGGGTGCAATTTGTGTAAAAAAATCATGTCAGGTAGCCAACGGAAAAAACCCAAATAATTAAAAAAGTGCACTTTCCTTTTTTCCTTTTAATTGTCCACGCACATTTATGACCGTTTTTTAGATTGTTACCGCTACCATAAAAATCAAATAACCTTTTGTTTATTACTTTTTAATTCTGACAATCATAAAAAAAAGTCATCAATGTTTTTTCCAAGCAATTTTGAGCATATCTCGAGCAAATTTTTGAAATTCATACCTTCACTTAATTGTGAATAAAAGCGAAACGCGTCCATCGATTTTAATGATCTATGTCTCATTTTGTTTAAAGGTTATGTGACTTTACGTGAAAGTAATAGGACTTGACACTTTTTTTTACCGTTTTGGATTTTTTATGAATTAAAAATAAAAAAATTCAATTTTTTAGGCAAAAAATAGTTCTTTTTTCATACATTTATTTATAACTGCGAAACTGTTGCTTATGTAGCGAAACGTTGTATGAACAGATTAAAGGAATTGTAATTCCTAATTTTTTTAAATTTGTTTCAGCAAAATCGGACTGGTGGTTCTCGAGTTATGTCAAAAAAAAAGACCACCAAAGGTCTCAATTTCCCCTATATGACAGTTACTAACTTCAAATCGATATATCTCGATTCCTAGACGTGACCCAGCGAAACGCCGGGACACGTATAACTTCTTTTTTACCGATATAACATTTCTCGTTGATTTCATCCCATACCGATTTTGACTGTCGCATAGTGTTATTAATGGCTCTAAGACAAAAGCTATGGTGTTTTGTAATACTGATT
Organism: Protocalliphora azurea; assembly: GCA_932274085.1. Lineage (NCBI taxonomy): Eukaryota > Metazoa > Arthropoda > Insecta > Diptera > Calliphoridae > Protocalliphora > Protocalliphora azurea. The sequence continues at coordinate 10,376,016 of OW026524.1, forward strand.
ATCATCTTCCTGTTTTACATATTTGTATTGGCGAAAATAGGATTTTGTTTGTTGATCATATGAAATGCTTGGGTATTTTTATTGATCAACGTCTTACGTTTGAAAAGCATATTGATCACATTCATAGCAGGGTTTTGGGAATTTTACGTCGAATTTATTCAAATAATATTTATTTACCTGTTCAAATTAAATATAGATATTGGCTTGTGCAATTTAGTGCCGCATATTTTTTATGGCCTTAAAGTAATATCTGTCACTATTGCTTATGTTTCTGCAAGATTAAATCCTCAAATTGTTATACCTAGGATTAGGTGTATCTGTTTTGAGAGATCTTTTGTTGTGAGAGTTGCACGATGTTTGAATTATTTACCAGCAGAACTACGTTTACTTTCACATTCTAATAATGCATTCCGTTTAAAATTGTTGGCGCATTTCTCTTCTCTCTAATGGCGATTTTTACAAATTTTTTATGATATAAATTGGTTATTCATATTTGTTCACTTGTGCCATGTAACTTTTTTTTATTCACTTATACTATTTATTACTATTGTTTTTGATAATAAATCTTGTTAATAATTTTATATTGAACAAAAGTTATTTCTCAGTTTTTAATGTTTGCTACCGTTACTTATATGTATAACGATTTTTAGAGTTACCATATTCTTATAGCTACTACTAAGGGACATTTCATTCTTATTTGTTTTTTTTTTTTTTTTTTTTAATTTGTTCTACTTTCTCGGCTGGGGAGCCTTAGTTTTTTTTATAACTTTTTTTATTTAAATAAGTTATATTTATTTTATTATATATTTTTATCATAAGAATTTTTATTGTAATTTTTATTATTATACTCAGGAATTTTCTTTTGTAATATATGTTAATTGGCCTTGGAAGGCTTTTGTATATTACTTGTTATAAAATAATTAAATAAATAAATAATTATGTTTAAAAAAAAAAAATTAAAACATCAGTCAATAAATAACTCATGTGTTTAAATTGTGTCTTTGTATCTTTGTTGTACATTTTATTGATGAATTACATAAAATAATAATCAAGGACTTAAAAACAACATTTTTTTTACGTATGTATAAGATTTTAAATAATATAGTATTATATTTCAGAGTTAATGTTGCCTCTCTTCTTATGATTGTACTGATGAACAAAATGGAATATGCGACAGAAATTTTGAAATGCTTATTACTACGTTTAGTTGACAAATCGGTGTGTAGCAAGCACCCTCAACTGATGTTGCGTCGTACAGAAAGTGTCGTCGAGAAAATGTTAACTAATTATATGGCAATTTGTATGTATGATTATTTAAAGGAATATGCTGGGTCAAGCTTGTTTTTGTTGTTTAAAGCTATCAAACATCAAATTGAAAAAGGTCTTGTTGACGCCATAACACACGATGCCCGATATTCTTTATCGGAGGAAAGACTTTTGCATGAACAAATACCACATTCTATAGTTGTATTGCATATCGTACAGGATGATTTAGACGAAAAGGTACAATGTAAAGTTTTAGATTGGGATACCATTTCTCAAGTCAAAAGCAAAATTTTGGATGCCCTTTTTAAAAACACACCGTTTTCAATGAGGCCATCTGTGCATGAAGTCGATTTGGAATGGCGTCACGGCCGTGGTGGTCATTTGATATTGCAAGATGAGGATTTAACAACGAAAACCATTAATTGTTGGAAACGTTTAAATACATTAGCACACTATGGTGTCAAGGAATCTGCTGTTATGAGTTTAGTTGCTAGACAGAACGATAGTTATAATTTGCCATATACAAAACAACAACCTCATCCATACAATAATTGTAAGTTGCCCTTATCATTATAAAAAAAATACAATCGTTTCCACTGTAGATACCCTATTCAAGCATTAGAATGTTTTTTATTTATCTTATTTTCAATGTTTTCATTTTGATTTTTAGTTTATTACATCAATAATTCACAATCACATATTATTATGAACAACGACATTGAATCTGGCCTGCAACAGCCACGAGTTTATCATTTAATAAAACCTTTAATGCCCGATCATTATATGAATATGAAAAATTCGGCAATATCATCGGTTGGCAATAATACAAATAATTCAGGATCAGTATGTACTGCTACTGGTGAACGTACTCATAAAACCATACCAGAAGTGTATTTGACACGTCTTTTGGCAGCTAAAGGAACTATACAAAAATTCGTCGATGATTTTTTTGCCACAATACTAACAGTTAATGAGGAATTACCTCCAGCGGTAAAATGGTTATTTGATTTACTAGATGAAGCTGCTCGGAGATACGACATTTACGATACAGATATCGTACATGCGTGGAAGTCAAACAGTTTACCTTTAAGATTTTGGGTTAATTTTATAAAAAATCCAGATTTCATATTTGATGTAAATAAAACAGTTACAGTCGATGCAAGTCTAAGTGGAATTGCCCAAGCATTTATGGACGCTTGCTCAACAACTGAACATAGGTTGGGTAAAGATTCACCTTCAAATAAATTATTATTTGCCAAGGTAAGTTAAATGAACTAAAATAATTTATTAAATCTACTGACTACTACTATAACTTGCTGGCTTTTTATCATGTTTAGTATATTATATATTTGGAATGGGAACTTATTTTTAATTAAAAAAAGATTTATCAAATTAATCAAACTTGTAACTTAACAGTAGTTTTAATTATTTTTTTTTAATTTTTGCAATTCAATAAAGGATATTCCCCAATATCGCAAAATGGTTAAACAATTTTATCGTGATGTTGCTAGATTACCACAAATTAGCGATCAGGAAATGAGTACCGCTATGCAGCAATTATCTATACAACAAAATGATGAATTCGATACTATAGCAGCTCTGAAAGAGCTGTATATATACGTTACCAAATATAATGATCAGGTAAATTAATCGAATTGAAGCCAAAAAATATTCACAATAAAAATTTTTATTCTTTTAAGATAATAAATGCCTTAGAAAATGATATTAACTGCAAAAAAATGCATTTGGCCTACAAATTGGAAAATGTGGCATTTACTTTAGAAGGCGAAGAGACGTCTGCCTGCTGACACTCATTTAAATTTCATGAAGTTATAAATACAGATGAAGTTTTCCAAAAAAATAATACTGAATGTAATGTTTTAAATATATCTTTTTCAACCGCCTTAAAAGATTATTTATTCCAGAGCTCCCTTAAAGGTGGTAAGTATTGTAAAATACTTTAATATTTTATTAAGTAAATTCATACATACGTATATATTTGATTAAGTAAGTACTGTTCCTGTGTTATCGAACGATATACAATTCACGTGTTTTGCTTATTGTGTGAAAAAAGAAAATTGAAAGAGAATGGATAAAATCAAATCATTCTTTTTTAAATTTCTTATTCTTTGGATAGGACTGCAAGTGAAAGCGGTGTGAGACCACCTCTGGGCTTTTACTTCAGGTTAGTTGGGGAGTGGATTCGGGATAGAACCAATCATGCATGGAATAGTAGAACGGACTGCAGATTATCAAGGGTCCTATGGCCCAAACTTGATAAAGCAGATACAAATCTACTTTTAAGCATGAAAAGGGGAAACCTGAAGACTATGATAGGTGTTCTGACAGGTCATTGTCCCATAGGGGGAATGATAGGGAATTGGGATAGGGGCTCCTCCGGTCTTTGCAGAATGTGCGAAGATAATGAGGAGCTGGAGACGGTGGAACATATTATATGTCACTGTCCATGCCTACAACTAAGTAGGCAGAAATGGTTAGGCAGTCGATTCCTTGACGAATTGGACAGTATATCGAGATTAGATCTCGATAGACTGATAGGATTTGTCATGGGAATAGGCTGACTAAGAGGGGGTCGTTGGCCTAGAGCGAGCGACACGGGGAGGTAGTACTTCTTCTTTTCAAATTCTTTCTATTCTTTTCTATTCTTCTCTTGGTCTCGGCTCTTTCTCCACTATTTTCCTTCTTGCTCTTTTCTATATCCTATCTGTAGTTTATTTCTATTTTCTTCACGAAGGGACTCACAATGGACCTCATGGCCTCCGAGTGGATGCACAAGAACTCTTATGAGTGCTGTGCAACCCTTCTTTACCTACCTACCTACCTAGATGTCTTTTTAATGGTTCTTTAAAAACTCAGTTTATGCAAAATTCATCACTTTTATTAAGTATAAGAAATCGTCTAACTTCACTCTCCCTGTCATTGTCGGAGCTGCCGCTTGCTTTAACATTTATTGCAAGTAAAACATAAACATTTGTATATTAATTGTGGATTTATAAAGGAAGGAGAAGAGTTTTAGATTTATATTTTATATATGTAGTTTGAGAGAGTTTGAAAGAAAATTGTTTTTTTATATTTGTATTTAGTTATACTGTGTCTAGACAAGTATTAGCATAAACATTTTACGGCTTCCTCTATAATTCATAAAGATAAGTTTGAAGTACATAGCCAGTATTGAAAGTATTCTCACAAGATCTAAAAATTTCTGTAAATCTCAGTAAAAAATAATAATAAATATAAATACCAGTATTTAACCCGCTACTGCGTTAGCGGACTTGGGGGACTCCTACATAGACCAAATATAAACTTGGTAGCTTTAATTTATTTATAAAAAAAAAAGAAAAATTGTACTGTCAAAGAAAAAAAAAAAACAGTAAAATTAAATTATAACCCTTAACTCCCACGATAACTGTTATGATATTCAGAAAATGGATAACATACATTTCAATCGCATCTCCTAACGATTCTAATTTTATGCCTGCACCTTTATACTTACCTTTTTTGAGTTCCCCATTAAATAACACGAGGGTATCAAAAAACTTCCAAAGTATAGATATCACCCAATTACAATTGAATTTTATAATATTTACAGTTATTTAAATTTTGTTTTTGCATTTCACAGTGTAAAAGAAATAAAAAGTACTTTTTTTAGACGATTTAACCTCCCAAGACTCCAAATTTGTGGGGGATATGCAGTATAATTTCTATAGGTCATTATTTCGGTATTAACAATAAACTTTTTAAATATTTTAGTTAAAAAAGTGTTAAAAAGTAACAGTTTTAACTCCTAAATAAATTTTGCTTGCTTTAAGATATGAGTCGATAGTTTATTTTACAAAACCACATCTTTACTAGTTGCTTTCAGTAATTGTTCAGCACAAATTCTTATATTAATGTTCGTTCTTATGTCGACTTAATCTTTAGCACATTTTTTGCATTTATTCGGTATTCTCACGCTTGAGATAGTAGAAAACTATATACATATGTTTACTATATATACAACTTAAATTGACTAGATTAGGTAACAAAAATTGCTAAAAATTGCAAAATGATTAAAATTATGACGAAGTAATATACTTACATATGTACATTAGATTGTCCCGAGAAAAATCGCCTACATGAATACAAGAGAAGTATTAAAAAAAATATTACAATTCGGTTCTATATCAGCGGTTGGTAATCACGGGTGCATTATTTTCTCGAAATAGGTCTCACAAGTTTCACAATTAAAGCTTGTTATGGATAAAATATCTATAATTTCTTTCCTCCGGATTTGGTCCACGAAATTACTCATAAAACAGTATGAACTTTTTATCTCTACATGAAAAATAATAGAATAATTCATGTCACAATTTCAAATCTTGCAAAGTTGGAAGTTTTTTTTTTCTTTTTTTTTTTTCAAACATAGCAACAACAACATAGGCAAACATTTCGCATACTAACTTTCGCATTTCGCACTATCTATAACCAAGTGCGTACTTTTTGTGGAATATGGAACCCATTTATTAAGTAAAAAAAACTCAAAATAAAATAGCTAAATATTTAGGCTAAGTAAAATTTAGCAATTTTTTATATCTAAATTGAAAATAAATCGCTAGATCGAGAAATATAGCTAAAACGTAATTAAATTTACAAAATACAAATCGTAAAAACAAAATAAATTCGTTTCGACTATTTTGAATACCGAACTTTTTCATATCTAAACTATACAAAAACTGTCGATAACAATTTTAATTACATTTTCTTTTCCTTTTTATAATTTCAGCTGCCCATCTCTTGACATCTGGGAGTGATCGTGATTTAAACAAACGGACTTGGCTTGATCGACTTAGAATGTTTTAACTAAATACTCATATTTACATATATTTTATGAGCTCCCAAATGAATACAGTTTTTTTCGAATCTTCTTTGTGATATTTTTTTTAATTATTTCGTATACATACAAATAATTTTCTCGAAATTCATGATTACATAAATTAAGATTTTGCTTTGTAATCAACATATAACTTCTTATTACTATGTATATACATATATACATTGTATGTATTTAAGAAGACATTCAATCTTATGAAAACGATAACGTGGCGCTTAAATTTTAAGGAAAAACAACACAAACAAAAGTATGAAAAATATACTGTCGCCGTTACAGTTTTTCATCGCATTTAAGACAAATATACCAGTAAGACAAATTTGTATACCGTCATTTTAATTATGGTATGGTAGCACTTACATACGTTATCATTCCCTCAACAGCAAACAATTTTATACAAATAAAGAATTATAATTATTTTAATTAAAATCTTAAAACTTTTATTTTTTAATACGAATTATAAGTGGACTCGTTTCTGTTTAAGTACAATTTTTATAATTTAAATTATTAGATAAAATTCAATGTTTGTATTCATATATGTATCGATTCCAGAATAGAACATATATGTACTTATAATGTATATGCATTTTTCAGTCAGATTGGGGTAATCTCCAATCGTTATGTTTTTATGCGTGGTGGTTGGGGTATTATGCGTTTGTGTTGATGTTTGTAACGCACAGATAAATCATCTAACACCCACCTTTAAGTATACCAATTGACTCAGAATCGCTTTTTGAAGATAATTCAATGAAATTTGGCAAGTAGGACTTTCATGATACAAAGACGAAATTGAAATTGGTTATGATCGGCCCATTATTTCACCTAGCCCCCATACAAATGTCCTCGCGGAATAGGAGTTTAACGATTATAAATGCCTTAAATATAGTAATATTTTAATGAAATTCGGTGTTAGGAAGTTTTGTGTAAGTTTCAATCTTTGTGTCAAATTTCATAATTGACCATAGCTCCCATATAAAACTCTCTTCCGAAAATCACTTTAACGTGCATAAATCACATACAGTTGGTAGTATCAGGTTTATATTCGACACAAATAAGTTTTATATAAGTAGAAATCATAGTAACAAATTTTATGAGGATCGCTCCATAATTTACCATAGCTCCCATATAAGCCTACTTGCGGGAATCACACTAAAGTGCATAAATTCATATAAATATTAGTATTTACGTAATATTCTGTATTCGTATATTTTATTTTACACTTAGTAAAAGTATCGGTCCACAAGTCTATTATAAGACCCCTCCAAGAATTTTGATGGACATGTACAATGGTGTGGGGTATCATATGGTCGGGCTTGACCGACTATATCTTTCTTACTTGTTCAAATATACTTACGTTATAATGAAAAATAGTAGACATACATATATAAATAAGTATACATATAAAATGTGTGTAATTAAATTTCGAATGACATTTATTTTTTATAAACTGTATGAATATTATATTAATTTAAATAGATTTAATGAATAATTATGGTCATTTATACATGAGTATTGATTGATTGATGTAAAGCTAAAATCTTTACACAATCAATGTACAAAAAATAAGTTTATACAATTAATACAGTCCAATTATTTTAATTTAAATATTAACAAAAACATCTAGAAAATATAAAATAAAATGCTTGGGCCAATATTGCAAAAACAATTACTTTTATGCATTGGTGCAGCCAATATAACCTGAAAAATAAGAAAAGGTTATGATGTTTTGATAAAGAAAGCGTAATATAAAACAAATGCAAATAAATCTGAACTAAAGTACGGTGATATGAGGCAAATATATGTATGTTTTAGGCTTCGTTTTAAAAATATTTTTGGGATATCATACTTCTTTTATTCAGGTTTTTGTAGCGGTACGAGTAATGGTGCAATTTTTGTTTTCAAATTCTATCTCCCTGCATATCTGCGTCCAAAAACATTGATTGTGGGCATCAATTTCCCTTCAAAAGAGTATGATATACCAATATCAAATATTTAGAATTCACCTAGTATATTTATTCAACGTTGAATAATAAGTATTATTTGACATTCACCCCTTTATGCATGTCGTTTTGATAATACTGAAACAATTTTTTAATCTACGAGTATTAGGGCGATTTAAAGTCAACTTCGAGTTGAGACTACTCAGATTTTGTCGATTTCGACTTAAAATGAGAGTTGACAAAATGAAAATAAAATCACTCTTTTATCTATCAATTATCACAATACTGTTAGCAAATACGAAGTGACGACATTGACACCAACTTACATAATAGGGGTGATTGTTTTCTCTTATTTTATGAAATATTAGCCCAATATGACCTGATCCTTATAACCAAATTATTATTTAATATAATTTTACATACCTATTCCATCTCACTATTGCCTGAGGTATAGTCTCCAAGGGGTCTCTCAGCAAATATTGTCTAATACCTCTAAAATATTCTTCCAAAAATAGGTCCCAGTCCAATTTTTCCATATTAAAGTAGAATAAATCCTTGTCTCTCGTCGAAAGCTTCCGCCAAAGTCCACGCACATTATCGGTTTGAAATTCCCATTGTCTCATTGCAAAATATTCAATAACATTCATAAATCTGTGAATTTTTTTATATGTGTTCAAAAGTCTAAAAAGAAATACAATATACATATGTAAATGGTTTATTATTTAGATCTGGGTAATTCAAATCAGTAATGGGATCTAATTTTTTATAAAACCAGTAAATTTGTTACTATTTATATAATAAATATATCGTTAAGGAACCTCTTGTCCAAAATTCTATTTGTACAAATAAATAAAGATCTTAAGAAATACATTATTTTGTATAGAAATCGCACAGTGGGAGATGACAACTCAAAAGTTATATGCATTTTCGAAATTTCAAAAACTTGCGATTCTATTTCGCTTTTTGACTTTCTAAAAAACCTAAAAAATCTCAAAATAACAATATTTCTGTGAAAGATTTGCGGAATTCAATGCGTCTGAATTGTAATTATTTCAGCTTCAATACGAATATTTCACAAATGAAAAAGATTTTTGAAAAAATCCGTTATAATACAATTGCATGTTTTAAATACATTTTCCGTTGAATATTCTGTTTCATTTTTTTTTATTTTTTAGCATGTTTAAATTAAAATAAAATTGATTTTTTTTTTTTTTGTAACGCAGACATCTACAATGCAGTTTTGCTTTTTCTAAAACCTATTCGCATTTTTTCATATAAAAATTATATTTTTTTGGTATTATTTTAAAATATGAATAGGATTACATATTTTATTTAAAAAATGTGTTACTTTTAAAAATTTGTTAAAATTAGTAAACCTTTATGTGCTAGACTAATTAATATTGCAATTTAAATAAACAAAACAATTTTAAATACACAAAGAAATATTAAAATTTAATGCATTCACAATTGTCAAAAAAGCATTAATAAATTGCATCTGAATTTTGCAAATATTTTTGCAACGAAAATGATATTTTGGAAATGCTGATTGAATTTTTACTCAAAAAGAAGACAATAGCCTTTTACATGCTTTTAAAATCATACAAAGCCGTCAATAATTTCAAGATATAACTTTTGTACAAATTAATTAAAAAAATTAAAGAATAAATAAATAATAATTATTTTTATATGAAGAATGTGGAACATGATTTTTAAAAATTGTATTATACATAGAAGATTTGTGCGTCACAAAAATTTTAGATTTTTATTTTAATGTAAAAATTCCATACTTTCCAAATATATTAAAAATCAAAAATTTTAAATACCATATTTAACGAAAAGTGCATTAAACGCAATTGCATTAAAATGCATTTTTAAAAAATCTTACTTATTTCTGAAATGTTCGTTTTAAGCCGACATAAGTAAAATTCATTAAAATTCACAAAGCCTTTCGAGAGATATTGCTATTTAAAGTTACATACTTTTGATTTTTTTTTAGGTTTTTGAGAAATTGAAAAAGCAAAATAAAATCGTGAGTTTTCGCAAAGCTCAAATTGATAAACGTCGTAATGGAGTTTGTTTATACATATTTTTAGTGAAATTGAAAGAATTTCATTTCTTTGTATGGTGTACCATATTCTTAATTTTTTTTACAAAAATATTTGCTTATTAGAAAATTGAATAATAATAAAATAATAACAACTTTAGCTTTGAATAAAGCGTCAAAAACCTTATATAGGTTTAAGATTTCATAAAAAATATATATTAACAAACATTTTATCAAAAACCGTTTTCCCGCTTCTTTTTGCAAAAACTCTTCAACAAATTTTATTATATAGATTTTTAGATATTTCTGAAAAGAAGCATTGATATACAATATGTATATATTAGAAATACATTCAGATGTAAGGAAATGGTATCAATTTAAGTGTTTTGTTGAGAAATTTAATTAAAAGGATCATGCGTTTGGAAACTGTCGATTTATTTCTTTTTCATTTTTAAGGGTGTATAGTTGTTTCTATAAATATTTTATGTGAAAAGCAGACTTACCTGGGTTTTTTGCCAATGCAAATGCATATGGCATCAAAGATAATTGCAGGAATGTAGTGCAGTATAAAAATCGACAACATGTGTATTAATTTGTTAGGTGTGTTGGCGTAGCACAAATAGTACATGGCTTTTAATGTTGGATACATTAGACCATATTTGGTGGTTTTCGTTGTAAAGTCTCCCCAAGTTAATTGGTTGTCTTTGGATGTGCAAAAATTATATACAGGCATTTCTTTTTCTTCATTTACTCCAATAGTGCTAAAATGTAACAGACAAAAACCAATATGCTATATGAATCAATATCTTTACATAAATATTATTCACGATTCTTACCTATTTTTTTCAGCAATTTCCGAAGATGCAACTATTATGCAATTTACACACAAATCAACTGGAACCATATTCGCAACAGCACTAGGATCACAGCGCAATGTTCGTATAACACCTGTACCGGCTCCAGCTATTACTCCAGTAGGTCCATAAAAATTGTCTATCCATCCACATACTGGATCACGATATGTACTTATTACTTTAAAGAAGAATACAAAAACATTTGTGTATTAATTTTCAGTTGTAGGATTACAGAATTTTCAGTTGTAGCAATACAGTTGTAAATACAGATCTGTGTGTACATAGTAAGGATATAAAAAAAATAATTAAAAGAAAAAAATACCCTGTAAAAGTTTTAGATAATTGTTAATTTACTATATACATATTTGTATATCTTCGTCGTATGTATGTATTTACTGTAATACATTTGCCAGCTCATTGTCTTTTTAATGGCAGAGATTCCGCCTATAGAGCATTGCATTTTTCGAAAAATCGTTAAGGAACCTCTTGTCCTAAAATTGAAAGTAATTATGTAATCTCACATCTGCTGGGGTAGGTTAGAAATATGTATGTATATATATCTATAGTCTGTGAAGAAAACGTAAAGGAGTAAATTGTACAATAGGGATTCATTCCGTGTACATGTATGCATGTTCCTGTCTGCATTTAGTGACTGGCCGGAGGTAACAGATCTGAGTTGCACGAGAGCTTCCTCATGTTCCGTATTTAGTTTGGTGTAATGCTACTAGGATAATTGTGATTTTGGCAATGCAGAAGATAGGATCACTTCGCTTGGTATAAGCCGTTACAAAACCGTTGAAAAAAAATGACAGGCATAAAACTTCTATAATTCTGATAGAGTTGCTGTTGTGCTAAAAAACATGGATACTTTTGAAGTGAATAAAACCTTTTCATAAAATTGTAAAAGGTATAATACTAAATTATTAAAGCGGATTTATAATGCATGATTTTTGTTCGAAGTGAGTTGTTTAGAAGTAATAGATGAATTTTAGTGCTTCTCGGAAGCGTTATGGCAAGGAATAGTGTCTTTCACATACAGTCAATAACTTACGCTTATTGCATTCTTGGAAGCTATATACAATTAGGTAAGCATCTATTGCTTCCATCAGTTATTGAAGTTAGTTTTTAAAAACGTAAATTTTTGGGCTTATGTTCAAATCTCACTGACGGCAAAATTTGTTTGTTATTGTTTTATATTTGTTTAACATCTACAATAACCCATGGATTTCTGGACAACACGAAGAAAACTGAGTAGTTAGTTCAGTCAAAAAATAAAAATAAAATAACTAGTTTTTATTTGTCTCTAATATTACTTGCTGGTTTACTATTAAGCAAAGTTTTTGCTTAGTTTAATTAATGTAATATATTTTAATAAGTAATATATTTTACTTGGAGAATTACATATCCGGGGCCTGATATATCAAGCTATATTTATGTACATTTCTAAAACTTTGTGTAATTTTTAATAGGTTGTATTTTCATACTTTAGTCAAAGTTTTTAAAAAATCAAAAAAAAGTCAAAGTTTTTAAAAAATTTGAACCTGAAGTGTTAAGTTGTTTTAATTAAATATAGTCTTGTGATGAAAAGTATTCCTTTTACAAATCGTTTCTTTTCTTAATTAAAAAATGCAAACGGTTTTTTTTTTTAAATTTCAACTATTCGAATTATTACAAAATTGGTTTGTCCAAAAAGTCGAATAATCGATGACCCAAATAAATAATGTACATTAATATGTACATATTGTCAGTGTGCTGACCAAAATTATTAAGTGTAGTTTCCGATTTTTTATTAATTTCACAAAAAGACTTTTTCTCTTCAAAAAAAAAAAAAAAAAAAAAAAACAAGACTTAATTTTGTTAACGCACCGACTATATAAGAGTTAAAATATTACATTACATTAATTTAATTATTTAGTAAGTATTTTTGATACTAGATTACATACCAATGCCTGGTCTAAATATGCCAACTGGTAAATTTTTTCCATATTGTTTAACGACATCCTCTGCTACGGCCTTGGTAAACGTGTATGTGTTTGGATATTTTCCTAATAAACTGTAGGCAAAAATAAAACAAAATTTTGTAACTTGAATGTCTAAATAAATTTATAAATAATTTTGAGTCTTTTACTTACATGGGTGTCATGTTCTCCAACAAATTGTCTGGAGTACATTCGGTAAGTAGAATTAATTTGTTGGAATCGCTTGGTGGTGAATAAAATTTTTCATCAATTCGTCGCAGAGGACACTGTGTATATGCTGTGGATACATGCAAAATACTTTTTAAATAAGTCATTTCCTTGCAGAGCAGCATAATGTCTCGTGCGGCTTTCACATTAATTTGCATTGCTACCTTGAGTTTTTCGTCGAATCGAACTGTAGCTGCCATATGAAATACTATATTGACATTTTCAATTAAAGTCTGTCGATCTTCGTTGGAAAGACCCAAGCCAGGCAACATACAATCACCAGCAATACTTTTTATATGATGGCGAAATTTAGGATTTACTTTTTTCATAACATTAAATATCTGAAATATCAAAATCATGGTTTTTTAAATTAATTTATAATCTTATACCTAAGACTTTTTTATGCTCTACTAAGACCCCTTAATATTCTTCCGAAATTAAGTAATAAGCAGAGAAGACCAAATTGGTATTTATAGCAAAAAATATCAAGAAAAATGCTAAATATTGGAACAAAAAAGTAGAAAAAAAAACAGTAAAGAAGAAACTTCATGCTTGAAATTGAAATTGATTTTCATATTAAAAGCTTATTTATATATAAACCACTAACAAGTTCATTATCAAAATTTACTTCAGTATCTAAAATTGTGTTTATATATAATAAAAATCCCAAGTTTATTCAATTTCGATGACATGCTTTTTTATATTGAATTTTTATCACAGATTATTTTAAGTCAAGCACAAGGCATAAAGGAATATAAAATTCAACAGTTTGATTTTTTTTCTTTCAAATAGAAACTAATTTTGATCATTTTGGCAAAATTAAAAAAAAGAAAAAAAACTAATTTTGTTTAAGAAATTTAAAATTAAGTATAAAAGCACACAAAGCAGAAATAAACAAAAACGCATAAAAAGAAAAAAGCAAAAAAGCCATATTTGTCCTCTCTGTTAATAAATAAAATTGAGTTTGTTTTCCCTTTGTTATTGTTTGGAGACTTTTAGCATCAAATATTAGCGTATTCTGTTAAGTGAAAAAAGGCGTGGCAATCACATTCAGAGTCGATTGAACGATATGCGTCCGTCTCACAGTGCCTTGTCGCACAGACAAAAATCAGAATAAAAACAATTTTAAAATTGTAAAGAAAAATAACCTTTAGAAAGGTAACAATATAACTCATAATTTTAAAAGAATTTCTCAGGAATAATTATTTTTGTGGCTGCGAGAAGGAGAGCAGTGAATTTAAAGCAAATAATACGAGAAAAAAATTGTCAAGTATGGTTTTTTTAATACTTCAGTAGATCTGTAAATTAAAACTACTATCATTTTTTAAAAATAGTATTTTTGTTTATCTCAAACTGACTCGTATTTTTTAAATACGGCAACAATTTTTTCCTAACAGCTTTTGTTTTTGAGTTATAGCTAACTACGCTCATTTACTATTTTTACTTAGATTTTCGTTTTTTTATTGGACACTAAAATATATTTTGTTGTTGTTTTCACAAGATGGTGTTAATAATGGGGCATTGTATATATTCACTTTGGGTTCAAAGTGATATATGTTCCAAGTTTCTACGTCATCTCCTTTTGTTTTTATAAAATTCAGACCAGTTTTTTAGCAGAAAATGCGTTTTTTTTATGGGAGGAAGGGTTGTTCTTGTTCCCATTACAATAAAAATTAACGGACTTATAAATAATCTACTGCAGTCACTAATTTTGTTCCGTCGTTATATGGGATCAAAGCATTGTGCATTTGTCTGGCCTCCTGCCCATATAAAACTTGTGATTAAAATACAGACCGCAATTGTATAGGTATCTTAATGAAATATAACCAGAATAACAAAGCCTAATGAAATTGGTTATCACTAGTCCAATATTTCACCTAGCCCTCCAACAAATGTCGTAACGGAATAGAGGCTTTAACGCTCATGAATAAGTTTAATAAAAGCGTAAATTTGAATTCCAAATTTCACGAACATTAGTCCATAATTGATAATAGCTACCATATAAGGCTGACTTCAAAATCACGTCCATAGATCTAATATAAGTCGTAGTATCAGTATAATATTTATCACAGAGTGTCATCAGGATAGAACCAGCATAATTTTAAATAAAAAATCTTAATAATTTTTGAATGGTGAAACATTGACGATTCTAACTTTTCAAATAAATAAAATATTATGCAGTTGACAATTAAAAAAAGTAGGTGTTAATATTTTATAATGGTGCCTTTTCCTTGTTATTTGTAATCGTACGAAAAATTCGTCAATTTTCCTTGAACCACCTTTTAATCACTTAACTAATCAAGCAAGTGTACAATCTATAAACAAAAACCAATTAGAGCGCTATAGTTGTCTGTGCCAAATCTATTGTAAAGGGTGGTTAAATTGTAAGGGCCGATGTTGAATGTGAACCACACCTAAACGCCAAGCTTTTTTCCGAATTTTATTTGACATTTCTCTATTTCAGACTTACTCAATTTGAACCATGGAGAGATACACAATCCAACAACGTGTTAAAGTTATCCAGATTTATTATGAAAATGGGCGTTCAAATCAAAATGCATATCGTGCACTTCGTGATTTTTTTGGTCAATTTGATCGTCCAAATGTGCGTACAATCGCAAAAATCGTGGAAAAATTCGAGCAAACCGGGTCTGTAGAAGATGTGAGAACACCAGTGCATGCTCGTACAGCTCGTACTGCAGAAAATATTGCTGTTGTTCGCGATAGTGTGGCTGAAGAGCCGTCCACCTCAACTCGTCGTCGTGCCCAACAATTGCACCTCTCACGCTCGTCGTTGATGAACATTATACATAAAGACTTGCATTTACACGCTTACAAGGTGCAATTGGCTCAAGAACTAAAGCCTCTTGACCATTCCAAACGTCGTGAATGGGCAGAATGGTGGCAAGAAATGGCAACAGTGGATGATCAATTTTCGAAGAAAATCATCTTTAGTGATGAGGCACATTTTCACCTCAGTGGATTCGTCAATAAACAGAATTGCCGCATTTGGGCGAATGAGAATCCAATCCATCGTGAGATGATAACGAACTTTTTATGGCCCGAATTGAAAGATATGGATGTGGACGATATGTGGTTTCAGCAGGACGGTGCCACTTGCCACACAGCTAACGAAACAATGGCTCTTTTGCGCAACAAATTCAACGGCCGTGTTATCTCACGTAATGGCGATGTCAATTGGCCGCCAAGATCATGTGATTTGACACCGTTGGACTTTTTTCTTTGGCGTTATTTGAAAGAAAAGGTGTACGTCGATAAGCCAGCAACAATTCAAGAGCTAAAGGATGAGATAATTCGGCACATTAACGGCATAGAACCTCCATTATGCCTCAGGGTCATCGAAAATTTGGACCATCGGATGGAGGTGTGCCGCCGTGGTCGCGGCGCCCATTTGGCCGATATTTTGTTCCATACATAATTGAGTAATACCAATATATCATAATAAAATAAAATTACAATAATTTCCTAAATAGTTTGTGTTTTATTCAAAATCAACATCGGCCCTTGAAATTTAACCACCCTTTAGAATGTGGTATGTCATTGTTAATTTTCTATTTGGTGATTTTTGAATCCGACATTAAATTATCGATGTCACTTCTGGTATCTCTGATACATCCTCCCCAATGTTCAATTATTTTCATATGTAATGAAAGCCCTTTGTTAACCTATAATATTTAGTTTTTAAATTATTTAATTTTATGCATAAATAATAAAATTGCAAAGAGAAATTTTAAGTTAAACCATTAATAATGACATTCAACAATCGACGCTATACACAAAAAAACAAAAAGGGCAGTATTTTGGAGCGTGGCAAAAAATAATTTTTGCATTTTTGGAAACCTCATGAAGTATTCTTCTGAAGGGTGAATGGCATAACTTATTTTGTTTTTTGTATGGAGACCGAACCGCACTAATTTATACTTAATAAAATAATCTACATTTTTTCCAAACTACAACAAAAATTTAAACACAAAATTAAACTATTGTAGCAAGCGCTTCTTGCTTAAAAAAACACTTATAACTTCCGTTAACAACTAAATTTAGATATGTATCTTTGTATACAGAGTTATTCACAGGAAATCCCGGGACGGGATTTTATTTGATTTTGTTGCGAGTTTAAATATCTTTAAAACTTTTATTTTATTTTTATTTAAATATGTATATTTGATCGTTTATGAACCCTTCAAGCATTTTTGTATAATAGATGGAAAATAAAATAATTCTATTTATCGGAATATTAAAAAAAAAAATGATTCTGCATTGTGGTCAAAAATAATATGTTACAAAAGGACTAGTAAGAAGTAAAATTCGAGATTTGAAAAAGTATATTTATTAAACGATTTGAAGATGTAATTTGCACGCATGTGAAATTTGTAATCTCCTTAAAATGCCTGGAATACTCAAAATATATACATTTTTAAAGCAACAGTGAAAACGTGGGCCTGAAGATATCCAAAATATTAACTGTATATGGATTTTTTATGAGATAATTACAAGAGTTTTATTTATAACACCATGAAATTTAAAGCGTCCAATTGTCCAAGAACTGAACATGATGTAAATTAATTTTTGAGCTCAGGTCTTCCTTAGCTATAGATTAATAGTGTAGAAAAAATAGAAGGAACTTAATTATATTTTTATATGAAAAAACCATTATAAATAGAAATGGGTTATAAACCTGGAAAGAATAGGGCTTCAGAAATCTGCAAATGCTTCGGGGATCTCTTGACAACAAGCTTACTTCGGTAAAATTATCGAGGAAAGTTTTATCCACAGAGCAATATGAAAACCAAAGTAATGATTCGACTTTTGGACGAGTTGTTATATAATAAGAAGTGTTAATTTAATTTTTAAAATGTCAATATTACAAAAACAACTGAATTAGTTTATCGTTTTATGATTAATTGTTTATTAATATTTTAAAATTGTTTTCCTTCATTTATATATTTGGAAATTTAAAATTAAAAAGTCAATCCCGATTTCCCGGTAGCGCAAAAATACTGGGAAAAGAAAACTCTAACTCTAATGTAGATACAAACAAAGCACCACTGGTAGTCATATAAATTTTTGTGTGTGTATATATATAATATTTTTTTTTCAGTTTTTTGCATATATCCAGATTGTTTATGGATCGATTTGGTTCATTCGAAAAATTATTTGTAACAGATTTGTATAAAAAAGAAGTCCGTAACTTATACAAGAGCTAATGAACAAATGAAAGGTTACTAACGGTTTATTTCTTCCACAAAAACATTCCAATAAAAGATTCCAAATTTCCTGTACAAGAATAAAGTCACTACCTTACATACGTAAGTAGTGTCTTATAAAAGTCGAAAACAAATACATTTTTTGGAGGTATCTTTCTAAGGGAATTCTCTATAATTTGATGTATAAAACATGTATGAACTAAAACACAAAACTTTTAAAATTGTTTTCGAATTCTTTTCCTTGGCACATTGACAGTACTTTAAACGAATAAAATGCGATACTTCAGCGTTTAAAATTCATTGGAGTAAATCACATTCGCGAGGACTTTAAAATATAAAATTTAAAAAAATTCTCGAAATTTCAAATTTTACTTATTTACATTATAATTGCACACATTAATAAATCTTGGAACAAAATATTCCCACATGCAAAAAGACTGAAAATGTTAAAAATTATTATTTTTAATTATTTTTTTAATAATTTGTGCACAATTAATATATATATATATATATATATATATATATATATATATATATATATATATATATATATATATCAGGTTAAAACATATTTTGTTAATTTTAAGATTTTTTATTTAGTGCCGAAAAAACTAAGTTCATATTTTTAATGACTGAAAAGTTACAGAGTTTAAACGATGCAAACCCTTAATTGGTACTGAATATTTTTTCAGATATTTTTTAATAATTTAAATACGATTATTTTTTACTTGATTACGACACGTTTCTTATCTTTTTTGGCTTTGGTAGCTTTTTTTTACATCCTAAATTTGATTTGGTGAACTAATAAAAAGCAAAAATCTTTCGAATTTTTTACTCCAAGATATTTTTAGGATGATGTTTGACGAACGTGCAGCATCCTGTTTAAGTTCTATATTATATATATTTTTTATGTTTATTTTCGGATTAAATTATAGAAATGTAATCAGAAATCTTTTTAATCACTCCAAAATCTGTTTTAAAGAAGATTTTGGAAATAATTCTGTAACATTAGAACTATTGGATGTATTTAAATGAAACTTCACATAACCTATCCTGAGGTGTATTCCAATTTTTCCAAAATATTCTCTGAACTTTGTACAAAATTCGGAATAATCTTCGCGCAAGAATCATATACCTATGTTCCGATAAAAAGCTATATTATTTGAAGTAGAAAATTTTAACAAATTGTGAATTTTTGTGATTTATTTCAAAAAGGCGGTGATATTTTTCACTTTAAAATCCATTATTTTCCTTTGGGCCATAAATTTTTTACGTTTCTAAAGGAATGCTTATTTTTTTTAAATATTAATTTTTTTTTTACGAAATTACACTAAATATAAAAATTTTATGTTTTTTGATAAATTTAATGGAGAAATTTAGTTCTAATTCTTTACTATTTACAGTGGCTCACAGTTTATTTTATGCAGTGCATTTTTTTATTTTTAAAGCTCTGTACAAAAAAAAATAATAGGAACTATAAAAAGAACTTGGAATCATTTTAAAGACAAAACGCTATTCTTAAACAAACAGAAAACTTCGATTGCAAAAATTTACGTTTTTACCATTCAAAACTAAAAAAAAAACAAAAAATTGTATTTATTTTGACCTCAGCTTATTTTATGCAGTTACTTTCTACTGTAACGGTACCTCAACGCAACTTCGTTGTTTTTTTTTATCTTTGTTTTTTTAATTCTAGAAATATTTTTCGTTGAATTGTTAGTCTGATTTTGTTACATGAAGTGTCAATTAACAAAAATTCAAATGAGTCCGCGTACAACGATAGAGCAGCGAGAATTGGTTTTAAACCATTTTAAAAATGGCCACTCACAGCGTAAAATAGCAGAAATGGTTAATATTAATGCTTCCACAGTTCAAAAAATCATTGAGCGCTTCATCCGTGAAAATCGTGTTCATAACAAAGGAAGAAAAGCACCGAATAAAATTTTTACTGAACATGACTAGCGACATATCTTACGAAAAATAAGGGAAAGCCCAAAACTTTCAGCTCCAAAATTGACGTCCGAAGTAAAAGCTGACCTGGGCAAACAATGTTGCGTAGAAACTGTTCGTCGTGTCTTGCGCCAACATGATTTTAATGGCCGAGTTGCACGCAAGAAACCGTTTATTAACCCGAAAAATAGGCTATGGAGGCTAAATTTCGCCAAGGAACACGTTTCAAAGGAATCTGCATTTTGGAATTCGGTCGTCTTTGCCGATGAATCAAAGTTTAACCTATTTGGTTCAGATGGCATGTCGTATGTATGGCGGAAACCAAATACAGAACTACACAAAGAAAACTTAAAGGCAACAGTGAAACATGGTGGTGGCAGTGTCATGGTTTGGGCCTGTATGTCGGCTGCTGGTGCTGGAAGTTTAACATTTATTGAAACAACCATGGATAAATTTAAGTACCTCCATATACTTAAGGACAACTTGTTGGAGAGTGCCGAGAAACTGGGTATAAAATCAGATTTTCGATTTTACCAGGATAACAATCCAAAGCACAAATCGGGTATTGTGCAGACTTGGCTGATATATAACTGCCCACATTTGATGACACCGCCAGCACAGTCGCCAGACCTTAATGTTATAGAAAATTTATGGTCGATATTGGAAAACAACATAAGGAAACACAAAATTTCAAGCAAAAACGACCTAAAAGAAGCACTTTTGACGGAATGGGCAAATATTTCGGCAGATATCACACAAAAACTGGTCGCTTCTATGACAAATCGTTTCAAATCTGTTATAGATAACAAAGGCTATCACACAAAATATTAAATTGGTTAATTTCCAGTTTTTTTTTACCTTCTGCAAACAAAAAGTGCCTGCATACAATAAGCTGTGAGATGAAAAAAGGAGTGTTTTTTGTTTTTTTTAGTTGTAATATATTGAAATGTACATTTTTGGAATAAATGAAATTTTTTTGATAAATAATAAAATGGTAATGATACGAACTTCTTTTTTCAGTTTCTGTTAGTTTTTTTTACAGAGATTTAAAAACAAAAAAATGCAGTGCATAAAATAAGCTGTGAGCCACTGTATATATGATTTTTCAAGTTATAACCTTTCCAATTTTAACAAAAACTTGATTAAATAGTTTATATATTCATTTAAAAGCTAACTAAAACTTGACCCCCTTCAGCAAAATTTGCACATTTTCCTTCACTTTCCATATACATAAGTGTATATACATAAGTGCATAGCTTCTTCAACATGTTCAACATGCACCATAGGTGTAATGTATATATATAAGTTTGTCATTCCATTTGTAATTTCCACAATTTTCGTTGGAGAGTAAAAAAGTTGATATTTTCTGGATCCTTATAATAAATGAGGTCGATAGGACATCAGAAAGATCAGTTCATAAATGGCGGAGATATGTGTAAAAAACTGTTTTTTTAGGTTTTCAAAATGTTTCAAAAGGCGTTTGTGAATCCTCCCCATAACATAGATATGATATGATATATAGCAAAAGATCAGAAATTTTTTCAACAACTTTTCGGAACTCGGAAAAAAATGATTTAAAAATAGCGCAGATAAAAAAATGGTTGTTTTTATGGGTACTGAAAAACAACAACAATAAGTTATATTTGTCTTTTCAACTTTTTGAAGCATCTATGTAAGCTGGATACTTCGTTCTTTCACAGAAAGATCCGAAATTTTTTAAGAATTTTTGTGTTGAAAAAATGAACTAAGTAGAAGAAGTATTAACCGAATTATTCGATTTTTTGAAGCTCCTATATAAGATATGGGCCTCATTCTTGCATAAATCTATCACAAATATTTTTTCGAATTTCGGTTTTTTAAATCAGTCAAATCGGTCCATAAATTCTCTTCCATACCCTTTTTTTTAATTGTTATTTACTAGCTTTTACCGGTGCGCTTCAATACCATATTTGATGCGATAACTAATATTTACTTTATATGAGAGCTATTACTCCCCCTGGACCTATTCACCCTATTCAAAATTTGATATGAAAATTACTTAAAATTTTTTAAGACTTTCACAGTAATAGTCCTTTAGATGAGAAAATTTATATTTTCTTTGTATGGGAGCTACTTTCCCCCTGGACCTATCCGTCCTATTTTTATTTCATCAATGCGATATGGTAGCATAAAGGTTCTCGCGAAATTCGGGGGCTCTCACTGTAATAGTTCCTTAGATATGCCATATTGCTTTATATGGGGGGTGATACACTCCCTGCTCCAATTTATTTTAAGCTTATCGGTTCATCTTTTTGAGAGTTTTAAAAAAGTGAAAGCACTATCAGTGCGTGCAATTTTATACAAATGGCTTCGTTAATAACGTGTAAAATTGAAAGAATAGTATGTAAAATTTCTTGAAAAGCAGCCGTATAGACGTGACTGATACACCAAAAAACAAACGAATAATATATATATATATATATATATATATATATATATATATATATAATATGATTATCTGGGGCAGAAATAAAAAAGTAGATTGTCGAAAATACTGTCCACGCAATCCGAGTCTGAAGTTAAATATTAATTTGAGGCTGTGTTGCGAAGAAACAAACAACCAGCTGAATCAGCAAACGCTGATATCCTTCCTGATGCATCCCCAAGTCGACTTAAGCGGATGATAAAAAGTATTCCAACACCTTCACCAGCTTCTGAGTTCTCTAAAGATGAAGCGATAGTGCTTATGCTGGTGTTAAGCAAAAATAAATATATAAAATTGAGAAAGGCTTTACTCGATAAACGATAAACGACACGCAATTCTGCCATGTTACAAAGATTTACTGGAAAAAAGTTAGATATTGTCTAACCACCTAGTGAAATAGACAATAGAAGATCATTTATTGACTTGTCGCTGTTACTTGAAAATACCGCTTTAAGGCTTCTCTGAACTTTTTCGAAAAACTAGGCATTGGAACTTGATAAATCAGATCTGACATTATTATGTAAATGGTAATGTGATGGATTATCAGCACCATCAAAATACAAACAAACTTCATCAGGGGAAATTATACAAACTATAAAAGTGTTTTTATGGCATCGCTGGTTCCACTACGCTCAAGAAAGGATTCGGATGAACCATCTACTTCAACTAAATGCTACTATATATGTTTGGAAAACCCCAACACCAGGATCAAAGGTATATTGCAACCAATAAGGTTTCAATATATAAAAGAAAGTAAACAATGCACACAAAACTGGGTTGATACAATCAAACAATCAATTGAAGATTTAAGTTTTTGCGATCATTATATGGAAGGAAGGAATTAACAACCTTTGTCAACAAAGTACTTCAACATGGTCGCGATATTTTGGAATCAAGCAGATTTGGAATCAAACTAGGTGAATTAATAGAAAAGGCACAGGAGGTCAGAAACTCTGACTTCAAGCACATTCAACTATTTAATACAAGTAAAAGTTCGAGAATATATCAAAACAAGGACCTTTTGACTTACCATTTATTGTTTTCCGATGCTCCTCTAACTTTGATAAGAAATAAGTGGAATACTAACAATAATGTAATGTATGAAAACGATGATATTAAGAAGGTTCTTGATATATTCGATATACTAAATGAATATTTTGTTGAAATAAAATGAAATATACTGATATAAATAAAATAAATGTTTATCTTTTTTTATTGAGAATAGTAATTTTAGGCAATATAAAACTAAAGCTAGCAAATTACTAATATCCGAGGTGACCAATTTCGGAGCTCCTCCCCTACCCCGAGACGACCTAGGAACTTGTGTTACTCGAAAATAGTTGGAAAATACCTCAGCAATAACTGTGTGAAATTTCACTGAAATATATTTAACGGTTCAAAAGTTATACAAAATTATTAAAAAAACATGTTGAAACAGCTGTGCATTAGGGTGATCGATTATTCGACTTTTTGGAGAAACCGGTTTTCGAACAGTTCAAATAATTGGAATTTTGAAAAAACCGGTTGTTGTTTTTAAAATTCTGACCCGGTTATTCGGGTCAGAATAACCGGTTGCTTTAAAAAATCAACAAATATTGTAATATTGAGGTTAAAATTTATTATATAAACTATTTTAAACTATATTATATAAACTATTTTAAGAAGCAAATTTCAATTAAAGTAACAAAATAATCATCAAAAATGAGATTAAGTTTTATATAATATGTACATACACTATGCACAGTGTGAGATTTTGATGATTTAGCCGGCTAAAAGGCAATTTTTTTATCATTATCGCTAAACAGTCAAATTCTTTCATTCTTTGAAACGTCAAAACATTTTATTGGAACCGAATTTTTCATTAATACTTTCTCTGTGACGTGACAATAATTTTTAAAATAGTTTTCTGTTACCTAAAACTAATTTTTGTTGAGTTTAATTTGAATAGCAAAAATATATTTTTGAGTGATTTATAAAGGCTATAATCTATAGGACCCATTCTTATCTTTATGTTTTTTTTTTTTGATTACTATGTATTAAATATATTTTATAGCAAATTCTAACTGAGTAGAGTAAAAATTACAATTTTGGCCATCTAATTTTGCAAAATCTCACAGGCTTAATATGGAAAAGTGGTATTACAATTTTTCGAAATCAATTTTTCAGGTAAACCTCTTCCAAATACTACTCCTTTAAAAAATGAAATGAATGTATTATACAAAATATTTTTAATTAATAAAAACCATAAAATATTTAAATTGTTTTTAAGAATGTTACAGGTGTTACAAGTAAAAGAAACCGATTCCATATTGATATGCGAATTTCATCCTAGATATTATTGCTTTAATAATTCTTTAAACTTATAAAATTAATATTAATTTAATCTTAAACTATATTAATAAAACATAACAAGAAATTAACTTTATGAATATTAATCAGTTAATAAATTTTTCATAAATTTCCATTCAAATATTTAGTACATATGTTTTTCTAAATAAAATTTTTTTTAGAACCGCTTTTTTTGTGTTTAAAAAACGATTTTATTCGACATTCGAAAAATTAACATTTTGAAAATACTGACAGTACATAAACCTGAAAAAACCGGTTGGAAACCGCGTCGATCACCTTACTGTGTGCATTTATGTATATGGAATACTGCAGGACACATTTACCATAGAAATGAAGGAAAATGTGCAAATTTTGCTGAAGGGGGTCAAGTTTTAGCTAGTTTTTAAACGAATGTAATTTATGCAAGTATTTGGTATCATTGGAAAGGTTATACCTTGAAAACAATAATATATAAATAGTTAAATATTAGAACAAAATTTCTTCCTTACAAAAAAAAAAAAAAAATGTAATGTATATATATATATATATATATGCCCAAAATCCCAGTTAGGGGAAAACTTGTTTTAAAAATTTAGTTTTTTGAGTAAAATGGTCACCCTGTCGTTATCAAAGGCGTAACTTATTAAATATTTTGTGTGTGTTTAGCAAACATATGTATATATGTAATAAAGGTGTTTTTTTTTTTTAATAATATTATCGAAATTCAGACAGGGCTAGCGGGGAGACTATTAGCCAAAATGTACTCTGATTTGCTACATGCATTTACGTTAAGCGTTCTTTTAGAAACAAGATAATGTATGGTTCAGAGAAAAATAATGAATTTTAAAGTGAAAAAATGTAACTAAATTTTTGAGAAAAATCACAGAAAATCACAATATTTTCAAATTTTCTACTTCAAAATAATATAATTTTTTATCGGAATCATATAGGTATATTATTCTTGCACGATTCCAGAGAATTTTTATAAAAATTTTAAGACTCAAATTGAGCCCGCCAAGTTAAAAAAAAAAAAATAAAATAACAATCATGTCCAAAAATGAGTCAAAATTTTACTTCGGTTTAAATATCCCTCAAAGTAAAAGAGATATCCCACACATGTAAGAATATATTTTTTGTAGAGAATTATAAGGACTACCTATGTGTAAATTCCTATTTCAATCAAATCAGAAATGAAATTTTAGCGATCTTTTAAACAATTTTCATACCCGAGGTGACCAAGTTTGGAGGTCTACCCCCTATCCCCCAGGTACTCTAAGAATCTGTGCTCTTCTAAACCAATTGGATGAGTTAAGGATAAATCTTGACAAAACCTTGCTACTGAGTTTCATTTTTATAGTTTTTACACAGCGCCCTGGATATGCCCAAGCAAAATGTTTTTAGATAAAAATATCTCGATTTCCCCCAAAATTTAATTGTTTTGATAGATTAAAAAAATAATCATTAAATTAAATTGGAGCAAGTATCCAAATGTGCTTTATATAATTCTAAGACATTTTTTGGCATCCAAAAATATTGAAGAAAAATCTAAACATTTTGCAAAATTTTCAAAAAGTCTTTGCATTAAAATATGTTGATGTGCCCGATGTTAAAGCCAGAAAAAATTTCTGAAAGTAGTCCTGAGAATGTGCCTGTCGAAAAACTATAGTTTTTTTCTATATATCCACGTTTATATTTTCAAGACTTGGAGAGCCCACACTCTGTTACTCACGAGCAGTGTCGCCAGATTGTTGGATTTGTCCCCAAATTGGGAATTTAAACTTTTATTTGGGGACTGATTTTCTTGGAGAGGGATTTGGAGATTTTCGTAAAATATGGAGATTCTTTATTCCATTTTCGATAAGTCTTAATTTCTAAATTTTGTAGACAATTGCAATGAATTTAATATGTAAACATTTTTCGCTAAATATTCTATTTATAAAAATTTGTTGGTAGTTTTCTTTTTAAAGGAAATTGTCAATGAATTTTATATTTACATATATATAATGTTGAATTATTTTTTATTTAGTGAAATTATTGGATTGATTTCTATGTATAGAAAATATTAAATTGTTAATTGTTTATATGCCGTTTACGCCAAGCAAAAACTAATAGTTTTTGGCTTCATTCGTTCTTTTAATGAAAAACTACATTAATTTCGCTGGTTTTTCCTTACAAATAAAAAAAAAAATCAATTAATTTTTTCGAAAACCAAATAAAAACTACCAAAATAATTATTTATGAAACAGTCTCTTTAACTAATTTCGTAACATTAAGCTCTCATGGCTTTCAGTAAATTATTATGGGATTTACATAAAAATTCAATACATTTTCTTTTTATACGAAACTTTTGATAAATTTTCTTCAATGGAAAAATGTTTTTAACATTTTATTTTTATACAAAATTTTTGAAAAATTATCTTTTTTAGGAAAATTTCGATAAATGTTTTTATAATAGAAAATGTCCATCAAATGTCCTTTTTATGAATTTTTGACTAATTTCCTTTTTATATGAAATTATCGATAAATTTTCATTTTATTGGGAACAGTGATAAATTTTCGTTTTATAGGAAATATCAGATATTTTCTTTTAGTGAATTTTTGATAAATCTTCCTTTTATAGGAAATATATTTTCAATTTAAAAACTTAAATTATTTTGGGGACAAAAATGGGGATTTATATATTAAAATGGGTATTTTTGTGGATTTTTATCTTCGGGTCTGGGGACATGAGGCAAAATTTTTTGGCAACACTGTTTAATACTTACATATTTTAGTAATTTCTTAATGAAAATTAGACTAAAAATCCATCTGGGAACTATTTTAACGACAATTTCATTAGTTAGTTTTTATGTACAATTCATTAGGTGATTTATGTGGGATGATTATGGCATGAATTTGAATAAATATCATAATAAAATGTCAGATATAAAAACCGGCAAGTGAAGAAGTATAAGTAAAGACATTTTAAATATATGTACGTTATAAATTTGTTAGAACTACAATTAAGATTAAGAAAGTTAAGAGAAAAGTAAGTAGTGAGTCTGACAAGTAATTAATGATTCTTTTAATTTGTAACTGGAAAATTACATTAAATATTCTCTATGAATGGGAATGTCTGATCGGATCTATAACACGGAAGCGAATGTTTTATAAGCTATATTGTAAGGAAATTTAATAGAAAACACAGAGTATAGGGTAGTGAAATATTCTGTACATTTAAACGTACTTAAAATTATGAAAGAACATCATTTATAACACGTTTTTGAAATTTCAAGAATTATTAAATTCTATATTTTTAGTGAATTCTCAATAAATTTAATTTTTAAAAAGAGATTTACAAAATTTGCTTAAAAAATGTTTGAGTAAAAATTTGTCGGGCTAAATATTTTGTTATTCAATTTCTGATATCTCTATTTTTCTGTCGCAAATACGACATTATTTCACGGTACATATCTTAAATATTAACAACAATACTGCTTAATATTGTGTCGATATCCACAAAATTATTTCCCGACCTATAAAATATGTCAGTATTTATTCAAGTTGATTAATTAGTAGATTAAGCAAATGAACAAATTTAATTTGTTAAAGCAAAAATTCATCCTATTTCAGTCTCAGCTGTTGAGCTAATGAAAGTATTAATAATTATAGTTTTTAGTTCAGGATCCCGGGAATTCAAACAATTTTCCCGCTATCCCGGAAAACCAAAAAGTCCAATAAATTGCGATCTCTAGATACATAACAAACAAATCAGAATTACCTCATTTTTAACTACATGACATCAAATTGCATCTTCATGGAGAAGCGCACATACAGTGACCAAAAAGTAGACAAAATATTAAAATAGCTAAAATTTTGGTTTCAAAGTTTGCCATCGTATAACTTTTGACCGGATAGCGTTAGAGTCATAACATGCAAAGTGATATTGTTCCTCTATGTCCGGAAAGCAACTCTAACACCAAAATTTGAACTTGTGGAAAACAAAATAAAAAAATATGAAAAAAACACTGGTTCGTTTCAACAATATTTTTCCAATTTTTCAACTGTTCTTCAGCTGTAACTAATAGCCACAAAGACCGTGGACAACAAAACTTTGAAATTTGATTGCTTATAGTGTTATTAGCCATTTTGCCAAAAACAAAACCGTGTTCGAAATTACTATAATATTAACTCGGTTTTATTGATTTAAAATTTTTTGTGTTCTTGCCCATATATCCGATAACCGGGGCTTTCTAAAAACTGATTTCAACAGACAGATGGACACAATAGGTATCCAGAACAAATATACTTTTTGAGGTCTTAGATGAATATTGTAGAAATTACAAACGGAATGACAGACATATATATACCCTTTACATCTGTAGTGAAGGGTATAAAAATTCTATTAAAATTAATTGATACTTTTGATTATTTGCTTAATGTATGAGTTCTGTCGGATTTTGATTTCTTAATCTCGAGCGAAGTTTGTTTTTTATAGTTTTCATAAGGACTCACAGCAATATTTTGCTCTATAATTTCACCGACCACTTTTCTTGACCAAAATTCGTAAGAAATTTCAACTTTCCTTTATATTGAATTAAAAAAAAAAAAAAGTACTCATGACTAAGATTGCAAGATCCAGATTCACATAAAGCTGAACATTTAGATAAAGAAGCCGGATTTTTTTATAAATATGATATTTTAAAATACAAATTTATTTAACTTAAAATTTATCTTTGAAATTATTGAGATTTAAATATATTTTTCAATTTAGAACTTTTGTAAGTTTGTAAGCAATTTTGAAAACGTAATTTTGGCTAAAAAATAGAAAAAATATTTCGATGGATTTTTAAAATTTCTTTAAGGGTATAGAATATATTTAATTATACGGAAATAATGCTTACTAAAATTATGGACCAAACCATATGAAAAATATGTATCTTTCAATTTTAATTATTCAAAACAAACATACAAATTTGATTAAATGGTTAAAATAGTTATTTGGCACAATTTTCAATTACAGCGAAATTATGTGTTTTTCTTATCCACTTATATTTTCGGTATATGTATTTTTAAACAGACTGTGTGTTAGAAGTAACCCAGTCGCGTAAAATTCTTTCTGCTGCTGCAGATGCCGATGGTTGGCATATACAAACAACCACTGCTTGCTTATACAAAAAACTACAACACTGATGGCAAAAAAAAATTTTCCTTCTTGAAAAAAAAAAAACAAAATGTGTACTAGATGGAATTTGACTTGCTAAACGCGAATCAGCTTTCAGTTGTTTTCCATCAGGTCGTGATTTTTTTTATGGCCATGTTTAACAAGCATCTCTGCCTTAATAAGGCGAATACATGAGTATATTTTACCATTATCCGATTTATACATATAAAAATGCAGAAGAAAATTTTATTAAAGTCTTAACATAATTTTATTTTTATAATTTTATTTATAATATATATATATATATATATATATATATATATATATATATATATATATATATATATATATATATATATATATATTGATGTTTATTTATTTATGGATTTTTATCATTAAAAATTTGGTCGTACAGTTTTTATTAATCCAAAGCTACTCCTTGAGATGATGATGATGATTTTGTACATTTGCTATAGAAATGATTTATAAAATAAATAAAAATACCTACATATATTAATAATTATAAATTTTTATTACCGAAAAAAATATTGAAAAACGCTTCAAAATTTCCACACGTTTAACAGTTCCTTTAGATCTCTTTAGTTTGTGATATCCAGGAGTTTGCACATAAATTAACATCTATTAATTATTGATGGATACTTAGTTCTTAAATATGTACATCTGATATAACACAAATTCGCACTTATTTTTCACTAGAACTTATTTTTTACTTGTGGAGAACAAAACCAATTTGTTATTACTCCCTTTTGAGTTTCTTTAATTAGTCGGCATTTTTGACAATAGAGACCTAAAGTTTTGTGATATTATATATTTTAATGTAACCATTATCAATAAAAAATCTATTTTTAAGTTTTTGCTTGTTTGGCCCTTTCGAATTTCAGATGAATATATATTTGTCAGCAGTCTCAACTTTTATAGTCACTAGCAGACATGTAGAGCATGGACGCTTATAAGAGCATATAAAAAGTACAGGAAATGATAAAACTTTAAAACTCAATCATTTTTACATTCGGTTAATATCTGCTGTGATATAAAATAGATGTGTCTTTATTCAAATTTCAGTTAAAATTTTACATATGGAAACAAAAATATGCGCTTGAAATGTGGCGAAAATGGAAGAGGGGCATATATCCGTATATTTTGCTCGAATATGAATAGAAACAATGTTTTCTGCCTATCCTGAAGTTTCGGTAAAAATCTATTAAGTTAATTCCTTTAGTGCAAATGTTAAATTTTTTTTTTAACGATTTTTTGCGAAAATATGTGCATCGGTTCAGTAGTTTTCACGTGATGTCATCACAAATATGTATTGCGGCAAATATTTACATCACAAAACTTTACGTACAAAAATGATCAGAAAAAGGTGCGAGACATTTAATGAAAAGGACGTATCAGCTTTAGTTCATATACACACGAATAATTTTCGTTAGAATTATTAGAAGAATTTTAAAACGGTATTTTTCTAATAACGAATAATTCGAATACTTTTATATCGAAATTCGAATAAAACTAATTTTTTCTTTTTTGCAATTAAAGTTATTTTATTACATTAATCACAAACAATATCAAAAAATGTTTTGATAGTGCTCAGTTTAAATGAATGGAAATGGCTATTTTTTTAATTTTATAAAAAGAAAAGAACAAAATCGCTTTAAATCTACTCATTTAAATTTTATTCTTTTTTAAATTAATTTCTGAGGACTTTTGATAGGTTGCAGGTTTTTTTTAACATAAAAGGAAAATTTTGAAGAGGTATTGTTTATATTAATCGGCATCATTCTGCGATTGTTTGCTTTGGAGGTATGGTTACATTGATATTTCCTGCAAAAATCGCTGCAACTTTAATATTTGTAGGCAAGAGAAAAAAAAAAAAATAATTTAAAAAGTTGTTCGTCATCGCAAAGCTAGAAATTCCTGGGTATTTTAATTTTATTTTTCTAATTTTAATTTTTGTTTTTTAATTTTTTTTAACTTTCACAATACAAAATTAAATGTGTTAGTGAAGGATTTTTGGAGTTACTTCAAAACAAAAAATCATACAAAAACGCTACGATAATCCTCAATGTAAATAGGCTCTTATATATATTGTAGATTTTTTAACTTAGAAAAATTAAAATCTTGAATTAAATGACTAAATGAACACAAGTATGAAGAAAATCTATTGACTCTCTTTAAAAAAATATAAATTTTTAAAAATATCCTAGATTATGAGATATTTTATATTATAATTCATATTGAAAATACTTTTTTTTTTAAGGTATTTCTAATGAATTTGTTAACTTTTTGAATGTATCTTATTACTTTTAAGAAAACTTACAAAATTATCAATCTTTTACTTTGTTATTATTGTTGTTAATTATTCGAATAATTTGAGTAATTTTAAATACGCTATCAAATAATTCGAACAAACAAAAATGCCTTATTTGAATTATTCCTTTTGTTCGAACAATAGTAAAACCGAACAACTTGAATACCCTAGAATCGATTCAGTTGTTAAGTCAAAAAAATTAAAAAAGTTAAGTATATTCTTTAGTTTCAAAAAGTGGACGTAAAAAAATATCATATAAAACATGTCATATAAGCCGTAGTTTATTCCGAACTCTATTTGTGCCAAATTTTATGTGCACCGATTCAGTGGTCGTTAATACAAAAAATGATGTTAAGTAATTTGGTACAAAAAGTGGGCGTGGCATCCAATAAATAGAGCTTATAAGCCTTAGTTCCTTAAGAACTATATATGTGCCAAATTTCATGTGAATCAATTCAGGAAAGAAAAATAAATTCATATAATTTGTTAGAAAAAGTTGGCGTAAAAAGGGGCGTCGTATCCAATAAATAAAATATATAAGCTATAGTTCCTTCAGAACTATACATGTGCCAAATTCCAAATGAAGAGATTCAGTGTTTGAGTAAAAAGTTTAGCAAAATTAGGTAAAATAATTTGTTACAAAAAGTGGGCGTTCATTAAGTAAAATATAATTTTCACCAAAAAGATCGTGACTTACAATACATACAATACATATATTTTTTTTTTAAGAAATAATTGTTAAAATGTTGAACATTTGTTATTTCTGTATATTTGATTATAATAAGTAGTCGTTTATGTTTTAATGTATTATTCACAAAAATATTTTGAATAAAATATTGGAATTATATAGACGTTCAAATTGAATAAAATTCAATAGTTAAAATGAGACAACATTCTTCAATTTGAAGAAAAAAATTAGTAAATTTTAATAAATAGCTTATTTAATTTAACTAAAATTTAGCAGTGTAGTAAAATTTAATAAGAGTTTAGTTAATTTGAATAATATTTTTTTTTCAATTTGAGGAAAGATTTGTTAAATTAACTACCTTTTACTCAACTAAATCAATTAGTAGTATTGACGATTTTTGAGTGCACTCTTCGAAATAAGCCTTACAACGATACACTAGAGCAGCGCTAGGCGTTCATATTGTTCAGAATATTCTCTTTATTAATTCAATTTCTGTACTTTTGTACGAGGTCTTCACTAAGACTTAAGTCTTACAAATACCGTTTAGCAAATTTAGGACTCAAAGAATGGATTCACAAGTGTTGACCTTAAATCTGTTGGACAATTTATTTTTCATTAGCGATAATTTAGAAAAAAGACGTTCCGCCGAGGCACTGCTATGAACCAAAGTAAATATATAAAGAATTCATAAAACCTATTTTTTTTTAATTTTCCGAACAGATTTGGTATTTGATGTTTTAAATAGTTGTTCATAAACTTTATCGTTTGCTTGAGTTTTTAACCGTTTCAGTTTATTTATAAATTGTTATTCTTCGGGGTCTTTTTTCATATCACTATATTTTGAAACTATCGCAAAATAATTAATTTCTTCATTTAACACATAATCTTAAAAAGTCGCCATTTAGCTTCATTTTAAAAAAGGGAGCCAAAAATTGGCCAGATGATTGAAAAACGCGAAATTTGTGACTAAAGTTGCCAAACGGTAACGTTGTTTGTAACAAACAACGTCTGAGAAACAAGAATTCATTCAGTTCCTTATTAGCTTTCAACGAAGTCGGTACTTAGCGTTGTTAAAGAAAAAAATATGGTATACTGAAAAACTATGTATTTGCGTATATTTATTTCTTTCAGTTCATAAAAAACAAATATTACACAAACAAGCTTTAAATTTATGTTTTGCAATTTTTTTTTTCATCTCTTAATAAATTTTATTTAGAATAAAAATTTTTTTTTGTGGAATATTGTAAAACGGATCATTTTTATTATTATTATTGTTATTATTATTATTATTATTATTATTAGTATTATTATTATTATTATTATTATTATTATTATTATTATTATTATTATTATTATTGTCTACATAACCACAAACGATTTTGTTTATTAATTTATTCGATTTTAATTTCTCAATTCACATGCACATTCCCTTACAGTGCAAACGCACCAATTTATTCTCTTAAAGACTCAGAAATACATGTACCTATCGCAAGTACAGGGCTCAAATACATGTACATATAAAATGTGTTCTCAATTTCAGTAGCCCTGAGCTAGGGTAAACGAATTACTTTGTCATTGTAAGGAGAAAATAATATGCATCAAAGATCACTTTTCGTGTCAAAAATTTGCTTCCATCCGGAAAATCGCCATACGATATTCATGCCATTCGTAAAGGCATGTTGAATCGATATTTTATTTTTCTTTCTACTTTACTTGCTTCGTTCGTAACTTAATTTCTTACTGGGTTTTTACTTCACAACTTTTGGTGAATCTTTTAGAACTTTCTTTTAAATAATACCATTATTTTAGGGATCCATATCCTTTGTAGTTATGAAGGTTTGGGTAGATAAATGCCCTAAGTAGACAATATTGAAAAATTAAATTTCCCATAGGTTTTCAAAAAAATGAGATTATATGGAAATCGTTTTAACATTTGTATCAATACTTTTTAGGTAAATAATTTACATCATTTTTATAGTTAATGCAAATACCGAATATAAAATTTTTATTTCTTTAAAGGTATGAAAGCATGATGAATTAAGTTCAAATGATTAAATTATTTTTGATACATTTTATTGAACTTTTAAATAACTAACTATAATGTATTAGCTGAATGCTCCTGCATTGTATGGAATCATAATAGTTAATAAAAAACATATTAAAGAAAACGTAAAATACAGCTTTGTCCAATTAAAACTTCCATTTTCATCGAAAAAAAAGTCCGAAAAATAGCGGCATTTTGACAATTTTCAGCATTATGCAATTTATTTATATCCTATAATTCCTTAAATATTCAAATTAATCTATATAAAATTTCATTAAAATTTTTTAGGAGTATCAATTGATCAAACATTACCTTCTCAGCCAAACCATAAATAATCATCTTGTTGTGGAGATTAGAACTAATTTTTTTAACTTTATGGTATCATATTTAGTATAACAGTTATTTTTTATTATCTTCATTGTACAGTTGTTTAATAAATAATCTTACTAAAAATTAATATCGGGCGGAATATTATCTTTTTTTTTAATTTTCCCTAAGAAAAATTGTGGAAATAAAATACAAATCCCCAAAAAATTAAAAAATAAAAATCTTCAAAACCTGAAAATCATCCCCAACAAATCCCCTAATCCTCATTCATTTTCATTTTTCAAAAGGAATCCCCATTTTGGGGATAAGTCCCCTAATCTGACAACACTGTCTTTGAATGTTGAAATTCATTCTTTTTTTGGAGAGAATCGCGATATTGTTACACCCACGGAAGGTAAACATACAATTGTACTCTTTTTTGTTACCACGACTCATTTTGTACAATTTTATATGATTTTATTTATACATATTTTATTTAAACATCAACAGTTTTTTATAATAGTGGTTTTGAGCCTGAATCCAAAATATTCAATAGTATTTAAAGCCCGCCTTTATACGTTGACCTTTCCATAAAGTAATAAAATCTGTGAATTTGGAAATATAATCAGATGTAAAATGCATGTACATATTTCTATCAAGATACACTTTCTGTTTTACTAAATAGTGCAAGAACAATAGTTAATTCACAGGAATTCAAACATTTTGCAATATTTTAAAATGGATACAAAATATTTATTTTTGAGAAAAATTTATTCAATTGTAAAATAGTTTTCCAAATTAGATTTGAAGGAACAAAGATTCCAAAATTTACTATTTCTGGTTAAAGTATCGTTGATGAAAAATGGGATAATTAAATTTTTGTTTCCAAACATATCATATCAAATAAGTTTATAGGGCAAGCAAACTACGTTATAGAAACATCTGAGGTTTAATTTATAAAATTGTAAACCCTAAAATATGTAATGTACAATAATTACTAAAACAATAAGTTTCTATGCTCTGTAAATCAAATTGAAGTGAAAATTTCCAAATTTCAAAGACATTAGATAATGAAAGCTGAAGTACTCGATTTTAAGGAATTAATCTTGGACGAAAATTTTCTTCCTAAGTTTATTTCAATAACAAAGCTACATTTTATTAAGATCTTCATATTATAATATAATATTTAACCTGAATATTATAGTTTAGATATACAAATTACATTTTTGAGTTTTGCATTAAGTAAAAAATAAATAAATAAATTTGAATTTTAGTACTCTGAGAGACGAAAAAGTACTATTTAAAATTTATTTTGATACCTAAAAATATTTTCATTTTCTATCCCTTTCATAGTGTAATAAGAAACGGACCTCGGAATAATTTCATTTTCTATCCCTTTCATAGTGTAATAAGAAACGGACCTCGTAAACGAAACTGTCAAATTGTTTTTGTGTTCGTATGTAATATTTTAACTATAAGGTAGTGTTGAACCACATTATTATTATTATTATTATTATTATTATTATTATTATTATTATTTTTGCTTATTAGTTTGTTTGCTTTTTTTGTTGATTATTTCTCTGTGTGTTTGTTTACATTTTTATTTCAACTTTGTTATTGCTTCAATGAGCAGAATTTGACATTTAAGACAAACCATTGAGAGAAAAAAGCCCTGAAATTTTTGTATTGTTGCATTGGTTGTAGACTTGCTCTAACAGTAAATAAGCCTACTTCTTCATTTTCTTATTTTTTGACATTATGTGCAGTGGCTTTAAACTAGCAAAATACATGCAATTGTTGTTTTTGCAGATGTACGATCACATTATAATTACATTATGTTTGTTATTTTGCATATCGAAATGGTTCTTTTAGCCCCAGTTTAGATATTTCTGGAATCAAAAATCTTTCTGGATTGTGGTCGAAAACTTCACAATAATATAGATGGATCTATCTTTATTTTTCAAATGTAATAATAATTTAAGTGGGCAACGCAACAATTTTTGCCCAAACACGAAATGCAAATAATTTAAAAACTTATTTGTTTATTAAATTAAAAAATATAAGACGAAAAATACCTGGGTACTATGGTATCTTATTATTCAGGTTTTTGTATTAATCGGTTAATTCGACAAATAATTATTCGAGGTTAAAAGTCGGTCGTTTAATAACCGATTATTGGCAATTTATTCAATTAACCGAAAAATCTTAGTAATACATGTACAGTTTTTCGCTCATTTGTATGAACTAATTACTATTTTTATGTACATTTTGTTGATGAAAATCAAAATTTTTATGACTTACATAAGTATATAACTTTGAATTTACTTTACTCAAATCTACTTTTTTCAGAATTTCTTTAAATATTTATGAAGTTATAATATTATAACCTTCTCATGTTGAATGCAAGTAGTGTTGTCTACTTGTATGTAAATTCTCCTTACAGATGATGATGAAGAGCGGGTTGTTGAAGTCAATCTATAGTGGAGAATGAATTATAATTACTCTTTTGATAAGAGTAATTATAATTTAGGTGGTTTTAGGAATAAAGAAAAATATGAGGGGGGGGGGGGGGTGTTTCAATTAATGGTGTAGCTGATGCTGGTGTACTGATACAGTATTTCACCTTTTCTTTCAGGGAAAATCCAGGTAAGTATCCTTTTGTTTTCAGTTCAACTTCAGTTTTTATTACAAAAGGATTTCTTTCTTAGAGTTAAGTAAGTTAGGTTAAGGTAAGCATTAGGAATAATTATTGTAGAGTAAATATTATTTATGATGATCGTGACGGCTCGATGGTAGGATGGTAAGTTGTTCTGTGTAAGATGGTATGATGCTAATTAAGATATTAATTGTAAGATAGCAAGATGATAAGATGCTGAGTGTTAGACAGAAAGAAGATAAGTGACTTAAAATGTGAAGGCAAACCGTTTTTCTTTTGGGTTTTCATTAAACCATCGGCCTTTTAACGAAAACCGATAATATTACTTTTTGTTGGAGAAAATTAACTTATGGTATTACCAGAATATTTTGTTCTTAGTAGCATACACTGAGAACAATTATCTTATATTAACTTCTTATAATTAATATAAAAATTATAATTTAATTATAATTTACATGGATACATGTCGCATTTTAATAAACAATTTATCAAAAAATATAATAATAATAACATCAAAAGAATTCAATAATATCTGGAACTTTTGATCTATAAGTAGTGCAAATTACCATAGGCTTGTCAATGGAAGATGTTCACTTTATTGATACCTAGTGACGGAGAAGAAAGTCACGTTCACATTTTCATGCAAAAGTGCAATGATTTTTTTTATCAGCGGAAGCAAATTAGTTTTAACTTTTATTAAACCAACATATTTTTTACAACAGAAATTATGCATAATGTTATTTTCCATTTGTTTGTAACAGTGGTTATTTGTAACCAGTTTGAAAAAATAACGAGCGAATCTCAACGTTTTATAGATCATTTGGATCTCTTTTTAGTATCTGTGGATATCTGTTTTGTATTACTTCTTAAGCACAAGAAAACGTACACTTATTGATATTTTTTAAGAAATGAAAAAGTACTTACCTAAAAATTTCTTTTATTTATTTTTGATGGGATATAACAAAGATTTTAAAAAAGATGCAGTTGACATAAATTTATCATAAAAATAAGAAATTATCTAATTTATAACTCCAGAAAACTAAAATTTGTATTTAAATAATTTAAAAATTATAGTTTTTACTATTCAAGGTAAATTTCGATCAATTCTTATTTTGTCCTCAAAATGCTTTTTATAAAGATTTTTGTCATTTCGGGTACTTTGTTTGTTAAAGTCAGTAGTTCCTTAATGCGATATTGCTGCCTATACCTAAAAGCCGTCTTTTTTTGGGTCAGACAATTGTTCTATTTTGTCATATCGTAAAAATGAAAGTTATAATCACAAATATGCTCAAAAAAAGGGTTTTATGCGCATTAAATATGCAACAAAAAAAAAAAAAAAAAAAAATGCTCTCAAAACGCTTAATTTTTTTTTAACAAAAATCATGTTTTTCATTAACACAAATTTTTTCTTATTCTTTAAAAAATGATTTTAATTTGTATAAAAGTTAACAACATATAGAAAGTATGTAACTTTTATATTGTTACTGAACGATTTTAATTTAAAAAGCAGATAAAAGGCTATTGTCTTTTATTGGATGATTCAGTCATCATCTCCAAAATATGCATTTCGTTCTAAAATACATATTAGCAAGATACATATGCAATTTATAGATGCATTTTTTGATAATTAACAATTAATTAAATTTAAAATTTTTTAGATGTATTTTAAATTTACTTGTTTACTATAAATTACCACTTTTAGTGAAATTGTAAAAAGTAATCCAATGCAATTTCTTAATAAAATGTGTAATCCTATTCATATTTTAAAAATAATACCAGAAAAATATAATTTTTATATGAAAAATGTAAATAGGTTGAAGAAGCAATTGCATTAAAATGAAATTAAAAAAAATGTTTTTTATTTGTTAAATATTCATGTAATGATGTAATTACAATTCAAATGCCGTTTAAGTCATTGATCTTTTCCGGAAATATTGTTATTTAAAGTTGTATACTTTTGAGATTTTTTATGTTTTCTGGGATATGCGTGCAAAATTTTATAAAAATTGAAAGACAGTCGGCAAATTTTTGGGCGTTCTTTCAAGGAATTGTCGATATATTATTTTTACAATATTAACTGATGCAATTCGGGCAAGTTTAAGACCTAATACGTCCTCTATATTACGTTATAAAAATGGCTTTAATAAAGATCAATTCTCTAAATCTTCAATGTTGTTGTCACAAGTCAAGCTCCTCGGCGATAAAATGGTATCTATTAAAGTTAATTTTAAATACATAATATTTTTGATTCTTTTCTTATTATTATTTTTTTATAAAATCAAAATTGAAAAACATACCATCGGACATAAAAAATATATCCTCAAAACATCAAAATATGCTCTAAAAGGGTTAAATACGATC
The DNA here is from genome assembly GCA_932274085.1 of Protocalliphora azurea. Taxonomy (NCBI): domain Eukaryota; kingdom Metazoa; phylum Arthropoda; class Insecta; order Diptera; family Calliphoridae; genus Protocalliphora; species Protocalliphora azurea. Next base: position 10,416,691 of record OW026524.1, read on the forward strand.
TAATAGCAACAAAATATGTTACAAATATGCACTAAATTCGCTAAATGAAAAAATATGCCGTTAAGGGTAAAATATGCACAAATATGCACTTACAATTCGATGCCAAAATGCTTCATTTGTTCTGAAACGTATAAATATTTTATCAATGGCTTCATTTAACGTCCATGGAAAAACATGCAGTTGCATATTTGTGGTTTCCCTGGTCTCATTTGAATCGATTTTCATATAGGAAGATTTGCAGATTCCATGTCCTCTGATATTAAGCAAAATAAATGAGTTGGATTGTGTTACCAAATTGTACTAAGCCAGGCTCATTTCTTCAGTTTTGCAAGTGGTGGAAGTTAAACGCACAAAAAGGCTTGATTTGCTTCTAACTACTACTTAGCACTTAGTGCTTACCTTAAGAGGTAGAATATGCTTCATTTGTCATTTGTCATTTTCTTCATGTTTAATTTATTTTATTACCATTTCATAACACAATTTTCATCACAGCAATTTTGCTTAAGAATAGTTGTGTTCGTATACTTGATATGTTGTGATAATTATCACAAAATATTGGTTGAAGTTGCTAAATCGCGTTCGTTTACTTGAACCTTGCAAGTGAGAGCAAGAGAGAGAGAGAGACAAAAAACTTGATGAAAGCTGCCGTATGTTTTTCTTCCAACAACTTCCACCAATAAAACATACGCATGCTTAAAACGATCATATGGTTATTTGTTTACAAATGTAAATAAAGAAATCAAAATATAAAAACTGAAATTTTGCGATAATTTAGAAGAGTAAATATAATAAAATATTAAGCACACATTTTAAATTTATATTTGTTTAGAATTATGTTAAAAAATTAGATAAAAATTAATTTAGAAAAGTTTTTATTTGCTGTTGAAAATCAGTTTAAGAGATGCCATATTGCGTTTTAGGTTAAATATTTTGAGCTTTTTTAGCGTTTCTGTTAAAAATTATATTTTAATGAAATAACTTTTAATTTAATGTTATTAATAAATATTTATTATATTAATAACATTTTGCTTTCAATTTGTTAATTAAACAACAGTTTTCTATGTTTTTTTGTTTTTATAGATAAATCGGCGTTAATTTTTTTCTCTAAAATAAATTTGTTGCATAAATCTAGCTGGAAAGTACGCGAACACAGCTAATATCTTTCAGTGTAGTGAATAAGAGTTTTCACCATTTCTGAGGAACTTAAAAAATTTTTTCTTATCCATTTTGCATTCGAAAGTACTAGTACAGGCTTTAGTTTTAATTTATGTAGCATCATTAATCACAACCGACAACTGATTTAAGAAAAAACTGCGTATGGTTCCATTCTGATAAAACACTATAAAACACTTTTTAGAAATTTGCATAATTTTGCTCGCATTCTGCAGTACATCATTTTCTTCCCTAAAAATCATTAAAAACGTAGAATTTTCCAAAGAAAATTTCAACGATTTTCTTTAAAATTGAAAATATAAATGAAAATTTAGACAATGTTTTCAGTCTTCTTAACTTTTGATTCATTTAAAAAAATATAGAAAAGTTTTTATATTTAAGAAATTATTCTTAAATATTATGAACTGAAATCAATGAAAGTAAATTTGTATATTTACGTACAAACGTTTTTCTGTGTATTTTTTATACCCCACACCACTATAGGTGGTTGGGGTATTATGCGTTTGTGCTTATGTTTGTAACGCACAGAAAAAATCATCCACCACCCACCTTAAAGTATACCAATTGAATCAGAATAGCTTTTTGAGTCGATCTAATGATGTCCGTGCGTAGGTCTGGCTGGCTGTCCATGTAAACCTTGTGCACAAAGTACAGGTCGCAATTTTGAAGATAATTCAATGAAATTTGGCACGTAGGACTTTTATCAATGTTTGTGCCAAATAATTGACCATAGCTTCCATATAAAACCCTCTTTCGAAAATCACTTTAACGTGCATAAATCACATACACATATTAGTATCAAGTTAATATTCGACACAAATAAGTTTTATATAAGTAGAAATCACAGTGACAAATTTTATGAGGATAGCTCCATAATTTACCATAGTTCCCATATAAGACCACTTTCCGGAATCACCCTAAGGTGCATAAATTCATATAAATGTTAGTATTAACGTAATATTCTGTATTTTATTTTACACTTAGTATATGTATCGGTCTACAATGTCTAATATAAAACCCCTTCACGAATTTAGATGGACATACACAAAGGTGTGGGGTATCATATGGTCGGACTTTCTTACTTGGTTTTTTTTAAGCCTAAATTTATATGTGCATGCAAGTTTTACTCTGCAGATATAATAAATTTTGATGTGCATAATTTCAAAATTAAAGTTTTTTATTCACGAAATTAAAGAAATTATTATTATTATTATTAATTTGAAATTGTTCTTATTTATTTGATTTATCTTATTTAATAGAGTTAGGAATGATAATTAATTTTGATGAATTGTTCGTTGCAACGCGTTGTTAGATAGTACGACTGACTGAAAGATTTCTTTCTTTTCTTTCATATTTCACTTACTTAAAGATGTTTGTTTTTGTGAAACAATAATTTCTTATTGAATGGTTAATAATTTTTTATTAATATTGTTTCTTGCTATTTCATTCAGCTGTTTTGAACACACTACATTTGTGTATTATTTACATTAAATTTATTTGTTGCCGGATGAATTCACATATTCAGATGTGAAACAAAAGTGAAATATATATAAACATGAAGGATTATGAACTATTTCATATCTTTCATTTCATATTTCTTTCATGAATAACACAACTCTATTATTTATTAAAATTTCTTTAAAATTTATTCCTAATCCTGGTATGTGAATAAATAAAATGTATTTTGTGATTGAAATACTTATAAGTGAGCACAAAAAAACTAGTGCATAAAATTCCGGTTATAAAAATTATGCACAAAGAACCATCTATTGATATGATTTTTATTAAATAAAGCTTTAAATTTTAAATAATTTCTTATTGGTTTTATTAAAACTTGTAAGCTTTTCTGCAAAACTTTTATTATGTATCCTTTAAATATTTTCTGAATAAGGTTCAATACATTTTAACTGATTTGGTACATATAACATTTTTTATATAAATTTGAACTAAAGAGTAAACTCATGTTGTTTTTAATAGTCCAATATGATATCATTTTCTTATCCAAGAAGAGTCACCGTTTGGGAAGAAGTGTGCAGCAGCTCTAATACATTTTTAATGACACTACTTAGTGCATTCCTTGGGTATCGAAATACTATTATTTAGAAGTGTAAAAAATACATCAAGAAAATATCGAAATATAATCGTATTTGTATAATAATCATGTTTTTAATGCAGTTGGAATATTTATCATAAATATTTTTAATTATAATTGAGCTAAATGATTACCTTATATTCCAACACACTATTATAACTCACTATAATTTTAAACTAAATTAATAATTCACTATAACTTTAAATTAAATATGAAATATTTAAAGACAAAAATCACTCATTAAAAATTAACAATTTTTTATATTAATACATTTTTTATTTAACACTTAAACAATAACATTGATCACTTTAAGAGTTATACATACTGAGCGAAATTATGTCGAGCTTGTTCTTTTTCTTTACTCTGGAACGTAAACAAGTCAAGTCAAGTTTTTAGATCAAAATTTGATACTAATGTGTTTTGTTTTTTCAAATTCGTGTATTTTGTACTTTTGAACTACCAGGAGTGTCAAATATATACACTTTATAGTGGATGGATGAATAAACTCTGTTCCAAATGCTGGTAGGGAATAAATATATATCATTTTTAATATACATACATATATACATATAACAAACATTATAAAGCAAAAATTTAAACTATAAAATTTTTTGTGCGCACTGAATAGTTTGATTTATTTCAACTATTTAAGGATAATTGTCCAAGTTAAATAAGCTATCTGTTATTTTTATTGCATTTAGCACGTTACATTAACTTCTTATTTTTGTCATGTATTTTTTTGAAATTTTTTTCTGAGTAAAATTCTATAAAAAGTTAAATAAATTGCCGTTTAGAAAAAACCAGTTAACCGGCTTTAAAACACCGGTTTTAAAATAAACGGATATTTGGAAAAAAAAACGAAACCGACATTGTTTGCAGAAAATCGGAAACCGGCTTTCGGTTTCCGTGAAATAGTAGCATTATAAGGCATGTGGTTGGTTCTATCCTGATGACACGGTGATGACAAATTTTGTAAGGATCGGAAAGTACATAAATCCCACATTAATGTTAGTATCAAGATAATCATTTTGACGTATATACACGATGGTGTAGGGTATTATATCGAGCCTTAACAGTGAAAATGTCTTAAGTGCAGAACACAAAACTTCACAGGGGAAGCATTTTTGTGATTGTTATATACATTTTTAAAATTGTTACTCAAATTTGCATATAGTGAGTACAACAATTAATTTTTTAACTAAAACGCTATTTTTAGTGATTTTTTTAGAATTTGATTAACTGATTTGTATAAAAAAATCTGACGTAACTATGACTATCAAAGTCTATTTATGTTTAATTTTTTTTTATAAAAATTTGTCGGATTTTTAAAGTTAGAAAAAACATTTTTATGCATATTTATTGAAAAAAAATACTTGAAATTGTTTATTTTTCTATGCATATTCATTCTACTTTTGCATATTTCTGTGCATATTATCCATTTTTTCGTGCTTTTCAAGTGCATATTTATATTTTTTCATGCATATTTAAATTTGTCATGGTTATGTATGTTAATTCGTATTATAATATAATTTCTTTAATTATTTCTATGTAATAATTAAAAATTCTGAAAATATCGAATTTTGTCCGAAATTTTTGATGCATCATTAAATGTGCCTCTCAAGAGTCTTTTATATAAGACAAAAATTGTACATTGTTCCCTTGAAAGAATTATAAAGGGGACTTTTTTCCTTTAACCCAGCGTGCAAGGGTATACCGCCAGGACAAAAATTTTCAGAAACGTTATCTTAGAATGATGTGAATTTTTATTTGAGAGGTCGGTCTGATGTACATATGTTACTAAATAATACTTTCTTAAAACGAAACATTTAAACATAAATAATGACAACAATTTTAATTTGGAAATGAGTTGCAAAAATTAGTCGCATTCTGAAAAAATAGGAATCAGAGCAAAGCTGATTACTTTATATACTTACCGGATCTTCAAATAATTCCTCAACTCTTGTGTGGACATCTTTATTTTTCTTCTTTCGAACTAGAACATACACCATTTCAATTCCAGGACATGACGTAAATAATTTGTTAAGGAGAACTAAAAGTAACACATAGAACAAAATCGGAATTAGGGGAAAAACATTAAAATTTAAAAATAATATATATATATATATATATATATATATATATATATATATATATATATATATATATATATATATATATATATATATATATATATATATATATATTTAAAAGCACACTAAGGTACAATATAAAATGTAATGCTTTTTATAATTTTTCGTTACAAAAAAATCATAAAATATTCTTCATTTGAAGTTAATAAATTACTAACAATTATTTCATAGGGAAAACTATTTTTATAACAATAATATTCGAGAGCCCTATTAAAGGATTCTATATATTTTTAAATTAATATTATTAACTAGTGTTTTTATCAAAACTATAAATAAATAAATAAATAAACGTTTCAAAAGGCATACTATGGATATATATACAGAAGGGTGACCCCAAAATAAAAAGTATCGGTGTTACCAGTTCAAATCAAAATTTACTTCATTCTGAGATACTATTTCTCAAAATTTTCGTCCTTATATTATCTTTCTTAAGCTAGATCAAAAAACGGAAAAAATATTTCGGTTTAACTGCCAAAGGATTATTTTGTTCTTATTTTTGGAAATATTTATGTGTAAAAAATTCAAATATCCAAATTTTCTGTGAAAAAATGCAAAATTTCGAATTTTTCTGGACCTGATCCCAAATTTTTCTTATATTATTAAATGCGCGTCCCAAAGGTCTTTCTTGCGTTACCAAATTTTCATATTGAAGAATAAAGTTGAAGAAAATCCGGAAACCCAGAAAAAGTTACATTTTATCCAGCTCATGAAAGGATAATGTCTGGACGAAAATTTTAAGAAACGGTATCTTAAAATGAAATAAATTTTCATTTGAGTTGGGAACATCGAACTCTTACTTTCTATTCATGGAAACGGGGTATGTACATATTGTTAAGAAATTGTACTTAAATTCATATATAACGGTTTTAACGGCTGGTTTAAAATTAAATAATGCTTCACAACCTTTCTCAATGCTTCTCGACCTTTCTGTTTATGTTAACAGCAGTTAACATATCTGTAGAAATTATTAACATAGCTGTAAACATACAACATAAGTATTGCAACATTAAATGTTAAAGCTGCTAACATTGACATCGAAAGTTCTAAAATTCGAATATACTAGTTTGTCCCATTGAGTCAGACTAATTGGAAGCATCGTTAGGTAGAGACAAATTAACTGTCTTGGCTGTATATTCTTGTACATTATTAAAGTGTGTAATTTAAGTGTGTGTGTATTGGAACACATAGTGATTATTTAAACTGTTATTGTTGTACATTTTTAAATAAAATAAAGAGTCGTTACAACTTCTAAACTAATAAACTGCTTTTATTTGTAATCAAAGTACCGGCTTATTTAAAAGGAAATAAACCACAGTTTTTAAAAGGTAAAAACGTAACAATATATACATTAAATTCGGTATAGTCTAGCATAGCACTAAGTTGTTTTTGTTAGTTGTTTAATTCTTTAAAATGTCCTAAAATTTAAAATAAGGACATGCAATAACAAAAATGAAATTAATTTCTATTAATATTGCTCAATTTTCGTTAAGCATAATATGAAAATATTATCTTTAATCTAATTAATAGTTCTGGAGCTGTCCAAAAACTTGTGACGAAAAAGTATTTTAATTCAGAATAAATTTGATTTTATTTTTATCTGAGTAAATAAAATCGAGTCTCTCGATTTGGACATGGATTTCCTTTTTTAAATCATTCGATCATCTTCACTAATGTATTTAGTAAGTAATACTTAGTATTTCTATTAAGGATTTCTAATGAAATTGAAAGTTTTTATAAGAATTACAAAAAGTTTTTAGACTTCTATATAGCGTTTATTTGCAAGTTTATAATAAAAGCGTATATAATTGAATGGTATATGATAATGGATTGGTTTTTAAAAATCCTTTCTATAAATTAACCATTTATTTTGACAATTTTGAGAAAATTTTTATTTTAATTGCTATTATTTTTTTGTATGCGTTAATTTTGAAGGAAAAAATTTATAAGAAATGCTGAAAATTTTTTTGAATCCCCTTTTTAGAAAAAGTCGTCAAAATAGGGCAAAAACAGGCCATTTTTAACACGAAAAATCGTCAGATTGACGATAAATCGTCAAATCTGGAAACATTGCCAACGAGTATGTTTATGAAACATATGCAGAATATTGGAATACAGAACATTTTTAAACAGTTCATTTGAATTTATTCGCTGTATTTTTTTCTATATTGGTTCTGGGTGTCGATGGAATATTCCGAATTACTGAGGCTTCGTTAAGAAATGTGGGCTTTAATTATTCTTTGTATACATTATACTTGTAGATGTAATTCGCATTTGATAATCAGATATTAAGTAATTTATATCACGAAAGATCGATTAAGAAATCCGTAAAATTATCCAAGTTATGCTATGGAATACGATAGAAATCTTCATTTTTATTTTTTTTTTTTTAATTTCGAAAAACTAGCCATTTTATTCACGATTTATGCTTACGATTTCGTTGAAATAAAATTATAATTAAAATATAATACATTTTTAAAAAAGTCCATTTATAATGTAAGTTTATTTTTCAGATGCATTTTTGAAAGCGTGACTTCCTTCGCTTTTAAATTTTTCTTATTCTATCTTAAAAAGTGTTTTATGGAGTAAAAGATTCATTGAGATATTTTTGTGACCGAAATGTTTACTATTTTTAATAATTTTTAGGGAAAAATAACAACAATTCTCCATACAAAATATTACACACGTATAGTAGGTTTTGGACTTGGGAAAACAAACATTGTTCCTAATGTTGTTTAGCATGCTGAATTCGAATAATCACTCCTGTTTTCAAAATTTATTCTAGTTTTCGAGATATTAATAAAAATATGTTTTTTCTATATTTGAGATTTAATAACCAATTCACTCAATGAAATGTTATAAATCGGAATTGAAAAATGGCAAAACTGAGTCGAATAAATTGTTTAGAATCTGTTTCAGATATTTGAGTTCAACAGTAGGAACGCAACATGCCCTCGTTCTAAAACTCTTGGTATCATTTTTCGATTTTCACCAAATTTGTGTCTGTTCGCTCTCCATTATTGTTACTCGTACTGCTAAAGTTTTAGGTGAAAAATCGAAACGGGAATAAAGAAAATTAAGTATGAAGGAAATTTGACTTCTAAACTTGTGGAAGTTTAACTAACACTTTAAAACAAGCTTAAAATGAGGGGCTTTCTGATTACCGAGAATATTGCGAACAAAATTTTGGAATTACCTTACCGGTGCACAGTGTCACATTTGGCAGTTTTAGAAGGACAAATAATTCAGTTTTGGATATATTGGATTGAAATGTTGTATTCTTCCAGTAGACAAGCCCGCAAGCATTCCCAATAAAAATGGGCGTGTAGAATCACCGTCACTCCCAAACAAAAAAAAACTTTTTTCCATTGAATTTCGGACAGGAATACTTTAAGGTGGGCGTGGCAGAATCCAACCAGACCTATCTTAATGTATTATTTGCATATAAAATTTCTGGTCATTATCTTAAAGTTTTGAATTAATTCTGAACAAATTGCTAATATGAGGTACTGCACATTTTTTCTAATATTTTAAAAGATCACAAAAAATCCGAGCCAATATTCTCAAATATAATTTTATCGATGCTCTTTTATATACTAATGTATCTTTAAATTGAAACTCGATGGAACTTTTTGGTTTAAGTAAAAAAAGAATTAAATATATATATATATATATATATATATATATATATATATATATATATATATTAATATTAACATTTCTTTTAAGTAAAAAAAATATAGCTTTAATATTGAATTTTTACCTAAAAATTTATAATAAAATTATTTGGATACATTTTAATATCAATACTAGCTGTTTCTACCCGACGTTGCACGGGTTGTCCGATATATATATATTAAAAAACATGAAAATAAAACTTAATTTAAGTTCATGTTATGACTTTTATCTATCATACTTATATTTCCGATCAGTGATTATCCCTTACAATCAAAACCCAATCGCAGATTCAGAGAGTCATTATATCTATTAAAAGCATGGACAGTTGGAGAAAAAGTGTACTTCTTTACGACCATAGGGACTCACATGTTCCAAAAAAATTAAATTATCGTACTTTGGTTTGAAAGTACTCAATGGATCATTCTAAATATTAAGAAGAATACTCTTCCAGGCATAAACTATGGTCTTGAAAAGATTAAACTTTGTGTGATCTTTTTTCCTATCAAGTTTCGTAGTTGAGATGGAAAAGGGCGGATATGTGAATAGGAGCTATTACAGTGAGTATTAAAATTTCATGGAAATATTTTTTATTTTTTTTATTAAACTACTTAGCTGTCATAAATTATAATATTAGATTATTGCATTCCAAGATAACTATTTTAGTGATCGTCTTCTTCTTTAGAAATTACAACAAATGGCTTAGTAGTTAAATTAAAAATTAGGGGAATACAATCTGATCTAAGATTTGAATAGATTTGTCTGTCGATCAAAAAGTCTGGTAAAACACACTTACAAATTATCTTAAACACATTGCTGTTGCTGAAAACACATTCTGTTTGTTAATTCCAACTTTGGAACATATGGGCTAAACTTAAAATTTTTAACGATCTAGACTGACTTCTTTTAAGGAATGATTCTTAATTTATTCTTAGGACTGAGATCCATAAATAAATAAAATATTTATATTTTCTTTAAGAAATTTTTATTTAGTAGAGAATGAGTTATTAAGTGTTTTTAATAAAAATAGTGAAATCGGATGAGCAACAGAAATTTAGCAAACGCTTTAGAAATGTTCATGGCAAATGTGAAAAGCTATATATCACTTCCTGAGGAATCTGTGGGATGTTATTGTGAGAATTTTTATGTTAATAAGATTCACAGATTTATTTGCAATGAATATATTGTCAACTAAAATGCAAAATTGACAATCAACACTTTCTAAGATTTTACAGGTGAGATAAAAAACTTAAGTTAGTTTTCAACTTATAAAAAACGATTTTGTTACAAAATCTATTAAGTTAATTCTTTCACTGCAAATGATAAATTTAAATGATTTTTGTGAATGGACACAATGAGACAGTGAAAATATACTTTTTAAATGACCTAGTATAGGTCGTAGGCCTAATTGAGTAACTTATTTTGCAATTTTTAGAATTTCCAAAACACAATCAACATCTGATGTTATCCACAAAAAACTTTTAAATTCTTAAAAAGTAACAAAGAATTTTTATTCCTTCCAAAGCATACATATATATACAGATAAGCTAAAAGCTATGTGAATTAATGCAGAGATTGCGTGCAAAATTAAGTAAAATATTTCTTTACAAACGAACAGGATTTGATAACGGAGAACGTATCAAATCGTGTTAAATATGTACATCGATTCAGTAGTTTTCGCATGGGCGGAAAAAGGTGCGTGACATTTAATGAAAACAACATATCATAAAAAGTAGGTGTGGTATCGAATAAATAAATTGAATAAGCTGTAGGTAAAATAATTTGTTATAAAAAGTGGTCGTGGTATCAAAAAATAGGTCTATATTATTTCTGAACTATATGTATGCTAAGTTTAATGTGAATCGATTCAGGAGATGAGCCAAAATGAAATAAAATTAAGTAAAATATAATTTTCAAAAAAGGGGTGCAAAAAGAGGCGTAAATTCATGATCTGGTATAGCCTAAATTTCCCTCTGGATAAGGAAATATTTGTGCGCCAAATTTTATTTAAATCGGTCTAGTAGTTTCGCCGTAAAAGAATAAGAAACAAACATTTTGTATTTATATATATATATAAATACTAATAATATTTACTGAGATGTATGCAGTTACTTCTTCACAAAAATTTTAAATAAAAGTAGCAACTTTGAAAAAACACAATTTCAGAATGATTTAAGCTTAATATCAAAATAAGAAAATATTTTTTATAATTTAGATTTAAAAACTTTGGTCTGTTTCAACATTCGTTCTAAAACAGGTTTGATATTAAACGTTAAAAACGTACATATTTCTTGGGGTTAAATATTAGACAAACTTTTCATGGGTCAATGATATAGCAATGGTTATAATCAAACCATTATTTCACTGGGCCTTCATATAAAAAATTTCTCGGAAATAAATGTCTGTATTTGCGAAAAATTCATAACAGCAAAATTTTGCCTAAGCAAAAATCACACCACAAAATTTCATGAGGATCGGTTCAAAATTGACAATAGCTCCTATGTAAGACCCCCCAAAAACCACTTTCATAAATAAATTTTATTAATGTATAAATCTTACAGTCAAATTTCACAACGATTAGTCCATAATTGACAATATATTCCATATAAGAACCTGTCAAAACTTGCCTGACTGTAACTTTCTTACTCACTTTCAATATTTTTTTATAATTCTGTATAGATCCCTTTTTAAATAAAGCAAATGAATAAGATAAATCAACTCTAGTTTTTAAGTTTTGTTCGGAAAAAAAGCATATTATCTTTGGAATTTTTTTGAAGATATTTTCGCAATTTCATCCCTGTGTGAGTCGTGAGAAGCCCTGGTTTAATGAATAATTGAGATTTTTTTCTATACTAGTGTTGCCGTTTCGTGATTTTCCTACCAAATATTGAATTAGGTTTTTTGTTGATTTGAGACTTTAAAAAAGTTATATGATATACATACATACATACATACATACATACAAACATACATACTTGCATACATATATACATATATACATAATATATGTATAAATCCAAAAGAAATGGTTAAACCACTGCCAGATTTGACGATTTATCGTCATTTTGACGATTTTGGGTGCTAAAAATGGCCTGTCTTCTAAAAGGAGGTTGACTCAAAATTATTTTCAGCACTTTTATGTATTTTTCTTCAAAAGTAAGAAAATATATACGTGAATCAATCTATTATCATATTATATTCATATATGCTCTTTAATGAAATGACGAATTAATATTCTATGAAAGGCCGAAACTTTAAATTTCGTAATGAAATTAATTTTATAATCAAATCAAGATATTTGAAGTCCTTAAATAGCAATTCTAAGTAGTGGTACTTAGGATATTATAAGAAATTAGTCCAGACTTTTTTGATCAATTCATTCAAAAAGCACTTAAAAATGTTTTTTTAACAACTTAAAAAATTAAGTATTATTCTGTTTTATACGCATATTTTAAGACTTAATAGATACTAAATGACAACGTGAAAAAAATTAATTCATTCTTTATTAATTTGTTTTTAATTTAAAATTTAATTATGAAAAACAAATTTTTAAATATAAAACAATAGAAAACGTCCATTTACATATAAAAACTAAATTTTTAATGTTGACGATTTATTGACGATAATCGATTGCGAACATTCACAACTGTGGTTTAAACCAGAAAGTACCAAATTTATTATGTTATGTAAACATACTGTCAGCGTCAAAAGAAAGTATACAGAATGAATAATTTCGTTTTACACGGTTCTTTACTTGTTTGATATAAGATATAACCAAAACATTTATATATTTTTAAATTAGTATTAATTTAAATCAGAAAAAAATTACAAGAAATATAATATATTGTTACGAAATTGTTAAATTCAAATCTTTCTCAATGCTTCTAGACATTTCTGTTTATGTTAACAGCAGTTAACCCCAGGTCTACAACTGAGATTAACGCTGATATAATATGTGAGATAACGCCGGCAGAGGAGAGTAACCATTTTGTTTATATTATGTTAAATCTTAAATAAGGGGTACGCGTATTCTAATAAATCCTATAAGATATCATTATTTTCAGTCAGTCGCAGAGTAAACATGTCCTTTTTATTTAAGCAATTCGCACTTTTTTAGCACAATTTTTATAAAAATATTTTTTAACATGTAAAACAAACAGTAAAAGGAAACAATTTTACAAAAATTACAAAAATTACGCACACAAACAAACTTTCGTGTTCTTATAATATGGTTGTGTAGAGAAATCTCACCACAACAGTCTCATAATACATCTTATAATACTAATATTTGAATCTACACGTGAAATAATTCTCTCAGAGAGCAAATTTGACACTCTCTGACACAAAAATATTACATATTATGTTACGTCTAGACGGGCTGTAACATATCTGTAGAAATTGTTAACATAGTTGTAAGCATACAACATTGAATATAAAAAGCTTTCACCATTGTTCGTAAGTATGGCAACACTAAATGCTAAAACTGCTAACATTAACATCGAACGCTCTAGTTTGTCCTTTAAGAATATTATAGAAAGAAATATAGCTTTCGAGAAACATCTAATAGATGTCAGTGCAGTGTATATAAATTGGCCGTGAGAACACCATAGAGTCAGTCTAATTGGAAGCGTCGTTCCCTAGTGTCTACATTAGGCAATTTTTTATCAAAACAAACGTCAAAATCAGTGTGAATATATACAAGGTAACCTTAGTTAAATAGCTGATTATTATTTTGGTTGTTACAGATGTCAAACTGCATATATAAAAAATAATAATGAATACGCCATAAGTTTGACGTTTGCCTTGATAAAAAATTCTCTAATGTAGACACTATGTTAATTAAAGACAAATTAATTGCCTTGGCTGTATAATCTTGTACATTATTAAAGTGTGCTGTATAAAGTGTGTGTGTATATTAGAACACAAGTGACTATTTAAACTGTTATTGTTATACATTTTTAAATAAAAAAAAGAGTCGTTACAACTTTTAAACTACTAAACTGCTGTTATTTGCAATCAAAGTATACGGATTATTTAAAGGAAATAAACCACCGTTTTGAAAAGGTAAAAACGTAACAACGCAAAAAATATTTAATTTTGTGACTTCATTCCAATTTATTGAACTCATTAACTTTTGTTTATTGAAAATCGCTGACGTATTTCGAGATATTAAGAAATTTGTTTATTGCATATGGAAGCAAAACTTAAACAATATTATTGATAAATTTAAGCTATAGTTAAACATTTAAGTAAATGTTTGTTTCAGTTTATAATTAAGAATGAAAGTGTAGTGCTCTCAAAAAAATAAAAATCCTTTAAAAAAAAAATAATAATAAAAATAAACACCCAAGTGTTTAAGTTGCGCCCAACGTGAAAGGAAAAGTCCTTAAGAAACACCCCATAGCCTGTGAAGGACATTCTCAACATTAAAAGCACCCACTGGTTGCGAATGAAAACAGAAGGCATCCCATAGGCTACAACCGAAGGTATCATTCATAAAACACAGGGCGTTTTAAGTGGAGACACCAGTATAGACACATGTACCACAGTAGCAACGTGAAAAGGAGTAATAACTAGTAATAGAAAAGTGAATTAATAAGAAAAAAATTGAAGTGTATTAAAGGCCAAAGAAAGAACAAATTTTAGAAAAGTAAATTAATTTTATAAAGAAAAATTACATTAAAGATTAAATAATTAAATCATAAATCTAAATACAAATATCGATGAAAAATACAAATTTTAGAAAAGTGAATTAATTTTCAAGAAAGTCTAAGTCATTTTTTTTATTTTCAAATAAATTAAGTAATTCAATCATAAATCTAAATACAAAAGTGAACTAATTTTAAGAAAGTAAAAGTCTATTAGATACTAACAAAGGAACAAATTTTAGGAAAGCGAAGTAATTTATATAAAAAAGAAATGTCAAACCCAAATAATTTGATTAGGGCCCCGATCCTAAGTAATCCAAACCCCCCAAATTTGGCACACGTAGAAAATAGAGAAAGTGAAGATGACAGGATTGCTAGAATTTGTGCACAACAGTGCGAATTGGCTATCAGAAGATTTTTAGACCCTAACGCAAATATAGGTGGCGAAGATCAGGAAATAGAGGAACGATACAGAAATAATTTGACAGATCTTGACAAAGTACCCGACGTTGTACGTAGTTTGAGGGAATTCTCAGGAAACCCTTCAGAGTTTAGCTCTTGGAAAAAGAGCGTCGACCGAATTCTTGTGATTTATGAACAAATGAAAATAACACCAAAATATTATGCTATTTTAACAACTATCAGAAATAAGATTATTGGAAGCGTAGAAAGTATTACAAAATGTCTTCCATTATACTATGCAGACAAGAGATATCTTACGATTTTGGAGTACCAAATGAGTACTCTGGTCCAGACCATTTGACAGAGGAACAGAAAAACAACCTTCTGGACATAATTTTAAAACACAGATCGTTTTTCAGCGAACCAAACGAGAGCTTGACATATACTTCGGCTGTAGTGGCCGAAATCCGCACAAAAACTGATGAACCTGTATATTCTCGATATTACCCCTACTCCATGCATAAAAAAAGAAGAAGTTGAAAAACAAATAAGAGAACTTTTACAACAAGGCATTATCCAGTCTTCCAGATCGCCCTACAATTCTCCGATCTGGATCGTTTCAAAAAAAAGCAAATGCATCAGGGCAGAAAAAATTCAGAATAGTAATTGACTACCGAAAACTGAATGAACAAACTATACCAGACAAATACCCAATTCCTGAAATAAATGACGTACTTACGTAACTTGGACAAAATAAGATTTTTTCAGTTTTAGACCTAAAGAGTGGTATCCACCAAATACCACTGCAGGATGCAGATAGGCAGAAGACGGTGTTTTCAGTGAACAATGGTAAGTATGAGTTCACAAGACTTCCATTTGGCTTAAAAAACGCACTGTCCATATTTCAGCGTACTTTGGACGACACTCTGAGACAGCATATTGGAAAGATATGCTTTGTCTACATGGATGACATTATAATATTTGCGGAAAATGAAAAAAGCACTATGAAAATATGGATATTATATTTCAAACCTTAGAGTGTGTAAACATGAAAGTCCAACTGGACAAATGCGAATTTTTGAAGGAAGAGGTAGAGTTTTTAGGCTTTGTTATTTCAAATAAAGGAATGAAAACCAACCCAAAAAAGGTAGAAGCGATTTTAAACTTTCCAAGACCCTAAACACAAAGAATTAATATTATTTTTGGGAACTTCGAATTATTACAGACGCATTATCAGGGATTATGCCAAACTTGCAAATCGCCTGATAACGCTTTTGAGAGGGTAGGCAGGACGTTCGTCTAAATACACTTCAGGAAAGATACCGATAGAACTAAATCAGGAGGCCGAAGATGCTTCTAATAATAAAATAAAAACAATATAAGCTTCAAAAGATGTTATGCTAGCCACAGGCGTCTCAAATTATACTGTACTATCCCAGGATAATAGGCCGATCGTCATCAAGTCGTCTATCAAGGACTCTTAGTAGAGCAGAAGATTATTACGAAACAAACGAAAAAGAAATGGTAAACGTCTGGGTATTAAAATCGCTTCGAAGTTATTTATATGGATCCCCAAAATTGAAAATTTTTAATGACCATCTTCCTCTCACATACGCACTCAATAATAAAAATTCCAACTTCAAGTTGAAAAGATTTAAAGCATTCCTTGAGAACTTTAATTATGAACTAAAATACAAGCCTGGCAGTACTAACGTAGTTGCTGATGCTCTATCCAGACCATCTGATGACAATTTCCAAATAAATACTCTGACCGTAACACAACACAGCGATGACAGTTCATCGCGAAACTTTATACAATTCACCGACGCTCCAATAAGTATCTTTAAGAATCAAATTCTTATATCAAACGAAGAAGATCAAGCATCCCATAGCTTTTAAATAGTGTTTCCAACATATCATAGATACATCATAAACGAGCCTAATATTATCACAGAATCTCTCACGCATCTTTTGAAAAAAAATTTAAACCCATCCGTTACTAATTGCATAATAACTTCCCATAGCATTTTGGACAAACTGCAGGAAATTTATAAAGAAAATTTTACACAATATAGTTAAATATTCAAGAAAAATAGTAACAGACCTGAAGAAGAACAGAAAAGGGAAATAATAGCATAATAATAATAAATATAATAAAATAATAAATAATAATAATAAAATAAAAATAATATTAAAAGCATAATAGAGCCCATAGAAATAGTTTAGAAAATAAAAATCAACTCCTCACGAAATTTTACTTCCCACATATGCTAATCTTTGCAAAGTTTGTAAAGAAAATAAATATGACAGACACCCAAATAAAACGACAATTCAGGAAACACCAATTCCATGATACCCCTGACAAATCGTACATATCTATATTTTCATCACGGAAAAGAAAGCTATACTGACAGCTATAGACAAATTTTCTAAATTTGCACAGGTTAAAATATTAAGATCTCGAGCAGTGGAGGATATTACAGAACCGCTAAGGGAACTCTTACTTTCTTTCGACATTCCAAAAACAATTGCCATGGATAACGAAAAGTCCTTCAATTCTACAGCTATCATTTTTTATGTTGGAAAATCAGTATAATATAAAAGTATTTAGGATTCCACCATATAGTAGTAGTGTAAACGGGCAGATTGAACGGTTTCATTCTACGCTCTCAGAAGTTATGCCTTGTTTGAAAGCTGATAGCACACACAAAACATTTTCGGAACTACTGCATAAAGCAGTTTACGAATACAATAATTTCATACAATCAACCATAAAAAAGAAGCCAATAGAAGCATTCTTCTTAGGAAGAGTAAGTACCAATATTCAGGAAATAGAAAAATTTAGATTAGATACTATCAAAAGACTCCAAGAAAAACAGTTAGAGGACATGCGATACCATAACAAAAGAAAAACCATACTTAAGACCTACAAACCTGGACAAGTCATTTATATAAAAGCAAATAGAAGACTAGGAACAAAACTGAGTAAAACACCGAAAAGAAACAGTTGAAGAAAATAGAAACACAACAGTAATAATAGAGTCAGGAAAGCCAATACACAAAAATAATATACATTTCAGACTATTTTTCACCGTCGCTTCGGCTGATATTAAAATAATGGACTATACGAACTCACAAGTAGTGACTCTAACATCAGTTCAAACGAAACTAAAAACTGGGACCTTCAAGCTTATTCACATCATTAATATAAACGAATACCAGGAATTAAGCAACAGATTGCAGGAAATATTATATCAGAATGTTAGCCAATCACATTTCCTCTATCCATTCTTGAATCATCAGTTAACAGAACTTCATGAATATTTGAATTGATTAAAACCAAGACCCAAACGATCCTAAAACTTCTTAGGATCTACATGGAAAAGGATTGCGGGGAGCCCTGACAATGACGATTTTGAAATATTAGAGAAAAAAACAAATAATATATTGAGAGACAATAATAAACAGGTAGTTATAAATAGGTTATCTACTGAAAAAATCAAGGAAGAGCCATGAATGAAATATTAGAAACCGTAAATAGCAATAACAATAACTCCGCAAAGGAGCAAGCGATAACAATCTTGAAATATAAACTAGACATAATTAAAGAAGAAATAATTAATATCCAACATGCCATTCATTGGGCTAAAATTGGGATAGTAAATTCATTTATACTATCTTCTACAGAAATAAATATAGTTAAAGATACAATAGATAGAGATTCAATTTCCTGAAGTGAAAATAGCAGCTAATAATGATTCTATTGTTTATATTATTAGTATACCAATGACAAATCTTAATTTTTGTAATGAAATATTAGTAAAATATATTAAGTATGGGAAATATGTAAAAAAATTATTTATGATAAAATTTTAATATGTGACAATATAATATTTGGAATAAAAAATTCATGTAAAAATTAAAACAACATAACCATATGCAATAGAAACAATTTAGTAAATTTAGACAATGATACTTGCATAGCGAACTTAATCAAGAGTAAACCAGTAAATTGTAGTTTGATAAACAATCGCAATATACCCACAATAGATGAAATGCCATGCCAACCATATCATTAGAACTATCATTAGAAATAGTAAAGAAAATGCAACTTAATAACACACAAGCCATAGATCTACTTAGTATGGAAAATAAGGGAAATTTCGGAATAAATATTGGACTATTCATCGTAGCAAAGTTTCCAACAATCCTTTTTATTGTAAGAAGGAAAAAAGTCATTTATAATTGCAGCCGTAGTTGATAATCAGCCGCAGGTTCACGTGTCTATGTCAGAATTATCAGTACCTAAAGAAAATGAAACCAGAGAAATAACAAGGATCGCACATATTCCTTATTTCTAACCGAACGAGACGATTTAAGTTTTAAGTGGGGAGGTGTTAATGCAAAAAACATTTAATTCTGCGACTTCATTCCAGTTTATTGAACTCATTAACTTTTGTTTATTGAAAATCGCTGACGTATTTCGAGACAGCAAGAAATTTGTACATTGCATATGGAAGCAAGACTTGAACAATATTATATATATAAAATATGCTTATTTACGATAAATTTAAGCTGTAGTTAAACTTTTAAGTAAATGTTTGTTTCAGTTTATAATTAAGAATGAAAGTGTAGTGCTCTAAAAAAAAAAAAATAAATAAAAAAATAAATAAATAAAAACAAAAAAAAAAAAATAAATAATATAAGCGTTTAAGTTATATAAACAAAAATTTGGCAATGTTATTTCTACTTACATAAAACTTATTTGTGTCGAATATTAACTTGATGCTAACATTCGTATGGGATTTATGCACGTTAAAGTGATTTTCGGAAGAGGGGTTTATATGGGAGCTATGGTCAATTGCGGACTGATCTTCTTAAAATTTGGTACAAGGATTGATTCTTATACAAAACTTCTTTGCACCGAATTTTATTCAAATATTCTTATTTTAGGCATTTTTGAGTCTCCGGGGGACATTTTTATGGTTGCTAGGTGAAATAATGCACCGATCACAACCAATTTCAATAGGCTTCGTCCTTGTATCATAAAAGCTTCACGTGCCAAATTTCATTGAATTATCTTTAAAATTGCACAAGGTTTACATGATAACCTATATCATATAGTCGGTCTTGACGGACTATATCTTTCTTTCTCGTTTTTATTTAGATTTTATTATATACTTATGACTTAAAATATGTTCAACATGTTCATAGACAAATAGAGCATTTGCAGGCAAAATCAGTTATATAATTATTTAAAAAAATTGTTTTCTGCCGCATCTTTATAATGCAAAACTTCAAACCAAGGGGCTTATTGCATATTTTGATTGTATTTTAAATACATTGATCTTCGGAAACGTTTTCTTTCGAATCAAATTACACACAAAAAATGGTTTGAAAGATTTTTCTATGCAATAATGTTGAGGTGATTTAAAATTTTGAGAAAAAAATTTAATTTCAATACCTTTTGGTAAAGAAAAACAATTGATTTTAGATAAAATTTCCCGGTTTTTAGTAACTTCATACTTTAGATAAATTAGTTAGTTGTAGAAGTAAAAAATATCTGCATATTCTCATTTCTGTCTCAAAACCATGTTTTTACAATAAGATAGTGTCTACATTGGACAATTTTTTATCAAGACAAACGTCACAATTAACTCAAATTTATGAAGGTGGCAACAGTTGCAGAAAAACAGCAATAAAGCGAAATAATGAATGTTTTTTATATATACAGTTTGACAGCTATAACAACCAAAATTAGTAATCTGCTGTTTAACTGATGTTACCTTGTATATATTCGCACTGATTTTGACGTTTGTCTTGACAAAAATTTGTCTAGCATAGACACTACGTAAAGGAAAAGTCGCTAGAAACAGCCAGCTAAAAAATTTTGCAGTCAGAAAATCCACTTAGCTGTTTTTTATTGAAAGTACCCGCTAGGGGCAAAAAGATAGCATATCTAGCCGGAGAACCGCCGTTTTAGCAACACTGGTATTTTTTGTACATAGATTTGTTGTTTAAAAAGAATTACATTAAGAAAAAACCAGCTTTTTAATATATATATATATATATATATATATATATATATATATATATATATATATATATATATATGCAATGCTTGCATATATAAGAAACAACAACACTACAATGCTTCTGATGCCAACCAGAGACCTGTGCGAGGAATTTTATCGGCGGCGGCGGCTTGTGTTAAAAAGCTTCGGCGGCGGCTTAAAATCGGCCGTCAGCCGGCTGATATTACACACACATATTTCTAATTAAAAATGTTTTATTTTCATGCCCCATTGATAACATTGTTCATAAAACGTAAACGAGATTTTTTCCAGCGAAAGTGTAAACAGAATTATTAATTTATTGAAAAAACATACAAAAAAATATGCAAGTGATCTAAGGATATTTTTGGATTTTTACTTAAAATTTTAAAATAATTGTTTGCATATTAGAATGAGAAATGGTCTGCTCCGATATGAAAAATATCAATTCTTAAGATATACTTAAGAATTAAAAAAGTACAATAAATAATGGAATTTATATCAATTATTTTGATAATTCCCAATCACATATCGTTAATAAATAGAAGTGATTTATTAGCTGACAAACTCTTGTGTACGAGTTATTTTAGATATCTTGCAGGATGTCGATTAAGGCTCATTAAAATTTATTAGCAACTGTTAATATTATTTTTTTACAGTATTAGCATAAAAAATAATCAATTATAAGTCATCAAAAATACTTGGTTGATTTATAATTATTTGAAGTTCAAAATGATACAAATATTTTTCTTTCACATTTAAATACAACATAAATGGCAATTACTGCATTAAAATAATAAAAAAGTTTCGTTTTTAACATATTAAAAAAAACGGCGGCTGCTTTTAAGCCGAAAATTTTGCGGCGGCGGCGGCTTCCAATTTTTCCTCGGCGGCTCGGCTTAGCCGAATTTCAACCGTTCGGCGCAGGTCTCTGATGCCAACTGACAGCCCGTCTATACGTAACATAATATGTAAGATTTTTGTGTCAGAGAGTGTCAAATTCGCTCTCTGAGAGAATTATTTCACGTGTAGATTTAAATATTAGTATTATAAGATGTATTATGAGACTGTTGTGATGAGATTTCTCTACACAACCATCTTATAAGATGAACTGTCAAAAAAATACACGTACACGTAAGTTTGTTTGTGTGCGTGCATGTGTATTTTGGAAATTACTAAAAAAAACATTAATTTTTGTAAAATTGTTTCATTTTTGTGTTTGTTTTACATGTTAAAAAACATTTTTATAAAAATTGTATTAAAAAAGTGCGAATTGCTTAAATAAAAAGGACATGTTTACTCTGCGACTGACTGAAAATAATGATATCTTATAGGATTTATTAGAATACGTGTACCCCTTATTTAAGATTTAACATAATATAAACAAAATTGTTACTCTCCTCTGCCGGCGTTATCTCACATATTATATCAGCGTTAATCTCAGTTGTAGACCTGGGGTGAACATCATTCAACATTCAATGCTTGAGTTCATATAAATGCTTGTGTGTGATATTTTCAACTGTTTTTTTTCCAGTTTTTTTTGTTTGAAAATAACGACAACACGAAATGAAGACAACAAGAAAGACTATAACTTATATATAAGCATCACAAAACCTAATAACGCTTATTGCCTGATATCTCGGTTAATACTGACTTAGTTTATTTTTTTCACATACAAATAAAAAAAAAGAAAATAATTTTCTGTGAAAAAACTAAGCCCTTGTTATTATTATATGTATGATTTTGAAAATCTATTAGCGGAGTAAAAAGTTATAGGCATTTAAATTTTAACTTTGAAAAAAGTCGATTTTTCCCCGTTTTTTTATTTGTTTTCTGTTATATAAAAATTTTCTTAAATAACTTTATAATATTTATATTTTTCTGAAGGTT
This sequence comes from Protocalliphora azurea, assembly GCA_932274085.1. Classification (NCBI taxonomy): domain Eukaryota; kingdom Metazoa; phylum Arthropoda; class Insecta; order Diptera; family Calliphoridae; genus Protocalliphora; species Protocalliphora azurea. The sequence continues at coordinate 10,439,771 of OW026524.1, forward strand.
GAATAAACACAAAATATTTTAAAGGAAAAAAAGTTTAAATTAGTTTTTTGCGAGAAACAGGGTTCCAAAAATTTAAGTATTTTCCAACAAAATGTATAAACACAAGTCCGGATTCCTTTACATAGCCCGCATTGTTAAACAAAAACTTAGACGGCAACAGAAAATAAACAATAGTTTTATTTATTTTCTTTTTTCAGCTTTTTTCAATTTTGTTTACGAAATTCATATAAATTTTATAAAAGTCTGGTCATATTTTTTGTGAAAATGAAGTTTTTTGGGAATTGCAAGATTTCTGTTGATAAATCTGAAAATGTGGGTAACGCTTAATATTCAGCTTCAAAAATATCCATTAACAAAATTTTTATTACATAATTAAACATTAACAATATGCACAAAATTCAAACTAAATACCTCTTCCACATCTTTTTAGGAAAAGTCTTCAACGAATTTTCTTATTATAAATATTATTATGCATTTTTGAAAATAAGACACTATTACCTACACAATGGTCAAAATTAGAGATCAAAATTAATAGAAATCGTAGAAAAAATTACTCATATAATAGGCATCTTCACAATTAATAGGTAACGTAATGGTTTAGATAATTTGTCATGAGACCATGAGACTTTCATTAATAAATAGTTTGGAACAGATACTATATTTTAGTACAGGTACATAACAGGAAAGTTGAGGCAGGTAGATTTTACATGTAAGATAAACTCTACAAATAGCTAAAAAGATAAGCAATTTATTTTCGGTATCTTTTTTTATAACAATAATAATTTCTTAATTAATAAGAGTTAGCCTAATTTAAAAAAATAATTTAAGTTAGTAATCTATTTGAAAACTTATGTTAAATCATTGTAGTAGCTTAATTTATTAAAATAATCTGATTCACATTAATTTATATCTAAAAGATAAAGTAAATCCTTATATTCATGAATCTTTTCATATATCAAAGCTCTGTAGCAAAGCCAACGTTTCCTCATACATGATAAGACTGGATCAGATAAGATTAATAAAAATATCTTCATTTTGCGAAAATCTTGAGCTAGACTGGTGAACATATTTGAAAACTCGATTTCTCGGTTCTTGGGACTCTTCCGTAAGTTCTTCTAAGGCAAGAATATTATTATTATTATATTTCTCCATGGCATATTTCAATGGGAGATGGTATAATGCTTTTCTTTTTTTTCCTGTAATGCTTCATATGATAGTAAAATGTCCACATTTTTCCTAGTAGTGCTCTTCTTAAAATTACGTAATTCTGATAGCTAAGTTTCAGTTGTAGCATGGTGATGTTGGTGTAGGTTGGCTTTGGTGATGCACTTGGAAGAATATTTGCGATTTTTAAAGCCTCAAACTGGTTTTTCTTTTTTTTAACATAGCTTTAAATGTGTCGGAAAGTTCTTCATTAGATATTGTAGAAAGCGTTGCAAACAATCGCTGTTTATTGGATTTTGAGCATAAATATCCGAATTGCTTACATGTGCACTAACAGATGATGTACAAAGTACAAGATCTATGTTTTCATCCAACTTTGATTGATATTATACATCATAGTGTAGAAAAAATTTATAATAATATTGTTACGTTTTTACCTTTTAAAAACGGTCGTTTATTTCCTTTAAATAAACTTGTACTTTGATTGCAAAAATAACAGCAGTTTAGTAGTTTAAAAATTGTAACGACTCTTTATTTTATTTAAAAATGTACAACAATACAGTTTATAAGTCACTTTGTGTTTTAATACACACACACACTTAAATTACACGCTTTATACAGTACACTTTAACAATGTACAAGATTATACAGCCAAGGCAGTTAATATGTCTTTACTTAACGACGCTTGCAACCAGACTGACTCAATGGTGTTCTCACGGCCAATTTATATACACTGTATTGCCTACTAGATGTTTCTTGAAAGCTCTATTTCTTTCTACAATGTTAACGGACAATCTAGAGCTTTTGTAGGTAATGCCATGAGCATAAACACTTAGTGCTGCCAAACTAGAGCTTTTGATGATAATGCCAGCAGCATAAACACTTAGTGCTGCCACACTTAAAAACAATGGTGAAAGCTTTTTATTCAATGTTGTATGTTTAGAACTATGTTAATAATTAGATATGTTAACTGCTGTTAACATAAACGGAAATGTCTGGAAGCATTGAGAAAGATTTTAACCGGCCGTTAAAACCGTTATATTTGAATTTAAGTACAATTTCGTAACACTGCCCCCCGCTTAAGCCTGTTCATCCCGAATAGGGACAGAATCACTTCTCCCATAAGTAGCTAGTTCTTCATTTTAAATCTCGGCCTCTTTTATTTCCATATTCTGTACACCACGCCGTTTAATTTATTAATCACCTTGTATGGTCCATTCCACTGGGTTTGTAGTTTGGGGAACAGTTCTTTCTTACGTTGTGGGTTATACAACAGTACAAGCTGGCCTTCGTTAAATCCTTCAGAATTCGCTGCTCGATCGTATCTAGCTTTTATTTTGTCGCTGCTCATTTTTATTCGTCTGCATACGAATTCATGAAGTTCGTTTAGGTCATCTTGCTCTTGGGAAGTGTTTTCATTATTTGTTGATGAGGGTCTAACGAAGGTTTTTGCTGTTACAAGATCACTTGTTATTTCTGATGGTTCCATCAAACACAAATCTCCCTCCATACGAGCCCATACTAAAGTTTCTGATTGTGGTGGTAGCTTCTGATGCTCGACGGTAACTGGCTTTCTTACTTGAGTTCTATTTTCATATCCGACGTCAAGGGGTACCTCCACATTTCGCCAAATCATAACTTTTCGTCCCATATCCAAAGTAATGCCATGGCTAATCATGAAATCAGCACCAATGATAACTTCGTCCACAATATCGGCAACAATGAATAGATGATTGACGGTAACGTTGGTAATGGTTAATTTCACATTTACTTTACCATAGACAGTGACCGGCTCCCCAGTAGCTGTGCGCAGGCTTACCCCAAATAATGGTTCAATTGTTTTCTTAACTAAATCTGGCCTGACGATAGACTGTGATGCGCCAGTGTCTACAGTAAAAACGTGCTTCTGACCGTTGATGTACCCCGAAGCAGTAAGATTGCTATTTTTCTGTTGCATTACGGATATGGAGATGGTGGGACCCTCAGATGTGGGATCTAACTCTTGCCCCATAGTGCTAGCTCGTTTTAGTTTTAAAGGTGATTCCTGTGATGATTGATGATTCGACTGCTGGTTACTTCTTCGAGGCGAGGCAGATCTGGTTCGTTTCCTTGGTGCTTTGCAGTTTCGCTGAATATGACCAGATTTACCGCAGTTATAACATTTTACTCTGACTTTACTTTGTTTCTCAATAAACGTCTTCAAAACCTTTTTTAATTCGTCGATTATATTTCTCTGATTGTCAGCTACAACTTCGACATTTCGCACATAACATATTTGGGGCTTTGAAATTATTTTCGCTGTTTCTTGTGCCAGTGCGAATGAGACGGTTTCAGTAAATGATGGTTTAGGTGTGGCACAAACCGCGTATTTTATTTCAGGATCGCGAATGCCATTAACAAATGCCTCTATCTTGAAATGGTCCAAAAACGGGCTGTTTTCCCCTGGATAAGAGAGATGCATCAAACGTTCGATTTTAAACGCAAAGTCTTGAAGTGTCTCATTGGGCTTCTGCACTCTACCACGCAATTCCATTCGGTATAATTCCTTTTTATGTTCACCAGCGTACTTACGTTGTAGTGCCTCCATTATGTCATCATAACTATTTTTGTTACATGCTGGCACGCTTTCAAGAACTACTGCTGCGTTTCCTTTTAAGGCCAATATCAACTCTATAGCTTTTTCCTCGTCGTTTCACATGTTTCTAGTGGCAATCGTATCAAAGTATCAAACTGGAACTTGAACACATTAAATGGTGTGGTGCCATCAAAACTAGGGGCCTTTATTCTACTAGAGGATTCTGGAATAATTCGCACCTGTCCATCTTGGCATTGAAGATTATTCATCTTTATTTCTAGATCATGTAGTTTTTTATCAACATCTCTGGATTGTATATCTAGGCAGCACTCTGAGTCGGACACCTTTGTCTCAATGCCATCCACTCTGCTGTTTATAACTTCCGAAATTTGCTGAAGTTTTTCGTCTGTCGCTCTAGAAATTTCTTGAAATTTCATTTCCATTATTTTATTTTCTTCTTTAACTTCAGCAAGAAGTTTCTCGTTATTTGCTTTAGAAGTTTCTTGAACTTCTGCAAGAATTTTCTCGTTATTAGCTTTAGAAGTTTCTTGAACTTCAGCAAGAAGTCTCTCGTTATTAGCTTTAGACGTTTCTTGAACTTCAGCAAGAAGTTCTTTAGAAGTTTCTTGAAATTTCATTTCCATTATTTTATTTTCTTCTTTAACTTCTTTAAATTGCTCCATCAAAGCAGCAAACATTGTGGATAAATCTATGCTTGTTGTTGCACGGGTAGAAACTTCCATTTCTTCTTTATACTCAAATTCGTAAGTTCCGATGTCAATATTACGCCGCTTGAATTCTTCTATCAGCCTCTTTTGTAATTCTGCTTTATTACCAGCTGTAGGTAACTCCAACTTATTCAATTCTCTCTTGAGTTGCTCCACTTTCAGCTCTTCAAACTTCATGACTGCTTATTATTTTGCAATCCCACTTCTGACACCAATTGTTACGTTTTTACCTTTTAAAAACGGTCGTTTATTTCCTTTAAATAAACTTGTACTTTGATTGCAAAAATAACAGCAGTTTAGTAGTTTAAAAATTGTAACGACTCTTTATTTTATTTAAAAATGTACAACAATACAGTTTATAAGTCACTTTGTGTTTTAATACACACACACACTTAAATTACACGCTTTATACAGCACACTTTAACAATGTACAAGATTATACAGCCAAGGCAGTTAATATGTCTTTACTTAACGACGCTTGCAACCAGACTGACTCAATGGTGTTCTCACGGCCAATTTATATACACTGTATTGCCTACTAGATGTTTCTTGAAAGCTCTATTTCTTTCTACAATGTTAACGGACAATCTAGAGCTTTTGTAGGTAATGCCATGAGCATAAACACTTAGTGCTGCCAAACTAGAGCTTTTGATGATAATGCCAGCAGCATAAACACTTAGTGCTGCCACACTTAAAAACAATGGTGAAAGCTTTTTATTCAATGTTGTATGTTTAGAACTATGTTAATAATTAGATATGTTAACTGCTGTTAACATAAACGGAAATGTCTGGAAGCATTGAGAAAGATTTTAACCGGCTGTTAAAACCGTTATATTTGAATTTAAGTACAATTTCGTAACAATATTTAATATAAAAAAAATTCATTAGACTATATAAAAAGTATCTTTTTTATTCCAAATTTGTAAATTTGTATCAAAAATAGGTAAATTTTGGGAAACCTTGGTTTTCGCAAAAATCAATCTTTAAAACATTTTTTCCTTCAAAATATTTTGTGTTTAGTTAGAAGAATATAAATGTTATATTTGTTACTTCAGAACATATACAGAAAAAGAATGTGACCACTTTTTTCGCAAAAAAAAAATACGGGAAAAATCAAGTCATTTTTGATCATCACCATTTTTGAACCATTTGATTAACTAATTACATATAAAATGCTAGGATTTTCTCAGTATATGTTTTCTTTATATATATATATATATATATATATATATATATATATATATATATACAATGAAAAATCCTAGAATTTTATATGTAATTAGTTAATCAAATGAGATTTACATTTAAACTTTAAACATGATATTATTAAAATTCTGAAAATATTTTTAGATATTGATATACAGTATCGAGTATAAAAAATGCAACGCTAGTCTATATGATTTTTGATCGCATTGATTAGGGCTATAACATTATTAAATTAGCCAATTTTGTCGTGATTTTATTCTTTGTGATCTTAACCAACTATTGTGTGTTATTTTGTTCCAAATTGTTATACATAGGAATAGCTATTTATAAATTTTGTTAAAACGGTTATAAATTAATGCGAGAAAAAAATGCAACTCTAAAAAATCTACAGAATTTTTTAAATTTTGACAGAAAATGATGATTGAAAAATGCTGAAAACTATAATTTGATTGCATTACCATCAATTACTAACAATACACATAAATTCAAGATCATTTTAACTACCAAAGGTATTCATGATATTAAAAAAGCACTCTTTCTCCATTCTTTTTAAGAATTTAGGAATATTTTAGAATTACATTATGATCATGATACTGAAATAATATTGATGTGTAGTTTTAATATGAGGATTCTTAAAAATTATCTTAGATACACGATATTAAAACGATCATGCATGAGAAAATTGTTTAAAGTCAAGGAACAGCAGATATTTGATATTACTCGAAACTGGCCGCATTATTTCGGTCCAAAGCTCTTATGCAATTATAAATTATCAAATTAAGCCAAACTATCATAAATATTTGATCGATTTTACACAGAGAATTTTTGTAAGATTTCAAACTAAAAATAAATAATTATTCCAAAAATATCAATCTCTGTGTAAAATTTTCCAAAAAACTTAAGAAAAATAACAAAATTTTAATAAAAAGTTGGATTATTTGCTAATATTTATATTATCTTTAGATTTCATGTATTTTAGTCTATATGAAAGAATAGCAAATCATTTAACAATACTATAATAGCCAAATTTTTCTAATAACGATTTTTATTAAAATTGAAAAAAAAAATCATGTTGATTTGTTTACAGTTACACTTTTTTTGCTCGCTCAAATTTACAACTGTTTTTACTAAATATTTAATAATTTTCCGTACGTACAAAAATATTCGAAAAAAATGTTTACGACAAGAGTCTATGGTCACAAATATTAAAATTACAATATTATTGTTACATCGGGTTGAGCTATAAGCAAAATATGTGCGAACAAAGACCGCATTACATAACCTTGCATTTTTATTCTCAATACTGTATGTACTTTAAAAAAGAGATAAATTTTAGTGATCTAAGCAATTTGTATTTAACTTATTTTCGTTACTATCTTGCTCCTCAATTTTATTTATATTTTTTGCCGTGAGTATAGTTTTTATCCCGAGAATTCCTGAAAATTTTGCCAATTTTTATTTCCCGATTCTCAGGATTTTTTGTCGGGAATCCCAGCAATTAATAACTGCCAAAAATATGTATTTTTACCATTAAAACAAATCAAAACTTCTAAAAAAACTTTGATCACAATCAAGCAAATATATGCTTAGATGATTGCATCCAATTCGATGTAATTAACTCTATTAGAAAAAAATTTCCGAACTAAAAAATACTGAAGTGATAAAACTACTTAAATATTTGAAAATCTGAATTTGAACTTAGAAAACCTCGCCAATGTTAGAGGAATGCATCACGACACAGTTTTGTAAGATAATTTTTTATTTTGACCTTTCACATTAGTTTATATTATATTTATATATTTAAGACTAAAAAATTATTATTTTTGGTGATTGGAGGAATCACTTAGAACCCTAGTGAGATTTCAAAAAAAATATTTTTAAAGACATATTGCTTATTTATGGTTTCTTAAAAGGTGTTCTGTGACTGAGATGAGGGTTATTCAGTAACACTACTTAATGTGTGATCTTCATGCAACAATAATCTGTATCTGTATTGTATTGTATAGAAACTTAGTGATTTCATCGTTACATTCAATTTCAGAAAATCAATACAACAATTATTATGTCTTTAGGTCTCCCGTTTCCTAAGCATACATTTTGGGTTCACGACTGATTACCCTGAAAGGTCGTGTTTTGATTGATGCAATTTCTAAAATGGGTTTCGAGTGGTAAGTCTACATACCGACCCACCAATCCACACAACGCCTAAGTCAGATTGCTCATTATAGCAAGCTACAATAAAACTCAAGAGACCTGTTATAATTAGACCTTCCTCTACGTAATACAAATGGAAGATGGGCAAGAAATGATACCGAAAAAGGGAATCTGTTTGTTAGTCATTTAAAGAATGTATTTACTCCGTTGAGTTGTCTCCTGTTGTGCCACAAATCAGAGCAGTTGTACCCCTTTGCTTTGATATTCAAGACATTGATAAGACTATTGTTGATTTAAACTCCAAAAAAGCACCTGGTATTGATAAAATCAATAACAAGATGCTTTTAGAGCTACCCCGGATAGCATTAAAAATAATACATTATATTTTTAACGCTTTATTACTCCTTGAACATTATCCACCAGAATGGAAGGTGTCACTGATTACCATAATACCTAAGTCGGGAAAACGTCATCCAAAAGTAGAATCGTATAGACTCGTAAGTCTATTATCTAATATATCTAAACTGTTTGAGAAGCTCTTAATGAACAAGTTAAACCTGCTAATAAGTCAAAATCAATGCATCCCCAATCATCAACTTGGATTCAGAAAAAGCACAGCACTATCGAACAAAATCACAGACTTGTAAATGTTATAAACAAAACGTTAAAAAAAGTATTTTTCTGCTATTTTCATTGACGTATCGCTAGCTTTTGACAAAGTATGGCTTGTTAACTTTACCCATAAATGCACATAAATTATTAAAAAGCTATATAACTGTGACTTTTAAGTACACCACAGGAGGCGTACCACAAGGTCCTACGTTGTACCTGATTTACACCTCCGATATGCCAACTAATAGTCAAACGCATACATCACCATTTGCAGATGATATGAATGTCCTCAAGAAGCATCTCGAATGTTCCAGGAACACTGCACTGTGTGTTCTTATGTAGAATAAACAAGATGTAGAAGTGTTTCCTGTGACCTACAGTTTAAGTAGATATATTCAAATCTAATATTTTAAGCACTACTCCCTCTATCCTCCGTTCCAAGTACAATACAGTGCACTGCATAAATCGCCCTAGAAAAAATGCTGATTTTGTATGATGCAATTTCTTTTTTGTTTTTTGGTCCCTATAAGGTCAAATGGATTTTCTTTTTGTGAAAATTGAGTTTAAGTAAGAAAAATAATTGGAGAAAAAAACAGTTCTGTAAAATAGGTTCATTTAGTTGTTAGTATTTGGTTGAACATCTTTTTTACCGGCTTATTTACTATTACGTTAGAGCAATTCCACATCAAATACAACAATACAAAAACAACAATGATTTTTTCTCTCAACTGATTGCTTCAAAAATCAAGTTTTGCTCTTTAAAACAATAGATGTTTTTTTTTAATTTTATATAAGTTTTCAGTACAAATTTAAGTAGGTATAAATTTCATAAATTTAGATATAGCTACTTAAAAAATAAGTAGGGATAAAAGATGTTACCAACTGTAAGAAATGTATAGTTTGTGAATTTGCAAATATACAATTACCAGTTTTTCAATTTTAAAATTTTATGAATTAGAATACGAAAAATTGTCTCAAATTAAAAAAAAAAGAAAAATGTGATGATGTCATAATTTCAATTTTATTTGAGAACAAAACAAAAGATTTTGTGTCTAATGCTAATATTTAGGAGCGATACGTGTAACAACTTTTCCTTGGGTAAACTCAGCCTATGTTCCAAGTCGCTACAAGAAATAACAAGACCTTCTTTATCTAATACAAGTTGTAATCTTCGGCTCTCTTCCTTCGGTACCGTTCTTCCTCTGGTCCTTCCCAGCTCCGGACGTGTTTCTCCTCCACTGCTACCCCAGGTGAACACAACCCGAAATATGTTCCAGGTTCCACTGTTTAGTTGATAATTCTCCTGTCCTCGATGTTGCTCTGATCCGACTGTCTGATCTCTTTCGTGAGTAGCATATCACTAGGCGAGCAGACTAATTCTGTTTTCGTGACTAGCGAATCACTAAACAAAATTATTCTTTTAATTATTAAAATTCTAAATCGTTTTATGACCTACAAATCACTAAACGATTCTTTAGCTATGTTAGTTTTAAATACTCTCAACTTTGTTTCGTGACTAAAGAATCACTTAACGACTATTACTACTCCGTTCTCGTGACCAAACAATCATTTAACGTCTACTTCTAGTATAGGAATTTTGTGACTAAACAATCACTAGTTCCTGTTTTAATTCACCCACTTTTAGTTTAAACAAACACTTGTAGGTACCCCTACTTATATCTATTCTAACTTACTTGCTATATCTTCTGTCTTCGATGTTGCTTCCGCTGTTGCTCTGATCCGACTGTGTCCCTTTAGAATTTTGTCGCCCTTTATACAAAGTTCTCCTTTCTATTTTGTTGTTATAAACCCTTTTATTACAACTTTCCTAACATATCAAGACAAACGTCAGACTTAACGCGAATTTGTGGAAGGTGGCAACAGTTGCAAAAAAACAACAATATGGCGTATTCATTATTGTTTTTTATATATGCAGTTTGACAACTGTTTAACTAAGGTTACCTTGTAGATATTCGCACTGATTTTGACGTTTGTTGCTAAACCACAACTGTAAAATTTGTGCGTCGTTTATATTGACCGCGTGCTTTTATCTGAATGTTACAGCTTCCTATATGAAGATAAAGGTCGTCTGGAACTCGTATTAACAACCCCCTAAATAAAAAGATCTAGGCGGTCCAGCTTCCTATATGAAAATATAGATCGTCTGGGACTCTGCTTCTACCAATATCCCCACAAAGCTGGCAATATAGACCTAGTGTCTCGGGTCAGCTTTTTATACAACCACTCTGGTGGCCACATTGTGTCAATGAAGGAAAAAGAGGAAAATTTGTCTAGTATAGATATTACGTTATGTGAATGAAATTTGACAAACATAATTGGTAAAATCATCAACGCTTTTCTATTTATTTTATTTATTATTTATTTATTTATTAATTTATTTATTTATCTATTCTTTTGATATCCTTATGAAAAAGTATTTATCATTTTTTCCTCAGAAATGTTTGTTAATAAAGAGGGCTTTTCAGTCGATTCTTTGTTTAACATACATAAAATATAATAAAATTACTGCACAACTATTTTTTAAAGGTTTAATCATAAAATATTCAAAACTGTGCATCTTTATTTTTTTGCTTAAAATGTTGCAATTTTTACCCAAGATATATTAAAAGTCTTCTTATGAACCAAAATTTATGGTAAACAATTATACAAATATTTTTTTTATAACGAGATCAAAGTTACGAAAATTTTGACACCTATTTCTAAAAGAAAAATCCAAACTCTTTTTTGGCAAAATGTACTATACCCGTAATTTTCAATAGCTAATAGGGAACTGAAGACTCAATGCATCGTTTCAGGGGTTAGAAAGGTCATAGAATTTACTTTTAAAATAGACATTTTATATTTTTATTTCCGGAATTTAAGTACTTTTTAGAGATAATATAAAAGAATACTACACTATTTTGAAAAAGTGGAAAATAATTTTATTATTGGGGATAACAATTAAACAAACATCGATTTTATGTAGCTCCACTATACAATTTCTAAAATGCCGGTGAGTTTCTACGAGAATTTTCCAAACATTATTATATTTAAAAAATTTTGAAACAAAATATCAAAAAATCCGCTATTTTGCTCCAAAAGTTTTTACAATAGTTAATATCAATTAAATATATTTTTATACTTATTATTTCTTGTTCGTCTTCAAAACAAAAACACATCATTACTAATAGTTCATCCATAAAATGTATCGATTGAATAAAAAAAATTGTTCTCTTGAATAATTCTAGAAACCAAAATAAGATGTATTAAAATAAAAACATTATCTATTTAAATTTTCTTGAGAAAGTAGATTCCTTTTCATTTAAATTTGGAAAGTGTACGTCGCTTTTTGAAATGTTGACAGACTTTTATGTTCAAATTTTTAACAATTGTAGCTCAATTAAAATCAAAAAAAAGAAATTTTAAAAATTTTAAAATTGTTTGTGAATTTCCTTCAATATTTTTTCTATAGAAGTAAACTGATTGTAACCAACACAAATTAAAATACACAAGAACAATTACAAATCCGAGTACTGGGAGAATTTGTTGTAGGGTCATAAAACAATGCTGAAAGTTTATTTAATAAACAAATAATTTCAAAAATTAATATTATTTTTTTAATAAGAAGGCCAAAGACTCTTTCGCAGGATGTTATTTTCCTGATAGTAAACAATTTTACAAAAACGAATAACATTAATTTCGGTTTTTGAAAGTAAAAAAACCGTTACATTGCTTTTAAATTAAAAACAAAAAATGTGAGGAAGACGATGGCACTTAGTTTTTATTTTCAAAGGAAAACGATCGATTTTTAAAATTTTATGAAAGTTTCGTAAAACTGAAATAAATAAAAAAAGTGATGTGAGGTAAAAATAAAAAAGAAAAAAAAATATGATTGAATATTTATATATAATATAAAAATTTTAAAGAAAGTTTATAAAAAGTGAATGTTATTTAAAATTAAATAAAATAGTAATAGTTAAGAATATTGTAGAAAAAATTTTGAAAATATTTAAAAGAAATTTTAAAGTAAATTAATTAAAAAATAAATGTTGGTAGTGTCTTATTCCGTAAAACGAAGCGAAAATTCATTTTGACAATTTGCTTTGAAAACAACAAATAAATTTTAATTTATTTCTTGTTTTTAAATAATATAAAATTTCAAAATAAATTTATGTTTCGCTCATAAAAATATGTATATTTGTTAGAGAAAGTTAGAGAAGTATATTTATGTGCATCAAACCTTTCAACTAAATTTTTGAATTTATTAGGCTTTTCGAAATCGAAACATATCAATTTTTAATTTTTTTATTTAAAAAAAAGGAAAAAAAAAACAAAATTATGATCACGATTTTCATTCCAAAATTATGATAACGATTTTCATTCCAAAAAATTTACTGAATTGTTTTGAAAACCCAGGAAAAACAAATGAATGAAATTATTTTGCAAAATGATTTCCTTTTGAGAAAATTTAACAAAGTTTTATAAAAATTCAATTCAAAAATATTTTAGGAAGTTATTAAAAAAAAAAAAATACAAAATTACTTAAAAACTTTTTTCCTGCATCTTTTATTAAGCAAGTGCCAATTTTTAAAACCTATTTATCTCCTTAAAAAAACGAAAATTTTTTTTCTGTATATAGCTAAGCACTACTGTGTTGTAAATAAAATCATTCTGATTTTTCTATTTTTTTGAAATAATTTTTTCTAACAGAATTTATATTTTTTCCTTTCTTTTGATACATTTTTTTCGTTTTTAATTTTTTTTAGTTTAGAAATTCATTCAGAAATTCTTTCATGTTGTGGGAAATTTCCTATATCGTAAGCTAGAACCCATTTCAAATAACCCTAAATGACTCTAATTCGTCACACAAAAAAATCACTTAATAATAGTATCATTAAAAAAGTATTAAAACTGCGGTAAATTTTTTCCCGAACGATGACTCTTCCTCGATAGGAAAATAGCTTCTGTTTTTAATATTTTAAAATAAATATGGATACTATTTAGTCAAAGTTTGGATAGTAATATTGATAGCATTAAGTTAGAATTTCGATAGAAATAGCCACATTTTCTGTTCCTCAAAATGACTCCAATTTGACACATAAAAAAGCACTTAATAGTATCATTAAAAAAGTATTAGAAGTGCTGCACACTTCTTCCCGCACGGTGACTCTTCTTGGATAAGAAAATGAACAACTTGAGGTTACTCTTTAGTTCAAATTTGGATAGAAAATGTTGACAGGGTATGGATGAAAAAACTCTCTTCACTTTCTAAGTCGATCTAACGATGTCCGTCTGTCCGTCTGGCCGGCTGTCCATGTAAATCTTGTGCACAAAGTACAGGTCTTAATCGTTAAGATAATTCAATAAAATTTGGTACTTAGGACTTCCATGACACAAGGACGAAGCTAATTTAAATTGGTTCTGATCGGTCCATTATGTCACCAAGCCCTCATACAAATGTCCTCCCGGAATAGGGGTTTAACGATCATAAATGCCTTAAATATACCCATATTTTAATGAACTTCGGTGTAAGGAAGTTTTGTATAAGTTTCAATCTTTGTGCCAAATTTCGGTCCATAATTGACCATAGCTCCTATATAAAACCCTCTCCGAAAATCACTTTAACGTGCATAAATCACATACACATATTAGTATCAAGTTAATATTCGACACAAATAAGTTTTATATAAGTAGAAATCACAGTGAAAAATTTTATGAGGATCACTCCATAATTTACCATAACTTTCATATAAGACCAATCACCCTAAAGTGCATAAATTCATATTATTACTTTTTTACCTTTTAAAAAAACCTGTACTCTGATTGCAAATAAAAGCACTTTAGTAGTTTAAAGTTGTAACAACTCTTTACTTTATTTAAAAATGTATAACAATAACAGTTTAAATAGTTACTATGTGTTCTAATACACACGCACTTAAATTACACAATTTATACAGCGCACTTTAATAATGTACAAGAATATACAGCCAAGGCAGTTAATTTGTCTTTACTTAACAATGCTTCCAATTAGACTGACTTCATGGTGTTCTAACGCACAATTTATATACACTAGATTTTTCTCGAAAGCTCTATTTAACGGACAAACTAGAGATGTTAGAAGCTTAAATATTTAGTGTTGCCATACTTACAAACAATGACGAAAGCTTTTCATTCAATGTTGTAGGTTTACAGCTATGTTAGTAATTTCTACAGATATGTTAACTGTTGTTAACATGAACAGAAAGGCCGAGAAGCATTGAGAGATTTAAATTTAAACCAGCCGTTAAAACCGTTATATTTGAATTCAAGTACAATTTCGTAAAACTGCCCCCCGCTTAAGCCTGTTCATCCCGAATAGGCACAGATTCACTTCTCCCATAGGCAGCTAGTCGTTCTAGATGTACGACCTTCATTTTAGATCTCGGGCTCTTTTCTTAATCACCTTGTATGGTCCATCCCAATGGGTTTGTAGTTTGGGAGACAGTCCTTTCTTACGTTGTTGGTTATACAACAGAATTCGCTGCTCGATCACATCTGGCTTTCATTTTGTCGTTGGTCATTTTTATTCGTCTGCGTACGAATTAATAAAGTTCGTTTAGGTCATCTTGCTCTTTGGAAGTGTTTTCATTATTTGTTGATGTGGGCTTAATACCGAATTCTAAATCATCAGGCAACTTGAGTTCTGTCCCGAAGACAGTTTTTGCTGGTGTTCGAGAGGTTGAGTCATGAACAGCTGATCTGTATGCCAATAGAAATTTCGGTATGTGTTCATCCCAGTCCTTCTGATGTGCACTGACCACTTTTCTTAAATATTCCTCCAGAGTGCGATTGCATCTTTCGACCACGCCATCGGATTGAGGATGCAGTGGCATTGTTATGGATTTTCTTACTCCGTATAAATCGCACATTTCCTTTCTAACCTGATCAGAATGCAACTCCAGTGGAACACCATAGCGGCACACCCAGTTGTTCACAAATACGCTTATAACCGTTTTAGCTTTCTGATCGGGTATAGCATATACCTCTGGCCATTTGCTGAAATAATCCACAACCACTAGAACGACGAGCTAATTGTCCTTCAGGTTGTTTAAATTGCAGCAACCACCTGAGGGCAGAATGATTAGTTCTCAGTCGGAAGTGTTGACCATACAGATATTTGTGGTAATGCTTCTCACACACTAATACTGCCAAAAGTTCTCGTCGCGTTACGTAGTAGATTCTTTCAGGCTTCGGCTGAAGTATCAAATGACTCTTTCAGTGCCATCGACCACTTGTGAAAGTACATCGCCTTTTCCGTATCCGCTTGCATCGTTATCCACCACAAACGTTTCTCCACGTATAGGATGTGACAAAATTGGTGCCGTACATAATAGATCCTTGAGCTTCTGAAATGCTAGTTCTTGTGCTTCACTCCATTGGAATGATTGTGACTTCTTGGTCAGCTCATGTAAGCTTGCGGCTACATTGGCGAAATTCTGGACAAATCGTCTGTAGTATGTACAAAGTCCAAGAAAACTACGAAATTCCTGGAGATTTCTCGGACGTGGCCAGTCCTTTACAGCAATTATCTTATCTGTTGATATTCCTTATGCTGTTACCCAATATCCCAAATATTTGACTTCTTTCTAGAACAATGCACACTTCTTTACACTGAGTTTGAAATCTCTACCTGCCAATAACCACTTTGCAAGTCCAATGTGGAGAACCATTGTGCTCCAGCTAGTGTTTCCAGGGTGTCGTCAATTCTTGATAGCGGGTAGCTGTCCAACTCCTTCATTTCACTTCGTTCTGCTAGAGGAACACTTCTGGGCACCTACTTTATTATCCTCGCTTGGCTAGTATTTATTTGACGCTTTACAATTGCCGTTCTACCATGGCTTTGCCTGGTTAAGGCGAAGACGGAAGTATATTTCTTCAGAATCTGTTTGACCTTATTTCTGTCTGGCGGCGCTAATCCTTCTACACATTTCCCCACATATTCCGCTAGTAGCTCGTGTTCTTTGGTGGATTTATTGGCAGGTTTCGGGTTTTTCTCGCAATTGATTACTGTCTCTGCTGAAGTGCATTGACCTATTTTGGAATTTGGCTTAACGACTTTTTCATATCTGGACAGATTAAGCACTCTTACAGGAACTATTTTGTTATTGCAGGGTTTAACGAGGGCTTTTGCTGTTACAAGATCACTTGTTATTTCTGCTGATTCTACCACCCAAAAACTGTTGTCCACACATATTAAAGTTTCTGACTCTGGTGGCAGTTTCTGATGCTCGATGGTAACTAGCTTTCTTACTTGAGTCCTATTTTCATATCCGACGTCAACCTCTCCACATTTCGCCAAATCATAACTTTTTCTCCCATATCCAAAGTAATGCCGTGACTAATCATGAAATCGGCACCAATGATAACTTCATCCACAATGTCGGCAACAATAAATACATGATTGACGCTAACTTTGGTTAATTTCACATTTACTTTACCATAGACTGTGGCCGGCTCCCTAGTAGCTGTGCGCAGACTTACCCAACATAATGGTTCAATTGTTTTCTTGACTAAATCGGGACTGATGATAGACTGTGATGCCCCGACCCTTGATGCAGTAAGATTGCTAATTTTCTGCTGTATTATGGATATGGAGATTGTGGGGTCCTCAGATGTGGGAGCTAGCTCTTGCCTCATAGTGTCAGTTCGTTTTAGTTTAAACGTGATTCTTGTGATGATTTGACTGCTGGTTGTTACTTTGAGACGAGGCAGATCTGGTTCGTTTTCTTGGTGCTTTGCAGTTTCGCTGAATATGACCCGATTTACTGCAGTTATAACATTTTAATCTGGCTTTATTTTGCTTCTCATTAAACGCCTCGAAAACCTTTTTTAATTCATCGACTATATTTCTTTCATTATCAGCAACAACTTCTACATTTCGCACCTTACATACTTGCAGCTTTGAAATTATTTTCGCCGTTTCTTGAACCAGTGCAAATGAGACGGTTTCAACAAATAATGGTTTAGGTGTGGCACAAACCGAAAAGCCAATATCAACCCTGTAACTTTTTCTTCGTAGTTCCACATGTTTCTAATGGCAAAACTAGGGGCCTTTATTCTACTAGAGGATTCTGGAATAATTCGCACCAGTCCATCTTGGCATTGAAGATTAGTCATCGTTATTTCCAGATCAAGTACTTTTCTATCAACACCTTTGGCTATCTCATTCTCTAAATCGGACAGCTTTTTATCAACGACTTTGGCTTTGCTGAAGTTTCTCGTTATTGATTCTAGAAGTTTCTTGAACTCCGGCAAGAAGTTTTTCGTTATTTACTTTAGAAGTTTCTTGAACTTCAGCAAGAAGTTTCTCGTTATTTGTTTTAGAAGTTTCTTGATCTTCTTCTTTAAATTATTTAAATTGCTCCATCATAGCAGCAAAACATTGTGGATAAATCCATGCTGCTTGTTGTTGCACGGGTAGAAACTTCCATTTCTTCTTTATACTCGAATTCGTAAGCTCCGATGTCAATATCACGCCGCTTGAATTCATCTATCAGCCTCTTTTGTAATTCTGCTTTAGTACCAACTTATTCAATTCTCTCCTTATTTGCTCCACTTTTAGCTCTTCAAACTTCATGACTGCTTATTATTTTGCAATCCCACTTCTGACACCAATTGTTACGTTTTTACCTTTTAGAAAAACGGTGGTTTATTTCCTTTAAATAACCCGTATATTTTGATTGCAAATAAAAGCAGTTTAGTAGTTTAAAAGTTCTAAAGACTTTTTTTTATTTAAAAATGTACAACAATAATAGTTTAAATAGTTACTATGTGTTCTAATACACACGCACTTAAATTATACACTTTATACAGCACACTTTAATAATATACAAGAATATACAGCCAAGGCAGTTACTTAATTTGTCTTTTGTCTTTTTTTTTTTTTTTTCTTCAAAAAAATCGGTTAACCGTTTTTTCAGAGTTTCAAAAACAGCAGCCGGTTTTTTTCAAAAATCGAACTATTCCAACCAACCAAATCGAACTATTCCAAAATGAGTATATAATTTTTTCAACTTCAGTGTTATGCAGTAGAAAATTATAAAGTCTATTACAAAGTTTCTTTGAGTTTTTTTTCTACATTAAATACTACATTTTTCAATTGTTTTACTTATGAGAGCGAAATAATGATAGGTACATTGTGATTGTAATGCAATTTTCACGTAAAATTGAAGTAAAAAGTAAAAAAAAATGGCATTTAATTATTTGACAACATGTTACAATTACGTTTGGTAACAATTAATTTCATCAAAAAAATATTTTTTTGTGGAAGCTAAGAGTAAATTTTATGAGTTAAATATATATCAACAAAATGCTTTTGAAATTAAGATAAAATTTTAATTTGTAGCGGATCCCAAAAATAACCTTAAAAGTAAATTTGAACCAAAAAATACCAAATTTTTTAATTATTTCGCCTAGATTTGTATCCTATTTTATAAAAAAAACTCATTAAGAGAAATGTAAGAATATGGGAAAAATGATTTGTATTATTAAAAAATATTGTCTGTAGTATAAATAAATTCGAATTTAGATAAAGTTGGCATTTTTAATTTACCTTTTGAAAAAAACCGGTTGATAATCTTTCCACTAATCGCAGAAAAAATTTGTTTACTCTTCTTTCTTAAGAAATCAAATGAAGCTGATTCATGACTTTCGATTTAAATAAATTTCAACTCGATACAATTCGAAAAGTCATGGAATCGGTATTTGACGTTGGTCAGTGTTAATGTAATTGCTACAATTAGTCCTATTAAAAAAAAAAAACATTTTTTTTTTTATTATTCGCTCTTATTTTCCTGACTAAATAATTAAACTCAAATTAATTTTTTGACTTTTTTTAGTTTTTCTTTAAAAAAGGAGATTTTCTCGAATAATTTTTAAAATTTACTCACATCGTCCAGAAAAAAAATTGTTTGATGAAATTAATTGTTACTAAAAGTAATTGTAACATCTTGTTTTACGTGAAAATTGCAATAAACGTATCTTTATTTCGTTTTCATTAATTATCAAAAACAAGAAAACTGAAAATGTTTGTATTAACGAAGAAAAAATTCAAAGAATCTTATCATTATTTCGGTGACTGTATATTAAAAAATGATTTTTAAACATCAAGCCTTCCACACAATGTTCTTACTGATACACATGGATTTGGAAGGCAGCAATAAAACAATGAGAAAACCAGAAATTAACATGAATGAATGTGTGTCACAATGAAAGCATTGAAATTTGAACAGAAAATTTTAACATGATGTTTTAACATCATTTCATCTCTAACCGATTTTAACGTTTGTCTAGATAAAAAATTGTCTAATATAGACACTATGTAATGAAGACAGATAGCTATGAACTTTTTAACAATTTAACAAGGGATGGAAAATTAATTACATATATATTTTTTTCCGGGTATCCAAAATAAGATTTAATTATAGGTGCTTTTTTTAATATTTTATATAGTATAAAATACGAAAGAAAACTAAACAAAGTTGTGCACACTCTTATATGAAGATCGTAGTGTTTTTCGATCTTCATATATTCATATTTGTTAATAGATAAAGTTAAAGCCCTTTAAAAGATAGTGTTTTTGTTAATCCTTAAAAATGTTTTTTAATAAAGCATGAAAAAGGGATTATATTATCTTGCAAGATTCAAACTAATTTTTCAATAATTATGTTTAAAATAGCATTTTGTTTGAACATTTCTGAAAAATTAATAATTTTTCTGTACGTTTCTTACACAAGTGTTCGAATTAGGGAATTTCTAATAAGTTTAATATTTTATGACCGATTTAGTTTTGTTTATCTTGTTTGATAGATAATTATGTCTAGATTACGGTTAACATTAAATTTAAAAAAAGCAAATTTGTTTAAATAACTGTGAAAAAGTTAAAATTTTCCCATATAAATTCACCCTACAAACTTCAGGGTCGATGGGACATGTGTATTTTGTACTATACTTTTACATAAAAAATAATAATCCTAGTGGAAGTTATGGTAGAAATTCAAAAATCGTTTCTTTTTTGGAGCAATCTAACATACATGTTATTGCGAAATTGTATTTGAATTCAAATATAACTGTTTTAACGGCTGGCTTAAGTTAAATAATGCTTCTCAACCTTTCTACTTATGTTAACAGCAGTTAACATATCTGTAGAAATTATTAATACAGTTGTAAACATACAACATAAATTGAATGAAAAGCTTTCATGAAAAGCTTTCACCATTGTTTGTAAGTATGACAACACTAAATGTTTAAGCTGCTAACATTAACATCGAAAGCTCTAGAATTCGAATAAACTAGTTTGTCCGTTAAGAACATTGTAGAAATAGAGCTTTCGAGAAGCATCTAGAAGGTAATGAAGTGTATATAAATTTTCCGTTGAGTCAGTCTAATTGGAAGCATCGTTAAGTAAAGACAAATTAACCGTCTTGGCTGTATATTCTTGTACATTATTAAATTGTGCTGTGTAATTTAAGTGTGTGTGTATCAGAACACAAGTGACTATTTAAACTGTTTTTGATGTAAATTTTAAATAAAATAAAGAGTCGCTACAACTTTTAAACTACTAAACTGCTTTTATTTGCAATCAAAGTACCGGTTTATTTATTTAAAAGGTAAAATCGTAACAATATGTACGTACAAATGTTTTTGAACATTTTGTGCATATTTGAAATTTATGATTTTTTTTTTTTTTTTTTTGATATTTATCTGAATTAAGCTAAGAAAAAAATTTTAATTATCTCAATTTGAGAAGTCAAAAAAAATGTATAAAAGTCAAAATTTTGAAATGCACCCAATTTAAAGTCTATTTTTTGCCAACAAAGTAACTTCTTTTACTTAATTTTTGAAAAACTTTGTTGAATAACATTTTCTGGAAGATTAGACCTTAAGAAAGCATTGTATGAAACTTTTAACGTCTGAAAATTTTTAACATCCAGCAGTGGTCAAAATTAAAAAATGTTTGAACAAAAGTTTAACTTTTTGAATCTGTAAACAAACTAATTGTTGATTTAAGAACATCGAATCAAATTGAATGGAACAATAGGGTTTTAAAATTGTTGCCAAAATTTGTGACAACTTAATTTAGTCTCATGTAATTTCAATGATAAAATGTTTGATAGTAAAAATATATACAAACATATATAATAAAATTATATGTGCTTAGTCTAACCTGCATTGTTCATAAATCACTTTATAATATGTGCAAAAATTATTCTGATGACAATAACCGTTTCGAAGATTTTCGGGCTCAAATTTATGAAATATGTTCCTATAAGCATAATTTGCATTTTTTAGTAGAAGTCCTTTCATTTTAAAGAAAATATGTTCATAAGACATCACATATGAAAACGAGAAAAAAGGTATAGTCGGTCAAGACCGACTATATGATATTCTACACCATTGTGTACGAGCATTAAAATTCAGGAAGGGGATTTATATTACACCTGTGACCAATTTTACTAAAACTAAAATAAAATGTATTAATACAGAATAATGCGTTTATACTAACATCTAGATGATTTTATGCACTTTAGGCCGATTCCTGGAAGTGAGATTATATGGGAGCTATGGTAAATTATGGACCGATTCTCATAAAATTTGGCAATATTGTTTCTACTTATATAAAACTTATTTGTGTCGAATATTAACTTGATACTAACATTCGTATTTTATTTATGCACGTTAACGTGATTTTTGGAAGAGGAGTTTATATGGGAGCTATGGTCAATTGTGGACTGATCTTCATAAAATTTGGTACAAAGATTGGTACTTGTACAGAACTTCTTTGCACCGAATTTCGTTCAAATATTCTTATTTTTAAGATATTTTTGAGTGTTTAAACTCTATTCCGGGGGGGGGGGGGAGGTGTTGGTACTAGGTGAAATGATGAACAGATCACAACCAATTTCAATTGGCTTCGACCTTGTATGATCGATTTAAAAAGTGAGTCGATTGGTATACTTTAAGGTGGGTGTTGGATAACTTTTTCTATGTGTTACAAACATCAGCACAAACGCATATAATACCCCAAGCACCTATGGTGGTGTAGGGTATAAATACCATATGTCTTCAGACTTATATGCTTTGTAAAACCACAACGACATATCCATTTCAATTTTTAAAAATTTTAAAAAATCCCTATGTTATTCTTATTTTATGTAATGTTGTATGTAATTTTAATTATTTATATCTTTCGAAGTTAAATTCCGATTTCATAGACTTAGGAATGCGATTAAGCCCTTTTCTAATATCATAACTAAATTAATAAATATTAAAAAAAAAAAACTATTTATAATGTAAATGTTTTTTCTCCCGCTTGGATTTTTACTTTTCTTGAATGATATGACGTACATTGGTTTTGTTTTTCGTTAGAGAGGATGCAAAATCTTTACCGATTTTTTTACTTATTTTTTTCTTTTCAGTAGCAACAATTCATAATAATGTGAACATGGAATATTGAAAAAAGTATTTACTGAATCAAATTTTACATAGATTTGAATTTAAGAAAATTTTAATATGTCGTTAATTCGGTTCAGATATAAGGAATTTAAATTGTTTTAAACGTTTTGCATATCCATAGTGTCATATTTGAAACTTCGTGGACCGGCCCCCATTATGCCTATACTATCATATAAAATTTCAATGAAATCTTACAATTCGTTTGGAAAGTGCAGATACAGAAGAAAATAAGCTTAAATTATAATAAAATTATTATTAAAAAATTTAAATATTTTAATACTTAAATTCAGAGTTTTTGTAATGGACTTAGACCAATTTCAAAATAAAAGGCTCATATGTTAGATGCCATAAATTTAGCGAGTATTTATTAAAACAAAGCACTAAAACCATGTGGGCTTTCCTTTCATATTATGGTCTTGGCCCAATTTACTGGAGCAATGAAACAATTGATTATTGTTTACTATCCATAGAACAGTGGGGACCCACAGACGTCTCAGGAGCTGAGCTAAGCAGGCTCAAGGTAGGGTACCGTTGACACTTCGTAGTTGTGCAGGTAGTGATTGCCATTTTACTGACCCTTTGGTAGTCGTGGAGGTGACTGTTTGTGCAAAAATGTGCCACTACCTAGTCGTGAGGATGTCAATTGACTTCCTACTAGCACATGCCCATGTTAAAGTGTCTAGTAACAAGTTAATAAAGTAACTAGTGGTGCCCTAATGTAGTCAGTGAAGTAACTAGTTCGCAACAGCCACGAGAAACTGCTGGGAACTTTTAGAACCGCTGTGCATGCTGGGTGTGTGTGTGCAGATTATTTTGAACGTAACAATATTTTTATTTTCAGTTTTTTGCTAATATCGCTGGATTGATTTTAATGATTATATCACATAAATGATATAGAAACAATGATAAAAAATTGTATGGTGAATTTGGAGCAAGATAATTAGGAAATTTATGGATCGATGTTGGTGATATTGAAATATTACCTATTCATTGATATTACGTTTTTACCTTTTAAAAACGGTGGTTTATTTCATTTAAATAACCCGTATACTTTGATTGCAAATAAAAGCAGTTCAGTAGTTTAAAAGTAGTAACAACTCATTATTTTATTTAAAATGTACAACAACAACAGTTTAAATAGTCACTTGTGTTCCAATACACATACACTTAAATTACACACTTTATACAGCACACTTTAATAATATACAATAATATACAGCCAAGGCAGTTAATTTGTCTTTACTTATCGATGCCTCCAATTAGACTCACTCAATGGTGTTCTCACGGCTAATTTATATACACTGTACTGCTATCTAGATGCTTCTCGAAAGCTCTATCTCTTTCTACAATGTTCTTAACGGCCAAACTAGTATATTCGAATTTTAGAGCTTTCGATGTTAATGTTAGCAGTTTCAACATTTAGTATTGCCATACTTACAAACAATGGTGAAAGCTTTTTAT
Organism: Protocalliphora azurea; assembly: GCA_932274085.1. Taxonomy (NCBI): domain Eukaryota; kingdom Metazoa; phylum Arthropoda; class Insecta; order Diptera; family Calliphoridae; genus Protocalliphora; species Protocalliphora azurea. The sequence continues at coordinate 10,464,164 of OW026524.1, forward strand.
TCAATGTTGTATGTTTACAGCTATGTTAATAATTTCTACAGATATTTATGTTAACTGCTGTTAACATAAGTAGAAACGTCCAGAATCATTTAACTTTAAACCAGCTGTTAAAACCGTTATATTTGAATTCAAGTACAATGTCGTAACAATATATAGCTTATAGTTTTATCTTATATAGACGGATGGATATATTTATTTCGACTACCCTACCTATAAGGACTCAGAATACATACACCTTATGGTGTCCAAGATGAATATTGTATAAATTATAAGCGGAATGACAAACTTATAGACTATACCCTTTACACCTATAATTAAGAGTATACAAATATGGTTACAACCAGGAAAACCACAAAAATGCTCTAAAAAATATTTTATGCGTATTAAATGTGTAATAAAAACGAATATATGTTTTTAAAATGAAAAAATAAATTAAAATTAAGTGTTTTATTAAAGTTTTAAAATAATATAAAACATTGAATATGTAATCGGTAGGCAGTTGAAAAGCTCAGTTTGTAATTTCGCAACAATTGTTTTTATTACACTGTCGGACAAAATAAAGTGCATTACCTACACTTGTGACTTACTAATAATTATTTTCTAGGTGTACTATGGACTACTTTTTTGGGGTCCCGGTATTTGTCGTTTTATGTTAGCTGTGTTTGCTCCTAAATACTAATTTAAACACATAATTCTTGTAACCATTTCAAATAAAATTGAAATTATGATGCCATGACAGAAAGTATTTAAATTTGTACTGTAAATTTATATAAATTTCGAAAAAGACACAGCTATTGCCTAATTTTAATTATTTGCACTTCATGTTCGGGGTAAAAGTATTTTATTGGTTGTGAATAAGCGTATATCACATGAAAGCTTTATTGATTTTCCATTTTTTTACCAATATATTTCCAAAAATATGCATTAGTTTTGAAGTTATCAAATGGATTTATTTGTAAATTTACTTAATTTCCATGCAAAACCTAGCTTCTTACAAAATCAACTGTTGCAATGGGAGAATATTTAAAAGATAAAATGTTCTCTACATAACATTTCAAGGTTGACTTTGATGAAAATTTATTAATTTCTTTATTACTACAAGTTAAGAACCTCAAGGATTTTTAACTGACTTATATAGTAGATATCCAGATTCATTTAAAATATTAAATATTTTTTAGCTCTTATTTTTTTATGCGATCACATAATTTAAAAACAAATGCGACTATATAGTTTAAATTTTAAAAACATTCCATTAGGTATAAAAAATTAAAAAAAATATTTATATTACTTCAAAATGTCAAAATATGCTTTAAAAGAGCTAAATATTTTATCCAAGGTTTTATTCAGGGAAAAAACATGGAATTACATAATTGTGATCTCTCTGGCTATAACGAACTCCAAGAAATAATAATAATAATCTCAAAAAATGTTAAATGTTAAAAAAGTTAAGGGTAAATTAGAGATATTTCAAATGTGTGCCTAAATAAGTAAAAATTAAATTATAGATCAAAAAACTCAACTCCCCAAACATAAAAGAATCACAAAGCATTCGATTTTCAGAACATTGTTAACTGCAAAACAGATTTTCTATCAAAAGAACTAAATTTGAATTTTAGTACAAACTCAAGGAAAATTAAAACAAAAATAAATTAATCGATTGAGTTATTCAAAAATATTGAGTTTTGGTTAACATTTTTTTTATTTTACTGATATAACGAACTATTTTTTTTTTATAGACCGACATTTGTAAACGGACTAAACAACATATTGACTGCTGCTCAATTTTAGGAAAATAATTTTAAAATATATTTAGAGTTTTAAAATCGACTTCGAATCCAAATGTTGCAAATATTAATAAAACTAAATTAAAACAATTCAATATGTAATAAAAAAATAAATAAAAAAGGTATAGTCGGTCAAGCCCTCAAGAGAGATCGTGTGGCTAACTGTGAAATGTTACTTGTATTAAATTCATTGAATATTTTTATGAAACATAATTATGAATTATAAATATTAGTTTGATTCTAACATTTATATGGATTTATGTATTTAAAAGTGATTCACGGAAGTAGGACTTATATGAGGCTATATCCAATTATGGACCATGAAATTTGGCGCAAAGATTTATACCTATATAAAACTTACTTGTGACGAATTTATGATTGTTAAACCGAGAGGATTTTTAGGTGGGGGCTAGGCGAAATAATGGATCATAAGCAATTGCAATAGTTTCATAAAGATATCTTTAAAATTACGACCTGTACGTTGTTACAAGTTTCACATGGACAGATAGCATGGTAATAATAATAATAAAGCTCTTTCTAAATATCTGGCCCCTGCTGAAAAACAAGAGTGAAACAAATATAAACCAAATTGGAAGATCTATGAATATATAGTTATTTTATTTGTTCCGAAAGTAACTCGTTTACACGAAATTTGCACACAGATAATGGGTAATCTGGAAAAAGCTAATGGTTATTCTAGGTCATTTCATTATCATTTGCATACAGACTTTTGTAAAATTATCTCTTTTTACATTTTGAAATTATAAAGAATTGAATATGGGCCTTATAACAAGGGGGTATGACCACAAAACCTCCAAATAGAGCACCTCGGGTATAGGATTTTTTTTTTTAATATTAAAAAAGCGTATTTTCAAAAAGATAATGCCTTAAAGATGAATGAACATTATTGACAAAATTTTTTGTCTTAAAAAAAAAATTATAAAGTGATATTTAATTATCTTTACATCCAAAAAATTATGTAAAAATAACAAAGACCTTAACTTCGAAAGCACTGTATTAAATTCTTGCTTCTGAAGTTTTTTTCTAGAAAATCCTAAGTTCCTAAGTACCTTAAAATTTCAATTAATCCAATAGAATATTATATACATGTATTTAGCTGTTTGCCATTATGTATTAAATAACTTTTATTTATGACATAACCAGCAAAAACTTCCATTGCTAAATAATGAGTTAAAATGCTATTATAACAACACTACACTACTTACACTTTAGCAACTTAACTCATTATTTTAACACGGTGATGTCATTACAGGCAACTAGTTACCATAAATGCTTTCAAATGGGATCTTAAATAATTAATTACTCTAATATAAATACATATTAATCTGCTCAATAGTTACGCAACTAGTTACATGGTAATGCAGAGAAAAGTTAACTGTTGACACAAAACAACTTCTAGGTATTGCAGACGGATGTTTTGCTGGGATACCTAAAGGGTATTTGTTAATTTATACAAAATTTTACTGTATCTTACTTTAAGCTAAATAGTGATTAAATTGGAATATTAAAAAATGTAACGTCCTTGAGTTACATGAATATATATTAAGAATAATTTTCATTATTTAAAATTTTCATTAAAAATGCAAATTTCAATTTTGTGAAAAATTTAATTCAAAATATTGAAGTATAAAAAATAAAATGTGTAAATAAATCGTACTTAAAAAAATCTCAAATGAAAACATTAACGAAAATCCAAATACATAAATTTAAGCAAATTTCGTATCTCTTTTTTTTAATTTTTGTCTAATAAAATACATATTTGAAGAACTTCAAAAATAATTTTACTTTAAGAACTAGTATAACGAATAAATATATTGAAGTATTATGATTCAACACACGTAGTTACATAAAATAATTTAAGGAAAAAGTTCGGTAAAGAACCGTCACACAAATATATTGTAAGTATTTATTGTAAGTATATATTGAATATATCACAACTAAATTTAAATGAATTAAAAACATTAAATTTACTTACTTTTTCCCAAAAATCCAGTAGCTCCAGTAATAAATATATTTCTGCCATAATAAAATTTTTCTATTGCCGTTAATTTTTCGTCTATTTCAGATTCGTTGAAGTACATCTTTAAAATAATTATCTAGAACAAAAAAAAAAAAAAAAAATCATAATGCATTAATAATCTTTGTCACATCTTTAATCAGTCTTTTGCACGTTAAGTTAGTATATTCTGTTAATATTTTACATAAATTAAGAAATCAAAACATATTTTTTTTTCGCATTTTCCCAGAAAAATAGAGAAAAATAAAAAACTTTAACACACTTCAGATGACAATATATTAGTAACTTCTTTTATTTAAAACAAAATTGTTATTGAATGTTTTTTCTTTAAGAATTTGTTTGGAAAATTTCACTTTGAGCGTAATTTTTTACTACATGTACTGTTGTCTTAAGCAAAATTCTAATTATGGAAATTTTTTGGTATATAAATTTTGGTCACGAATGGATCAAAAAGCCAACGCCCTTATTTGTTTAATGTAACACTTAAAGAAATAGGTATCCAACTTTCTTTAATTATATGCCTTTATATGATGGTCACGTATCAAAGTAAGTAGTTTATATCCATCCTAAAAACTTTTAACATGATACATAACTTTTTTACAACTGTAGTAAATATCAAAAAGACCCTATCAAAAAGATAAAGTAATTAATTAAAAAATTATTACATACTCGTATTTTCATATTACTCTTTTGATGTCGTTAAGCAATTCACTTATAAAACTTGACGACATTTTAAATTCATATTTATGCAATGGTCCAACGGAAGGGTTCTTACCAGCTATTATATGTATACTTTACGACTCACCTAAGAGATTTAAACCTTTAAAATGATAATTTTGCTACTAAAGGGTTAATTGAAGACATGTTCCCATTGGCGTAGAAAGGACCCCCCCAGAATTTTGAAAAAGTTTTAAATGAAAAATTATTCCAACATAATTATTTTGTTGCGATTCTTATACCTTTTTGATTTATTTCTTCGTGAAAAAAAATAAAAGTAATTATTTCTAAGACAACCCACATGTCACCAATTCAAAAGTCAAATTAATATTTAAAAAAAAAAACATATACTTCATTAGACTGTCCAAAAATATATGTGACTTGCAAAAGTATATATATATATATATATATATATATATATATATATATGAACGACCTCAAAATATTGTTGAATTTGTCCGAATTTTTTAATACTTATTTATTTTGTCGAATGAAACACGAGCAATCTTGTGGAGTTCATGTTTTTAACGTTTTTGCAAATTGGACTACATGCAGTACTGAGCAAAACATAAGCAACTAAATATAGGTTTGCAATTTGCAGCAAAAATAATTTTATAAAATTGTTACCATATTTGAGTATTAACAAAAATGTATATTTTAGCACAGGAGTCCTCACAAGCATCAGCTTCACGACCACTTTAAGACATTATAACTCGAAAACGACCTAACATAATTTTTTTTGTTTTATATTAATTAACTCCAAGTCAAAGGTTTGAAATATAATTTTAATGTGTGATGTCGAACACGTTATACACCAAAGATTTTAAATTTATGTTTGAATTCTAATAAAAGCTTATTTGCGAAAAAGGTTTAAATAAATTATAATTTCTAAAATTATTTTGAACTCTAAACATAAGTGAATACATTTTTATGTATGCAACTTTAATATCAAAGTTATTTTCAGATGAGTCTTAAACCTATAAATCTACATTTTGAGAGACACATATGAAATATGTACATTTAAAAATTAGGTTTGAAAAAATTTTGGTAATGAATGCATTTCTCAAATTTCTCGGTTACTTTTATTTATTCTTAAACCTTTGACATTTGAGAAAAAGTTTAATTTTATAAGTATCAAACTTTCTTATTAAAAAAAAAAAAATAATAATAAATATAAAAATTGCAATTAAGATACTGACGGTCTGGATGTCCTGTTTTCTATTTGGAATTAGCAATATTTCACGCTTTTTAAGGTAACTTATCAAAAAACGGAGCATTCCCAGCAAAAACTTTGCTTTCCTGGTAAGCTAGCAGGTATAATGGGAAACAAAAATAAACTACTTATTTTTTGCCTGAATAACTAGTTTTTTTTCGTTCGAGTTGTCCATAAATTCATGTAGTTACTTTTAGACTCTAGGGATACTCAAAAATATGTACCTAAAGGAAAAACTTGGACACAAATTAACATCTTACTCAGTACGCCATTTCACACTCAATTTTCTAAGTGATAAAATCTTTTTTTTTTTTAGTATAAAATATCTTTTTAGACATTTTGTTATAAAAAACTAACAGCATTAGAATGGGGTTGAACCAATAACATTCTGGTTGATAATCCAGCGCTCTAGCCAACTCATCCACGTGATTGCAATATTACTGTGCTATTACACTACTGAGTACTTATTTTTGTAATACAGAGTAGGCAAATAATAATGACGCCTCATTACAGAGAAACTACTTTAATAAGTAGTTGCCAATATCGAAAACAAAGAAGTTTTTGCTGGGTTTCACCAAAATGTGAAAATCGATCAATAATTTGTTTTTTAGTTTACTTTCGAGCATTCCATGAATTCCTTAAAATTTTATGAGAACATATAAAGAAGTGAATTTGTAATATTAACTTTAATCAAAAATTTGAGGTTAAGTAATTAAATTTGAGTAATTAAATTTGGGTATCGTTGCTTTAGCAGATGTGAAAACGAGAAAAAACTGTATGATCTATATTTAAAAGTGTGTACAACAAAATTTGCAAATATTAAAAACGTGTCAAGTTTTTGAAATTTGTTGAAATAAGTGTTTGGAAGTTTTATACTGAAAATATCTGAATTTCTTTTTGTAATTTTTTCTTTTACTAAAAAAATGCATTAAATTTTAAGTATTTCTGGAAACCAGTTGCATATTACAAATTATAAAAAATTGTTTATTTAAAGTCTACAAATATATTTCGAAAGCATAATTTAAAAAATTATGCCTATTCGGTATATGTAAAAGGACTTCTGCCGAAAACTTTGTTCAGTTATGAATGGTAACGTGCTACAACAACGAATTTTACGGCATAAATAGGTTATGCAATATCTAAAATATAATATACAGTCTGCACAAAATGCTTTGAAAACATTTATTGAAGTTACAGACCACCGTATAGTTTTGTATTCCTGTTCTTATATAAGAAATATTTTATAATTTTTATACAAATAGATAGATTATCATCTAAACTCAACAAATATGAACATATTGAAAAAGAAAAGTACTTTATTTAATTTAAAACAACATTCAATTATGTCCACTCTAACCTTATACGTAACGTACGGCATCGCGGTGCACCGTCAATGTGTATATCTTAAATCGCTCAATTTCTAAAATTATTTTGCATTCTAACTAAAAACCTATGTGCTTTTCTTAAAAATTTTAAGAAAATGTTTCTCCTTTTAGTCATATATAGAGAAATATCTAGTTTAATTTGATGTTTTAGCAAAGACAAACTGCTTAATATATTTTATAATTTTTGAAGCGTTAAATTAAACATAATTTCCTTATTTTTTTAATCATGCGATCTAATACTCAGCCACTAAGCCCACTGAATATTCTTTTATGCGGCTTTAAAGTTATTGTAGTCCAAAATGTTGTGTAGTCCAAAAATTTAAATGGGAACTATTTCAGACATTGGCGTAGCTAGACAATTTTTCTAAAAAAAAATCTGATGTTGAAAATTTGTGTAACAAATTTGAATTACATTTGATTTTCTAAATTATAATTCAAAAATAAATATATCTTGCCTATAGTGAATTTATTCAAATATGTATGTATTATGTATAAGATTAGTATTTCATTTTGAATTCAAAGAAGCTGATTCTATAAATTTTCGAGAATAAAGTACACTTCGTTAAAATTGACCGGTTAATGGAAAAACTTAGAAACTGTAAAAGAATTTACATATAAGTATCCAACAAAAGCTATATAATTATAACAGCTATGTATATGATTATTACAGAGTGTTGTTATTGGAAGGAAGTAAGTACTTAGTGCTGAAAGAGCTAAGAAATGGTTGTTATTAAAATAATGTTATTTTTTAATTCTAATTTACTACTTTTTTTTTTTTTTTTTTTTTATATATATATTTTATTTGCAATCTATTTTACAATAATAAGCAAATTTTATAACATGAAAAAAAAAATAACATGACTTATTGATTCCCATTAGAAACAATAATATAACTTATATATGTATGTAACATTCATATATACAGATAATTTCAATATAGATATATATTCATTATAAATAAATTAATATTAAAAATTAAATTTATTATTATTTAATTATGTACTTATTAAGATTAAATAAAAGGGAGATCTAAAATGTGATTTCGTTTAAGTCTTCTAACTTCATCAGTCTCATCTAGTAGTGTAATTGCCAATAAATTGGTATGGTTGCTGAGTTTTTCTAAGTAATTGCTGCTAAATTTTCTTATTTCTGTTTTTATAAAAGGAATTTTAAGGTCATTATGTAATGCCTTATTTGTAATGTAAAACGGAGCATTTGTTATAGATCGTAATGCTTTTGACTGAAATCTTTGTAAGATTTCTATATTCGAATTGCTGGAAGTTCCCCATAATTCTATCCCATAGGTCCAAATAGGTTTTAATATAGTTTTATACAATAAAACTTTATTTTCAAGTGATAATTGGGATTTACGCCCAAGTAACCAATACATTTGACAAAACTTTTTATCTAGTTGCTTCCGTTTTGAGTTTATGTGGGCTTTCCATGTAAGTCGTCGGTCCAGTTGAAGACCCAAATATTTAACGACATTACTATTAGGTATAGCGGAGCCATTTAGAAATACAGGTGGACAATTTTCTTTCCTTGTCGTAAATGTAATATGATTTGATTTTTGAGTGTTAACTACAATATTCCATTTTAAAAGCCATTGGTAAAGACTATCAAGTTGTATTTGAAGTTTTCTGGAGGCTTCTGATGATGAAGTATGTGAACACAAAAATGCCGTATCATCGGCATATGTTGCAACAGTAACATCATCCGTTATTGGCATATCATATGTAAATATGGTGTACAATACTGGGCCAAGCACACTACCCTGTGGGATACCAGCATTTATTTGGCAAATTTTAGAAATGTCATTATTAATTTTAACATAGAAACATCTGTTTTTTAAATACGATAAGAAAAACAAATAATAAGGAGCTGGAAGAATATTTTTTAGTTTGTAAAGTAATCCTTCATGCCAAACTTTATCAAACGCTTGTTGTATGTCCAAAAACACAGCTGAACAGTATTTTTTATTTTCAAAAGAATCAGATATCACTTTTATAATGCGGTGACACTGTTCTGGTGTACCGTGATTTCTTCTGAAACCAAACTGATGGTCGGGGATAATCTCGTTTTTATTAAGATAAGGTGTTAAACGCTTTAAAAGTAATTTTTCAAATATTTTAGAGAAAATTGGTAGCAAGCTAATGGGTCGATAAGAGGACAGTGCATTTTCTGGTTTACTCGGTTTTAGAATCATGATTATTTCCGCACATTTCCATTGTGAAGGGAAGTGTTGCAGTCGTAAAATAGAGTTATATAACAAAGTTAAAAACAAAACGCCTTTAGATGGTAATGATTTTATTGTAATGGCATCTATTTTATCGTATCCTGTAGACTTTTTGTTATTTAACTTGTTTATTTCTGTTTTTGTTTCATTTGGAGAAATATGTTTTATAGGTAGTTCCATTTGACACGCTATATCTAAAAAATTTGAAATATCATCGATATTATTATTGGTGTAATGAGGCTTAAAAATTCCCTCCAAATGGTCTGCAAAAGCATTAGATTTTTCCAAATCTGTTCTACACCAAACGTCATTTGAATTTTTAATGGGGACATTTCTGTTTGCTGGTCGTTTTAGATACTTGGTGGCATTATATAGCTCATGTTCTTTATATTTGCTATGAGGTTTAAGTTTTCTAAGATATAAATTTATACTTTCATTTCTTTCTTTTGACAACATTTCTGAGCATAATTTTATTGCCAAATTCCAATTGGTCTTATCCCTTGGATTTCTCGTACGATGCCAAACTCTTCTTAATCTTCTAGATTGTCTAATCATTTCTCTTGCCGCTGCTGATGCTTGGACTTTTTGACCTAAATCCTGAGAATTAACTACTAGTGGCGTAGATAAAAACGAAGCTTCGTGTATCAATAACGAAAAAGATTCAACAGCATCATCTAAATTTTCTCCATTTTTAATTTCAGTGTTAAGATCCAGATTATTTTCGATAAATTCACTAAAGATGCTTAAGTTGGTGTTTCGTTTGATAAGTTTGGTACTTTTGTGGACTAGTTTAACATGTATATTATAATTAACAAGAAAAGGCGTGTGATCCGAACTTAAACTATCATCATTTAAAATATCAAGAGAATGTCTGGAGATGCCAGAAAAGATAACAAAATCAAGGAGATCTGGTATTTTTGAGGGATCAGTAGGCCAATATGTTGGTCTGCCTCCTGATAATGCGCTATAATTATTTTTTAAAATGCACTTATATAGTTGTCTGCCCTTCGGATTAGTGAGTCGGGATCCCCACCAAGGGTGTTTTGCGTTATAATCACCAGCAACAATGAAACGACAACCTAAAGCTTTAAAAAATATCTCATAATCTTCACATTTTACTGTGTGTTTTGGTGGGAAATATATAGAATAGATGTTGATTGGTAAATTATTGCAAATTACTTTAACGCCGGCAGCTTGTAAATAAGTTTTTTTATATTCTTCCGCTGGTTCATATCGAATGCTAGATTTTATAAATAAGCCAGCTCCAGCGTGAGCTTTTCCATCAGGATGATCTGTATGTATAAAATCATAGCCTCTAATTTTTATATAAGATTTTGCAGTTAAATGAGTTTCAGAAATAAGAAATATATCAATATGCTTTTCTTTTATAAAATGATTTATTTCGTTCAGTTTGTTTGTTAATCCGTTCGCATTCCATACTGCTATTCTCAAATTTATTTGCATAATTTGTTAATTAAAAGTGACATCATATTCATAAGAGTATTAGTTAATTCTATTTGTTTATTTAATAAGTTTTCTATGTTTTTCATAATATTATTGTTGATATTATGACTTGCTACATTAGCATAGGATTCACCTGAGTATGTGTTTTTAAACCCAGTATTAGAACTGGAATTGGAATTAGGATTAATTTGGGGAAAATTATCTCTATTTATTAAGAATCGCTGATTGTTAATTGGTCTTCTATCCGAAAGTTTTTTCTTTAATATATTTTGGTAAACTTCACATCCTCTATAGCTGGCAGTATGTTGCTTTAAACAATGGACGCATTTAGGAGGGGTTTCTATGTCGTTTGGACAGTTGGGTGTGGGATGGCCAAGTCCGCACTTTACGCATACAAATGGTTTTTTGCAATAAGTTTTTGTGTGTCCGAATTGTTGGCAACGGTGGCATTGTACAATATCGTTTGTACTTTTAGGGGCTTCAATTTGTACTACACAACGGTTTATTTCACGTATTTCAAAAACTTTTTTATTATTCGGACTTGGATCGACGTCAACGTAAAACATTGGTAATGGCTGTTTTGTAAATCTACTTTTAACATTGGTAATATGTCTAACAAGATGACCTTTATATAACAGATCTGCTTTTATAGCTTCTATCTTAGTAGAATAATGAAGTCCTTTAATTACAAATCTATATGAACGCTCACTTTTTAGCTGGTAAGTATGATAACTTAAGTTGTTAGTATCAAAATATTTTACTAATTTTCGATAGGAGTCTACTGTTTTTATATTAAGTTTAACTTGACCGTCGTTTAAAGCTTTGTAATTAAAATCCGTATTGGCAATCACACTACTTACACATTTTATCATTTTAGTTATGTTAGTAACATTATTAACAAATATTGGTGGCGGCCTTGCAGTGGGTTCAGCTTCATTATTATCCTCAACGTCATCATTATCATCATCATCATCATTTTTGTCATCTATATTAGCAAGTTCAGCAAATTTATTAACATTTGAACAGCTTGGTTTATCAGCAGAACTTTTTTGTTTTTTTGAAATATTTGTTGTTTTAATTGTCTTTTTACGTTTTGTTGTAACATATTGCCAGCTAAGTAAATTGTCTTCACTAGAGCTACAATCATCATCACTTTCTGTAGTCATTGCCGAAGCAATAATATATTTTGTTGTTTAGCTTGACCGTTAATTTTAATGCAATTCAATTGAATGCAATGTACTTTTATTGGTTTTACTATTATTTTTTTTTTTTTTCAAGAATGCACTTTTGTTATTGGAATATTTTGGTTTTTTTGTAAAATTATGAAATCGTCACAAAATAAATACACAGAATACGTCTGTTTGCTTTGAATAACTCAGCGCGACTGAATTTATTTTTACTACTTTTGAAGTTCTTCTCTTAATGTGATATTGATATGCATTTTTAAATGTAATTTTAACTTGTTAAAAGTTAATAAAACTACATACTTTTGTTGGCTTTATTAGAAATAATTACCTTTATTTTATAATAAAAACTTATTTTTTAAATTTTTGGAAGTAATTATAAATAATTTTCAAAAATGTGTAAAGTATACAAATGTACTTCCCCTTCTTTTGCTGGGTGGTATATAAAATTAATTCAAAATGGATGCGTAATAAAATGGTATTAATTTGTTCTTTTTGGTGCGGAATATTGTGCCATTTCTCATATTGTCTAGTATCTTAAAAAATATTTGATAAAACAGCTGGAGATAAAAAATAAACTGTCTTTCACCAACTTTTAGTAACTTTTAAAATTGTGTTTTTTAAGTTTGTTTTTTTTTTTCATTTAAAAATGTTTCAAAATTCTGGTAGAGTGGAATTAGCCCCCTCCCCCCAGACCGGTTTTTTACGCCAATGATTCTAGAGGCAATAATTTAATCGCATCAATACTGTTATTTAAAAACTAAATACTATCTATTAAGATTGTACTATTTTAATTCCATTTTTGTTAATAGACAAAACTCTTTGTGTTTTTGTTAATTCTTAAATTTTTTATATAATTTCGTAAATTCCATATTTAGTTAATGTGTTAGGTAAATAAAAAATAAATAATTTTTGAAATAAATCGTGTTATAACCAGCATTTTAAATCTTTCAAAAGTTAACAGATAATAAATATTTATAGAAAGTTCTCTGTTTCCAATTGCGAATCGATTCTTGTGTAAAATATATTGATACTAACATTAATGCGGAATTTATGTAATTTATGCAGCTATCGCCAATTACACAATTATACAAGGTTTTGAACCAGAGAAACCAATAGCTAATTCTAATGTTATTTATGGCGATGAATTCGAATACTCACTCCGTTTTTGAAATTATTAAAAATGAATTTTGACCATCTTTAACAGTTAATTTAAATTTTTCTAAATTAAAAGTTATAAATTAGAAATGAAAATAAGAATAAATTTTAACTTTTAGAATATTAAAAATATGAAATTATTCGCCACACGCTCTTCTATGGATTGTTATGACCCCACAGTGCAGCTAAAACAAAACTAAAACACTAAAACTAATCATAACAAACGGATTTCATATTTGTATTCCGCGCCCTAAATTACATTAAGATCTACTGGTTCAAAAGTCTATTATTGGAGCTTTGTTCTATTATAGACTGATCTGAACTTATTTGTGCCAAGTTTTATAAAAATACTGATATAATTGAGAGATTTGTTGTGTATTTTCCAGGAAAACACTTGTATGGAGTAATTTGAAATAACGGATCGGTCATAATCAATTGAATTAAGACTTGTCGTTGTGCCAAAATAACCATACGTACCAACTTTTAACTGTAATTTGTGATGTTGCATTTTTTTTTGTGCAATGCAAATCTTAGCTCCGACCACATATGGTGGTGTGAGATATGAAAAAAAAATGAGGTACGTAATGGCAGCAACTTTTACAATATTTTCAGGGGATGGTTATGATGGCTTGGACTGCTTAATATATATCAGGAAAACATTTTATTGTTCTTATTGAAGAAATTACGTATAAAAATAAAAAATTGACATTTGTTTTGTGTAAAATATTTTAGTAAATACAATATTAAGACTTTTTGACATTTGAATTATTGAATACTACCATATTTTCTATTTAACTCATTCGGTGGAAACACCTAGGCAAAAAAAAAAAAAAAAAACTTAAAATTACCGGTTCAATTTTACCAGATAGATTAAGATAATTAATTAGATACGCGCATAATAATGCTCTAATTTAAAACCGGAAAAAAACAAAATCTTTTGGAAGCTGACGATTTTATGGACATAAAAAAAGTACTTGGCTTAAAAAGTCATCACGGTTTTTATACGTAGGTCATTAAAAACGGAGTAAAAAATAACTTTTTTTTTAATTAAAAAATATTTTCCAAAAAGTTTTATAAAATTTTCGTGAAATTAAATTTGTATTTTTCAATAATATTACTTTAACAAATATATCCAAAAAATCTATGTCAAAAACGTTTGTTTAGTTTTGTTATTCAAATTTTTTAGAAACGGTGTCTTAAAATGAACTACACTTTCATTTTGGTTGATAATAACATATGCAACTTATTTTGGGCCACCCTAATATAAGTACATACATACATATGCATGCTGTATTTTTAATTTCTAGTCAAGGTTTAATATACGAATTTCACAATCTATAACATTTGTTAAAAAATGTTTTAAATATTGGTTGATAATTATACTAAAAGAAAGGTGTATTCGAATCAAGTGGCTCATAGGAGTATGTACTGCAGCTAGAAGTAGGAATCAAAGTTAAATGTTTTTTAATCAGGGCAAGTTTAAATATGCATGAAAAAAAGAAGATAATATGCCAGTAATTTGCAAAAGTAGCATGAATATGAATAGAAAAACACTAGTTCATTTTGCTGATTGTTCTTTTTTGTTCTGAACAAATAATTGAACAAGTTCATTCTTTTTGTTCAGTTGTTCACTTTTGTTCTGAGCTGTTTGACTGAACGAAGTGTTTTTATTAGTCCGAATTAGATGACTTTTGTTATTATTGCCATTTTTGAATCTCTGTTGTTAGCAAAAAATTATAAGTGATAATTTCGAAATTTCGATAAAACTTTGTTACAGACTAAAGTATTTTTTGATATATTTTATAACTAATTATATATTTTGTACAAAAAATTTACAGTCCCAAATAGTCATTTAAATGTTAGTAAATGACTTAAGTGTACTAAATGATTAAAAAGAACAAAGTGAACAAAAAGGAACAAGAATACTAAACAACTTCACATTGTTCATATAATTGAATTGTTCATTCATGAATAACCCAACTCTAAAAAACACACAAAGTTCGTGCACTTATGTACGAAGTATTAAAAAAACTTGGAAAATAATTTATGCAAAAAAGTTAATCAAGTTCCAGAAATCACTAAGAGCAGGTTTTTCACTTCTAGATTAGAAGCTAATTAACAATTAGATTAGTTAATTTAAAATATAATCTAATCCACCATTTGTGTTTTTAAGTCCGAGTTAAGAGTTTAAACCTGTATGTATCATCATCATCAGTTTGGAGTCTTTACTTATTTACTTCCATCGGACGTGTCCCCGGGTGGCGGATAGGGGGGTTCGTATGTAAGGTTTCTGATCCGATTGTAGTCAATAAACTGGAGATCACTTACCATTGGTTACAGATCCCCATGTACTGACTATAGTCGGGTCCTACGCATTATATCTAAACCTATAAACTCATAGTTCTCGCGGACCAAATAAATCAAGTGCACTTTTAAGATCAAGGTGAGAGGTAGCAGTGCCGAGGATTTATATTGTTAGTTAGTGCTTAAATAAACTAATCGCTAACAGCTCCGCTCCAACAATTACAACCAACCCGTGCCCATGGCATGGGTTGGTTGTAATTTCTTTAAAAGCCTAGTCCGCGTACGCCGTCACTGCGCGAGATGGTCCACTTAGTACGTGCATTTTCGTGGGACCAAAATTAGCGGAAAAAATATTAAAATCAGGGATGTGGAGAAGAATAACGTAGTTTCAGTAGGAGTTTCGGACACTGACTCTGACCTTTTAAGAATTCACGAGGATATAATTGCTCAGGAGGGACAGTTATTGAGTGAACTAGCCGAAACAGACGACCTCTTGGGCTCACCTGGAGACTCTCTCGGGGGGGCGGGCACTACGGAGAAGTTGGAGGATCTCTCTCTTGGTTCTGATGAGGAACATGAAATCACAATGATTTCAGTTCACGCTCAGGAACAGAATCCTCCAGCATTCGAGGTGTCATCCGCACGGGATGGTGGACAGGTGGTTTCAAAATTAGTTCGGCAAGACGCGGTAAAACCAAGTGTAACTGCCGTCGTCGAAGCCGAACAAAATAAGAAAAAGCTAAGAATGGCGTCAGAGCTTCCTTGATCTTTCTTAATAAGATGGCCAAGAGGGATCTGTCGTCAGTCAGTGGTAGGGATAAATACCTTATCAAGAGGCATATGAAGAGTGTGATTGGATTTGGAAAAATTTATGGCTCGACCTCCGCTATCTTGGGAATGTCTTATCCCGAGGGACTAAATGCGATATTTGACACCGTTCCGGAAAGTGTCAGGGGTTGCACTGAAGTCCAAGAATAATGA
Organism: Protocalliphora azurea; assembly: GCA_932274085.1. Lineage (NCBI taxonomy): Eukaryota > Metazoa > Arthropoda > Insecta > Diptera > Calliphoridae > Protocalliphora > Protocalliphora azurea. Next base: position 10,480,628 of record OW026524.1, read on the forward strand.
CAATGATAGCAGCCGACCAAATAAACCTAAATCATCTTCGGAACGATCGGTTGAAACTGGGAAGCTGGCTATCATTGCCAAAAAGTGGGCTGATCGTGAACCATCCGGCAACTCTAGTGGATCAATCACTAAAGGAGCAAGGTTTGGAGACGACCAACCCTATACAAACAAAAAAGGTGCGGCAAACAACACTGCCAGCTCTCTTAAAGGTCTTCAAAAGAAGATGATAAAGAATGCTGGAAGTGGGGCTGGTCATAAGCCATCTGGCTCTCTTAAGGATCACCGTAAGGAGGTCGTTAAGAGAGCTAGGTCTGACGATGACCAACCAGTCCCTACCGCCAAGAAGGCGAGTCACACACCCACTGGATCTCTTAAGGGCCCCCAAAAGGAAGTCATTAAGAGAGTTAGATCTGGTGACGACAAGCCTTCTACCTCGAAAAAGACGAAGGAGTCGATGAAGCCGGCATATCTTCAGGCGGCTGTCATAGGCCGTGCTGAACCAGATGGGAGGACTAGCACGGATCTATGGAGGTCGATTGAAGATAGGCTCATCGACGAGAACGCCTTAATGAAAGGAAGGCCGTAGGAAGTGTCCTTCAAAGGCGCGGACTGGTCAAAGGGAGTCAAGACTGTCAATTGTGGTAATGAGAAATCGCTTGACTTTCTCAAGGCCACGATTGCCAAGTGTGGCAGCCTTTGTCTAGAGGCGAAACTGGATGTGATACTCGCATCTGAGTTGCCCCTGAGACCAGTAGTGGCAGTGTGGATTCCATCACCCATAAAACCGGTGGAAACTATACTGACAGTGTTGGTCAATCAGAACGAGGGTCTGGATACAAGTCAGTGGAAGTTGTTAGCTTCTCTGACTTGTAAAGAGAACCTCGGAAGGGACTTCAGGTTTGCTATAGACCAGGAGTCTCTCAAGAAATTGGAGTCTATGGGGGGAATCGCTAATTTCGGTCTGGGCACTATCAGGTTCCGGTATCCGAAATCTGACAGTACCAACAAGGCTGCAAGTGGTGCAAATTAACTTGCATCACTGTGAAGCAGCCTCAATCGAATTAGCGATGATTCTTATTGACTCCAAAGTGGATGTGGCCTTAATCCAAGAGCCCTGGATCAACAACACACAGGGTATGTATACACTTTTTGTACCATCCACTGAGGATAAAGTAAGAACGTGTATACTAGCTAGGAATGAGATAAATTTTATAAATTTTCATTCTTTCAGCAATGGAGACCTAACGTTCGTGAAAAGAGAGGATAGAGACGGGAGGAAACTCGCACTCGCCTCCGTTTATATGCCCTACGATGTGGCCAACCCACCGGGTTATATGATGTGCAAACTAACGGAGTACGCAAAGAGAAGAGGCGTATATTTGGTACTCTGTTGCGATGCTAACGCAAATCACTGCCAGTGGGGCAGCGCTGATATCAATGAGAGAGGTGAGTCAGTTTTCAATTTTATAACTACTAACAATCTTTTTATCTGTAACTTGGGCAATATGCCCACATTCATTACTAAAGATAGAGAGGCTGTTATAGATATAACACTGACAAACTTTAGGAGCGATTACATTACGAACTGGAGGGTAGATAGTGAATGTTCCTTTTCGGATCATAACAGGATATCCTTTAGTTTAAATTTCGCGAGGCCAAAGGGAGAACCATATAGGAACTCCAGGAGAACCGACTGGAACTCTTTTAGGGCCATTATGGATAGGGAACTGAACGCCGCTCCAGGATGGCAATTGTCATCAGAGGGAGTTGAGAATTTAGTGGAGGATTTCACGGGGAAAGTTAGGAACAGTTATGAACTAACTTGTCCGGTAATATTTCCGGGAAAGAGGGAACAGCCTAAATGGTGGAAAGCTGTTTAATAGGGCGAAACTGACACGCAAGTGTGAGGATTGGAACAACTACAGGGAAAGTTTCAATAGGTATAAGGAAGACATTAAGAGGGCAAAAAGGGACTCATGGAGGAACTACTGTGAGTCCATCGACTCTGTTAATGAGTTATCCAGATTCAGGCGAATTTTATCCAAGGATCCTAGTGCTCCTGGATATATTCAACGTGCGGATAACTCATGGACGGAGTCTTGCTCTGAGTCTCTGAATTTACTTATGGAAACTCATTTTCCAGGCTGTAGGAACTTAGAGGCAGATGCACAGGCAGGACGAATCTTGGGATTCTCAGAATGTGTATCTGATAGGGAACTTTGTGAAGTAGTCGGTGACATAGTCTCGATGGATAAGGTAGCATGGGGGGTGAACACCTTTGAACCTTACAAGTCACTTGGTCCAGACGGTGTTTTTCCAGCCATGCTGCAGAACGTCAGTGACACGGCACTAACACTTCTCACTGAGCTTTTAAGTGTGTGTCTTATCAGGAGATATATTCCAAGGAGGTGGAGAGAGGTTAAGGTAATTTTCATACCTAAGGCAGGTAAGGCTAGCCACTCGAAACCTAAATATTTTAGACCGATCAGCCTATCGTCTTTTCTTTTGAAGACATTAGAGAGATTGATCGATCATTATCTGATTGGGGCTCAGCACGCTTATCTAAAGGGTAAAATGAGAGTGCGCTACATGATATGGTGAGTTACATTGAACGCGGCCTGCAGTATAGGGAGTATACATTAGCAGCGTTCCTTGATATAGAGGGAGCTTTCAATAACATTAAGATTGAGGCTATTAGAGAATCACTAGAATCATTATGCATTCAAAACTTCCTAATCGAATGGATTATTTTGATGCTGAATAGCCGAATAATTGATTCGAACTTGGGAGATGCATGCATAAGGAAGATAGTGACTAGAGGGACTCCGCAAGGAAGAGTTCTCTCGCCCTTGCTATGGCTCTTAGCCGTCAATATCATTCTAAGACAATTTGACGCAAGAGGGCGGAAAATCGTTGCCTATGCTGATGACGTTGTTATACTGATCACAGGTAAATTTCTTTCCACGATCAGCGACGTCATGCAGTATGAACTTAACGAACTGTCCTCATGGGACAGGAAGCACACCTCAGGCGGCACTTGACGTCATTCTGCATCTCCTACCCATTGAGGAGTTTGTGATGGGAATGGATGCAAGGAGCCTGCTTAGACTTAGTAAACTAGGACTTACAGGATCAATCAGAATAGGACATTCCAAACTTTTATGGATCCCTCTGGATCCACGGACTATATGTGCACGGAGGTCCATTTCGGGGAAAATCCTATACTGATTATCCCGAGTAGGAACCAATGGTCAGATACGGAGAAACTATTCAGTGGAGTATCGGTATTCACTGATGGGTCCAAAATGGATACAGGCACTGGTGCAGGTGTGTATCTAGTTGAGGGAAACATCAGGAAGACGTATAGACTACCGGATAGTTGTAGTGTGTTCCAAGCGGAAATTCTAGGTATTCTTAGGGCCACAGAATTGATTGCAGGGAACATTGAAGTGAATACAGAGGTAACTCTGTATGTAGATAGCCAGGCGGCGCTGAAGGCATTGAAAGGACATTTTGTCAAGTCTAGGCTAGTTAGCGACTGTAAGAAGGCTCTTAGGAGATTGATGGGAAATTACCATATCAGACTCTGCTGGGTACCGGGTCATTGCGAGATAAATGGCAATGAGGTAGCTAACGAATTAGCTAGGAACGGCTCAGCTTTGGATAGGAAAGCGGTGTGAGACCACCTCTAGGCTTTTACTTCAGGTTAATTAGGGAGTGGATTCGGGATAGAACCAATCATGCATGGAAACGTAGAACGGACTGCAGATTATCAAGGGTCATATGGCCCAAACTTGATAAAGCAGATACAAATCTACTTTTAAGTATGAAAAGGGAAAACCTGAAGACTATGATAGGTATTCTGACAGGTCATTGTCCCATAGGGGGAATGATAGGGAATTGGGATAGAGGTTCCTCCGGTCTTTGCAGAATGTGTGAAGATAATGAGAGCTAGAGACGGTGGAACATATCATATGTCACTATCCATGTCTAGAACTAAGTAGGCAGAAATGGTTAGGCAGTCGATACCTTGACAAATTAGACAGTATATCGAGAATAGATCTCGATAGACTAATAGGATTCGTCATAGGAATAGGCTGGCTAAGAGGGGGTCGGTGGCTTAGAGCGAGCGATTTGGGGCGGTAGTACTTTTCCTTTCCTGATTCTTTATTCTTTTCTATACTTTTCTTGGTCTCAGCTTTTCTCTATCATTTTCTTTCCTGGTCTTTTCTATGTCTCGTCTGAAGTTCCTTTCTATATTCTCTTTCTAAATTCTTTCTATATTCTCTACGAAGGGACTCACAATGGACCTCTAGCTCGCCGAGTGGATGCACAAGCACTTTTCTGAGTGATGTGTAACCCTTCTCTACCTACCTACAGCGCATTTCATATTCGATTTAATGTTTTTTAGTACCCGCTATATTTTAGGAGGATATAGTAAAATTGTAGGGATAATTATACCAGCCATCTTCTGAAGATATGTACTTAGCTTCTATTATACAAATTGTCGAGAAATCTCTTCCTGGTCCATGTTAAGGTGTGCGCAAGTAAAATTACAATCGCAAACTAAAAAGCCTTCGAACACAAGATGAAGCAAGTGAGAGGATTGTCCCTACAAGTTTTTGCTAAAATCGGACCATATTTCAAACTAGCACACATATATAAAAGCAATAAAACGAAAACACAGAAAATTATGATTTTAGTGCTAGGTTTAAACGTGGTTCGATACTAAAAAAAAAAAAAAAAAAAACATTAGATTGCACATAAAGCCATATCTCTTAAACTAATGATGGTACATGAAAATGTACTTCAGAAAAATTGTTGGAAATTGTATACTTTATAAATGATGTAATAGATTTAAAGCATGTACGATACATAATAAGTAGAATTTCGCAAAAATTTCAGTCCGTAATTCCGGGAAATCATGCGTTTTTATTTTTTTATTTGATTTTGCTACGAGTTTAGGTATTTTTAAGGAAATGTATTCATGTATTTTTGTATAATAGATGAAAAATAAAATAATTCTATTTATAGGAATATTTTAAAAAGAAAAAATTTGATTCTGCATTATGTTCAAAAATATTATGTTACAAAAGGACTAGCAAGAAGTAAAATCCGCGATTTGAAAAGTATATTTATTAAATGATTTCAAGATGTAATTTAAACGCATGTGAAAATTGTAAGAAAATTGTAAATCTCTTTAAAATGTCTGGAATCCTCAAACAATAACATACATTTTTAAAGCACCAGTGAAAACATGGGCCTAAAAGCATCCATACAATTAACTGTATATGAATTTTTTATGAGATAAATTACAAAAAAGTTCACTTATAAGATCATGCAATTTAAAGGATCCAATTGTCCAAGAACTGAACATATGTAAATTAATTTTTGAAGCTCAGGTTTTCCTTAGCTATAGATTAATAGTGTAGCATAAAAATAGAAGGAACTTAATTATATTTTTATGAGAGAAAAACCATTATTCATAGAAATGTGGGAAGTTTTACCCACAGAGCAATATGAAGTTATGATTCGACTTTCGGATGAGTTGTTATTTAATAAAATTGTTCATTTAATTTTCACAATGTCAATATTTCTAAGAGAACTGAATTAGTTTATCTTTTTATGATTAATTTTATTTTAACGTTTTTGATTCTTCATTTAACTGAATTATCTTATAAAACCGATTTTTGAGACATTTTATAATCGGCGACTTTTAATAGTATGTATAAGACGCCAAAATTCGCTTTCTTCCATTAAATTTCGAGGTGAAACCATTACTTTCTTGGACTATAAATTTAGTTTTTTTTACAATTTGTTAAGATCTTCTTTAAAGTAAGGACTAGAATTTTGCTAGTTAGGTAGATTTGAAAAGATTTCTTTAAATATTACGACCAGACTTTTGATATTGTTCAAAAAAAAAAAAAAAAAAAAAAAAAAGATATTTTGAGACTTAGTACAACAATCAAGAAGTGAAATAGGGCTTAGTTGACATCACTGGTGTTTAGCATTTAAGACATTTTCGCGGTTAGCGCTCTTTATGTATATTTTGTCATCACCATCTGTTTGTATGAGTATCTGTGGAACTGTGTCCTTCTCGTAATGTAAGTTTTCTAAATTTTGGTACTTTTAAAATTTGAAAGTTGACTACACAGTAAAAAAAAAACAAGTAAGAAAGATATAGTCCGCCAAGACCGACCTTATGATAACCTACACCATTATGTATGTGCATAAAAATTCGGGAAGGTAAATTATATTGGACCTGTGGCTAATTGTGTTTATATATTTCTATTTTGATACAAACATTTATATGGGGTTTATGTACGATAAAGTGATTTTCGAAGAAGAAGGCTTTATATGAGAGGTATTGTAAATTATGGAACGATTTTCATGAAATTTGGCAAACAAATTAACGCCTGTATAAAACTTATTTGTGCCGAATTTCAATAAAATGTTTATATATTTAAGGCATTTATGAAAATTAAATCCCTATTTAGGGAGGACATTTGTAGTAGGACTAGATGAAAAAGCGAACCGATCATAACCAATTTTTGTAAAAAGTCCCACGTTCCAAATTTCATTAAATTGTCTTAAAAATTGCGACCTGTAGTTTGTGCACAAGGTTTACATGAACAGCCAGCTAGCCGTCCGGTCAGCCAACAAACTAGCCAGACGGACGGATCGTTAGATCGGCATACTTTGCTTACAAGGTTTGCATGGACAGACAGACATCGTTAAACCGACTCAGAAAGTGATTCTGAATTGATTGGTATAGTTAAAGGTGGGTCCAAGACCAATATTTTTGTGCGTTACAAACATCAGCACAAACGCATAATACCTCAACCACCTTTAGTGGTGTAGGGTACAAATACTAAAAAGAACTGACAGATCAAATATCAAATTGTCCACTGGCATTTGAAACAAAAAATCACAAAATGTAAACGCGCTCAGGTTTACGAAGGGGTACTAAAAGAGAATACAAAGATTGTCGCTGCTTCACGTCCCTTAGTGTGAACTCCCTCTAAGATTTGGTAAAGCCCAACATAATTTCACTTATGTATGTAACTAACGTCTTACTCAGTACACTAATATTTAAAAAAGTATTTTGTTTTTTAAAAGCAGTTTTTATTTAAAAATTTTACTTTTTATTTAAAAAGGTACTTTTTATTTAAAAATGTACTTTTTACTTTTTTAATTTTAATTTATTGTTTATAAATAAGTAACTTTATAAATAAAAACTACTTTTTTTAATAAAAACTACTTTTTTTTAATAAAAAATACTTTTTTAAATAGTTAGTCAGACTTTTTTAAATAAAAAGTAATCTTTTAAATAAAAATTACCTTTTTAAATAAAAAGTAACTTTGTAAATAAAAACTACTTTTTTTAAATAAAAAATACTTTTTTAAAAATAAGTGTACTGAGTAAGACGTTAGTTAGACCTTTTTAAATAAAAATTACCTTTTTAAATAAAAAGTAACTTTTTAAATAAAACCTAGTTTTTTTTAATAAAAACTACTTTTTTAAATAGAAGTGTACTGAGTAAGACATTAGTGAGACCTTTTCAAATAAATAAAAATTAACTTTTTAAATAAAAAATAACTTTTTAAATAAAAACTACTTTTTTTTAATAAAAATTACTTTTTTAAATAGAAGTGTATTGAGCAAGACGTTAGTCAGACCTTTTGAAATAAAAAGCACACTTTTAAATAAAAAGTAATTTTTTTAATAAAAAGTACCTTTTTAAATAAAAAGTAACTTTTAAAAAAAGTACCTTTTTAAAATAAAAGTACTCTTTTTGGTTCTTTGATCCATACCGCCAAATATTAGTTGACAAAAAAAAATCAAAATGTTACCTTGTGATTACTATAATTAAATAAAGTTCGTCGGAGCCATCGATATGTTTTTATTAGTTATGAATGGGTTAATGTTCACGCATATGTTTATACCCAGCAAACGCACAATATTGATTTCATCCGATAATGATTTGAAAGTAAACATTTTCCCAGGCATTTGACATTTAAATATATGTATATATATATATATATATATATATATATATATATATATATATATATATATATATATATATATATATATTTTTTATATATATTTTTTTTAAGATTTGAAGTAAAGTGTATTCGCTGGGTTTATGACATACATACGTACGTATGTATATGCATATATACTCATACATATATGTATGTGCAGGTAAGTGCAAAATACAAAAACGTTAATGTCTCTTCGACAGCACAAGACAGTCAGTCAGTCATTGATTTAGTTAAGTTGGTCACTTTGATGAAATTAAATATTATCACATTTCATCACATAAAGGCTAATTTGTAAAATCTACATGTTTAACAAAATTAGTAAACATTACAAATAGACAAAAAAAAAAATAATAATAATAATAATTTACTTAATTTTATAAAAGAAACAAAAAAACTTAAAAAAAAACAATAAAATATTCGTTCAGTAAAATATTTTTTATTTTGGGTGCGTGCTTTTATTTATTTTTTTATTAGATATGTTTAAATGAATTTATTAATCATCGAACGAGTAGTTTACAAACACAAAAGTGAAAGTGTTTAATATTTTTTCAGGGTAGTAAAAATTATGTTTACGAGCACAATCTTATTTCTTTCTTCCGTTTTTGCAAAATTAAAAAAGCATCTTTTTTTTAACTTATATTTTTTTATGTTTATGTTGCAAGAGAAATCTATGTAATTTGTTTATTTATTTATTTTTTGATGCCAGAAATTAATTTTGCGTTAGAAAATCGATCATACAGAATGATATGTAAAAGGCCAACCAATACCATACTTTTTCTTTAATTATAAATGACGGTTAAAAATATACATATGCATGAGCACAATCTTTCACTGAGGGGAAAAAATCGATTCAAAATCCATCAGGGTTGTGGTCACATTGGTAATTTACTGTGTCGGCTTTTTGATACATATCGTTAACAAATTTAATAGAAGACATAATGCAATTTAATAATTTGATACCGAAATGATGTCAACTTGACGCCAGTTAGGTATATATTTTCGGTAAGATTTAAACACGAAGTGCTAAATTTGAACACGTACGGGCAGATTTACTATTGACACTGAATGGTATCGTATTCAGCACGTAAGTGGTCGATTGTTCTCTGGATGTTACATCGGCATTTAATTTTGCTAATTTATTTTATATTTAGGTACTTCTATCAAGGAGACATGGCCCATTTGTTTTTATTAAATTTTATTTCAATAAAATATACAAATAAAATTCAATTTAAAATTACGTAGTTTTTTTCAACTTACGAAAAAAAATGGCGGTACTTCTATGTTGAAAATTTTTCATCTTAAGGCTCCGTTACTCTACCGTTAATGCAACGAATTAACTAATAAGTTTTGCTTATGAGAGTTTCGTGTATACGGGTACTAATATATATATATATATATATATATTATATATAAATCGTTTGAATTAAAACAAATAAATCTAGCGATTTTTAAACTACAAGATTTAATTGAAATATGTCCAATTGACATTGCTGATGGTGTATACAAAACAACAGCAAAGTACTTTAACTTGCGTTCAGTTGACATTTACATTTACGGTAGAATAACCAGGTTCTTAGAAGTTGCCATACTGATTTACATACATAACATACATACATACATACACGTATTATACTGTTGCTTTAATTGAGGGAAAAGTTTTGTATATTGCGTTTGGACTTTAAGCAAGAAAACGTACTTGATCAAAAAATTGTAAGTAAGGAAATTGCATGGGTGTACGAAAAAGTGGTAATAACAGTCCAAATGCAAAAAAAAAAAAAAAATTGAATAGAAAATCTCGAATAATATTTTTATTAAATAAATCAATAAAATCAAACTTTATTTAGTGATTTTTAAATTCTTAATATTGAGTGAAATCTCGCATTTTTTCAATTTAAAATAATTTAAATAATTCATCGTGTGTAAAATAAAATTGCAAAATAAATTAAAACGAGCGTTCTTCCTACTCTGATTTTTCATATTGTTCGGTGGATAAATTACTTGCTGTCTTGTCTACCATATCACAAAATAATATGCAACACACAACAAAAACATTTGGTTTGCCTAATGTTTACTATAACCCAATAAGTATTTAATAACTCCGGAAATTTTTTATTGGCGTAAATATGGATTGTAATGATAAATAGTTTTCATTATTTAATTTTAAAATTATTTAAATAATTTGCGAAAATGTATATAAACGCGAAAAGCTTTTTACTTAAGATGTTGATAAAATGCTAAAATATTCTTTATAATAAAGATATGAATATGAAAATATGCATTAATATATTTTTAAAATAAATTATCCCAAATTTAAAAAACTTGTTTCATTAAGTTTTTTAGATGAATTTTTTAGATATTATTTATGATTACTATATATGTATGCAACCTCATAATGTAATGGGAAAACAAAGTTTTTGTTGTAACCAACAGAAAAAATCATCTGATCCCCAATTTAAAGTCTACCGTTCGACTCAGAATTACTTTCTAAGATGATTTAACGATGTTCGTTTGGCTGTCTGCCCGTCTATATAAACATTTTAAACAAAGTTCAGGCAGCAATATTGAAAGACATCTTCAATGTGAAATTTAGCACGAATAATTGTTTGTATACAATGACGAAGCCTATTGAAATTGCTTATAATCTGTACATTATTTCACTCAAGGAATAGGGGTTTAACTCTCATCAAATAGTTTTTATATAAGTATAAAACTAACTACTAAAATTGCATAAATATCGGTTCATAATTGACCATAGTTCCTATACAAAATCGCTCTAAATCTCATATAAGCGTCAAAAAAAGGTAAAAGCTCTAGGAAGAGGTTTTCTTCTTAAGCTTTCTACATAGTACTTATCGCTATTTACTTCAAGAACGTCAGAACTCAAAAAAGATATTTTTTAGTAAAAACATCGTGATCATATCTTTTTTGGTCACCGATTGAGAATTAGAAAACTTTGAATGCGTTTTCTCCAAAAACGCTTTTCTGAGTTATGTATGTTAAAAGAGAAAAATTTCTATTAAAGCAAAAAGGAAAAAAAATAAGCATCGGTAATAGTGTCATTACTTTATACTCTGCTAATACTAATTTTTTCAATAATAAAAGTCTTTTCTCAGTTGACCACAAACTTCGCTGATAAAATCGCCTTTGAATATTTCGGATACATTTCTACAACAAAACATTCGTGAATGAACGACCATTGAAAACGTTACGAAAATAAATTCTTAGAACTTACCACATCGACTCGTCATTAATATCATTTGCAATTCTACGAAAACAAAAGTTTCGCATTTTATTTCATTTTCGTTTTGTTTTTAATTTAAAATTAAAAAAGTTTGGATTTTAAACTACTTATGTTTTTTATCTAAAATTTCAAATTACTTTTAACTAAGAATAACCTTAAAATATATATATATTACTATGTATATTAGGGTTATAACTTTTTGCAATTTTAGCAAATATGCAAAATAACATACCTTGTGGACCATTGAATGGCATAAAGGAATATGATATTAATTCTTTGTGATTGTTAAAAAAGTTCATCTACAAATCGCGGTGAAAATATAAAAATATTATAGATAAATAATATTTTTGGTACATATAACCAAAAATTTATTTTTTCCGTTAAATTACTTAAATTTTTATCAGCTTATATCCCTAGAGAGAAAGTAACTAACATAAAACATTTGACGGGACTGGTCCTAAGTGATATAGACAGGTTCTAGTTCAAACACTTTGTATGAGCTGGACCTGTCACTTTAACTTGGCGTTAACTTGGAAGGGAGAAATTAACCCTTTTCAACTAATTTTGGAACAGGTCACAGAACTAACCCGAGAGGGCATGTTCAGTATCGATTAATATAATACAAATTTGGTAAAAATTAGATTTTCGAATTTTCTACTTTTTATACTATATATAATAATATTTTCGTTCTACATATAATTTTTTTTTTGTTAATGTCGATGGTGCACACCGAATCGCACCCACGTCATTCTTACTTATCACATGTTTTAAAATCTTACACGATAAGGTTTCAGCCATAGATTGATATTGAGCGCGAGTTGCAAATTGCACAATTAACAACCATGCTAAAAATTTACTCTCAACTGAGACTTGAAGAGCGTAGTGGTGGCAACTGCAACTTTGTTTGGTGTCAATTGGTACTCAACTGGTACTGGGGGCTTTCCACAAGTGTTTTTTTGATATAAAAAAAAAAAAATATATATATATTAACATCATGATTTAACAGAAATGGCTCAGATTTTGTTAAATCGTGATGTTAATATAAAATTTATAAAGAAAAGAATATATATATACATATATATATATATATATATATATATATATATATATATATCTATATAAATTCTTTTCTTTATAAATTTTATATTAACATCACGATTTAACAAAATCTGAGCCATTTCTGTTAAATCATAATATATATATATATATATATATATATATATATATATATATATATATATATATATATATATATTATTTTATACATTATTCTTTTAATTATTAAATTTCCCGATATTTTAAGTTTTAAATTAAAATGTGTTCAATTCTATTCAGATTTTTATTTTATTCGATAAGCAACAATTCCTAAGTAATTTTCTTCTGAATAATTGACCTTATCACAATATCTATCTAATTTACGTGGAAGAAGAATATAAAATATCAATGTGTATTACTTATATTCTACCATTTAAATTAATTACTATTCATGCTAAAAATATTTTGATTTTTATTAGCAATTGCTTTAATTTTTTCTCATTTTCTATGAATTTATTAGATAGAAATTATTAGAGAATCGGATTTGAAAAATGTATGTAACAGCAAAAAGAAAATTTCTCTAATGGCAAATTATGTAAAAATATTTAGATTGCCCTAGTTATTATCACGAAAGGAACACATTTACTTCAGTTTAGCGAATATTAATGAATTTCTTACATTAAAATACATTAAAATTTTAAAATCATATTTTTTGAAAATGTTTCAGAAACATTCGTTTACAAAAAATGTTTTTGAAATTCTAGTGTATTTTTTTCCTTTTTTAAATCAATTTTTGAAATACACAACAATTTTGGCAATCGAATTATATAGTAAATAGTATTCGACTTATCGCCCCTGATACATATCTTTTACATATTTATGCATATTGAGTTATTTATTTTACATAAGTTTTAACGAATATTGAAAATTTTGCTTGGCACTACCATTTTGGCATGTTGGGTTACTACATACATATGTACATGTATGGTATATTTGTAAACGAAAAGCTCCGAAATGTGTGTGTTTACTATTGTTATGAATGAATATACATAAATACAAAAACAAAGAAAGTGTTTATTTATAACAAGAGTTTAACTTTTTTAAGGAAACTGCCAGATTTTAATGTTACATAACATAACATTTGTTGGATTTGTTGCTGTTGTTTTATATTAACAGAAAACTGGTTTAACATCCACATATATATAACATATTACATGCATGTTTGTTTATACATACATATTTATGTATGTATTTTGTATATATTGATTATAAACAGTGTTTTGTCATAACTACATAAGAGACAATTACAACAAAAGTGTTAATTTTTTTTATTGATAAATGCGTTTAAGATAAAGTACTAAGTTTATATACATACATAAATATACATATGTACTTAACAAAAACTTTTCAATGTCACATAAAAAATGTATTATAAAGTAAAAAGAAATACAATTAATTATATATAATTTTTTTATTGTCGGTCAAGGTCGAACACATGCTGCGAGTATCTTCATCACCACTCAAATATTGTATCAGTTTCATAATTGTTAGCGACATCGTGACAAATTCCTTAAAAGATCTGCAAAATTTAAATTTATTTAAATCGAAACATTTACTAAAATATTAATAGCATTACGTATTTATGGTAACTATGAAAAACAAAAATGAAAGAAAGTAAAAAAAATAAAAAATATATATTGAAAATGGGTCAGGGTCATATATTCTGTATAACAATAATTATCTAACACACTCATAAGCAAAGTAAAAAAGTACTTGTTGAAGGTAAAGTCCGATTTCAAACATGCATGACAAGGGACGCGTTAACTCTTTACTATCCATATCCAGATCGGGAGAGTGAGATTACTAGAAATTGTTTGAATTCTTTTTAACATAACACAAGAGCTTTTAACGCAAAAGTTAAATTACTGACTCCAACTACTTAAGTATTACTTTTACCACTTTAATATAAATTAAATATAACTGAAAATATTTTTACGTTTAAGTTTTTAACTAGAAGAAAACATATCACAAAAATGAGATTTTTGAGTTAATAATGTAGAAATATCTGTCTCTTCTGTAAAAAATATCGTGTTAATATAGTTTATGCTTACTTTTTGAGAATATAATGTGTTATTAAATATTCTATTAAAGTATTAGTAATTTGAAAACTTTGAATGCGGTTTCTGCAAAATCGCTTTTTTGAGTTATGACATTCTTGAAGTAAATGAACGATATGTATCTACAATTGAAATAACTAAAATAGACTAATACACTTTGGACTTAATATTGAAAAAAATGGAACTAAGATTAAAAACATATAATCTATGTTAAGAGAGTATTTTTTCATTACATCTAAATTATCAATAAGTATAGATATATAGATCAATAAGTGTACATTTCTTTTGCTTAAGAAGTAATAGTAGCGTACGTTTAGCCAAAAATTTTTAGATACTGTCTAGTCAAAACTTTTACTGGATTTGAGTTCGCGTATCCAAAATTGAGAGAGTAAAGTGACAGTTTATAAACTGAGAATTTACAAAATTTACTGGACATTTTCTTGCTTCTTAAGTCCAGTACGATCATATGGTTGCAAAAGGGAAACAAAACAAAAAGTAAACAAATGTAAACAATGAAAGGAAAAAATTTGAAAAATTGTAAAAAACAATAGTATTATAAAAATGTAGTTGTATTTACTAAACTGCTTGTATTTTGATAAAACCTCTGCAGTTATACCCTACACCACCATAGTGCTGATGTTTGTAACGCATAGAAGAAGCTATCCAACACCACCCTTAATCAGAATCACTTTTTAAATCGATCTAACGATGTCCGTCCGTCTGGCTAGCTGGCTGTCCATGTAAACCTTGTGCTCAAAGTACGGGTCGCAATATTAAAGATAATTCAATGAAATTTGGCACGTGGGACTTTTTTGATACAGGTCCCCACGGAATAGAGTTCAAACACTCAAAAATGTCTTAAAAATAAGAATATGTTAATGAAAAAAGAAGTTACGTACAAGTATTAATCTTTGTACCAAGTTTTATGAAGATCGGTCCAAAATTAACCATAGCTTCCATATAAATGCCTCTTCCGAAAATCAATTTAACGTGCATAAATCCCATACGAATGTTAATATAAAGTTAATATTCGACACAAATAAGTTTTATGTAAGTAGAAACAACATTACCAAATTTTAGGAGAATCGGTCCATAATTTACCATAGCTCCCATATAAACCCACTTTCAGGAATCGCCATAAAGTGCATAAAATCATCTAGAAGTTAGTATCAACGCATTATTCTGTATTTGTATATTTTATTTTACATTTAGTAAAATTGGCCACAGGTGTAATATAAGTCCCCTTTACGAATTTCTATGCTCGTACATGAGTTTGTTTACGAGTTTTTTTTTTAAGTAAAATCTTAAATTTTCTCAGTAAATACTCAGTTAATTGGATCTTACTGGAAAAGTAAAAGAAAGGACCTAATATAAACAGTATCCAAAGAGGTTTTAAAAAGTGATTTCAATTAATTTTATGCTGTAAAAAACTGTTTTTAATAAATGATAAATAATATTTTGCCACCCTAATTATATGTACATATGTCAATGTACATATCAATTCTTTATATTCGATGGCCTGTTGAATATTAAACATTTGGAAAACAAAATGACTGTTCGAAAAAAATAAATTTTGCACAAAAATTTTAAAAATTATGTTTGAATTATTTTTTTAATATAAAGTATTTGTACGCAATTATATAAATACATATATTTTTATATAAAATTATAATTTTAGTTCTTTTGTTAACATTTTTATAAGAAATACATTAATTTATTTAATATGCTATAATTAGGAAAAATGCTTTGTTTAATTAATTATCCATTTTTTATATCCTCCAAGCACAATGGCCACGGAAATAATCCAATTGTACTCGTATAATCAAAATATTGTTTCGTTTTCGAAACATACATTTTTTAATTTGTTTACGTATAAAATAAAAATAAAAACGAGATTTAATGAGCTGCTGCGAAATTAAACCGATTTGAATCTACAAAAACAGGCTGATTGACTAACTTGAGTTTACAGGAAATTAATTAGGTTTGTGTTTATGGAGGTGAGGTGAATTAAATTTTATATTGTTTTTATCGTTTACCAAAAAACGATCTGCAATTTTGATGACAATGAAGTTATGCATGCGAATATATAATAAGTAAAATGCATTTTTTATTTTAAAATTAATAAAGTTAAATTTTCTTTTATCAATTTAGTTATTAAACTTATTTTTAATACATTTACCAAGTGAGTGTTAAATTTGTAACACGGTGATTGCAAAAGTAAGTAATTCTGACTTTTTTTTAATTGAAAGCTTTTTAGGTGGACCTATTTAGCAAAATTTTAAAGTATTTTATTTTTAATAAATATTTTGAAAATATGAACAAAATATGAAGCTAATTAGTTAAGTGTTTTCCTAAGATATAAAATAATATCAAAATTGTGTAACGTTTTTTTAAACTATTTTTATTGTAGTTATTTAATATATCATAAAATAATTTCCCTATTCTCTTTCACAAATAAATAAAATATTTTTGACTCCTGAGATTCCGAATTTTCCATCATAAGAGAAATTCAGTATACATATATAAAAGAATTCGAAAACAAAATATCTATTAAATTTTTATATTGACTTACAAATGAATAACAAATAATAAAATCCCTTTTTTATTTATAATTTTATAGTTTTATTGTACAATTTAATGTTAATTAATAAGTTTGAATTTTGTTTGTCCATTATAGAAGTCAAGTTGTATTTAATTTTATTATTTCTTAATTATTTTGCACGATTTTATTTTAAAATCTAAATTTATTATAATTTATTTAGTTTCTATCCACTTTGTGAATTGATATTTACAAAAATCACTAGTTTAAATGTCATTATTTCAATCTTCTTCAGCAATAGTTCGAAACTACCTTTTGTTTATTAAAAAAAATATATATATACAAAAATTATGATTATCCGGAATAGATAGTGAAATTACTTGTTCGAGGACAGACACAGAACTGAAGGAATACATAAAAGTTATCATAAGTTTAAGAAAATGTTTGAGTTTTAGGTTGTTTCACAAAATTTTATAAACGTTTTAAAATTATCGAATTAAATAAATAATAATAAATAAATAAACCATTTCTTATATCTGATACTTATTTCGTACTTAATTGAACATTACGAAAACTTAAGTTAAAATTCAGAAGAAAGAAATGTTTATAAAATTAAAAATTACAATATTCTGTTCACAATGCTCATACCTGTTTAGAGTAAAAACTCCTTAATATATTTTTGCTATGAATGATATTATTACAATTAAGTATTTTTTTCTTTGTTTTTTTTTTGCTTTTTCTATTCTAAATGATAAAAGTATATAGAAATAAGAATTAATGACGTTTTTTTCTAAATGAAATATTGTCACTTTTTCGAAAATTTTAAAGCATTTGAAGTATAAATAATTTAAAGCTCTTTTATTACTTTAACAACATCAGCACTTGTAACGGTATAATAAATTCAAATACCCTGCAAACATTTTATATAACGGAATTCACTAAGAAGTGTTGCCAAATGAAACTAAAAACAGTCTTCTGTCTGGTTGAACAAATATTCTGATTATCCACTAAATTAACGTTAGGGAAATGAATGCACGATTAGTAATGTGACCAAAATGGTCGATTAACAAACAATATAATTTTTCAAATGTTTGCAGGGTACTAAATCACATAAGATAATTTTAAACGGTGGAAAAAGTGCAATATATTTCGAGACTTTAAAACGCCAATAATATTACTTATTTCATTATTAGTTTCAAAAGATACATACTTTTAAGCACTTTAGCACTAATTTTTGACAGTTGAAGAATATTATTTTTTTCGATTTACAGAAGTGAAAACACTTTTACACAAAAAGATATGCTTCTTATATATTTTGAAATTTTTTTTCGTTCAATTTTTATTTTTTATCGTTTTTTTCTCTATGTATAAAATTACACTTGTTAACTTTATGTTTCTAACACACACGCGTATTGAATTTTAAAAACATAAAAATATAACGGTACACGTTATTTTGACGGTTACAAAATTCAATTGAAATTGTTTTAAGTATTTATAAGTTTTTTTTTTTTAACTCGTGCAGCGTCCGTTAGTTCAATGCGCCCCAATGTACGTTCAAATTATGTCTACTATCTTTGATGTCCACTAAGTCCCACCGAACTCTAATGATTTGAAAAAAAAGTAGCAAGTAAGCAAGTAAGTAGATAAGTAAGAAAGTTTAAAACGCCGAATACCCATCATCAACTACATCTAAACATATATACATATGTATGTATTTATTTACAAGCTCTGCAGCTGCAGCTTATATGTGTTAACTCATCGAAGTCGTGTTTAAAGTGCGGCGGTCACTATTTTGGTAAATGCATGAATTAATTGTCAACTTGTGTGTGGAAGTGTGTACTGTTTCTTGTTGTTTATTTTTTTCGCACAAGTTTAACACTAAATATGTATGAAATTCCAATCAAATATTTATTCAATAGAAATTTATTACAACAAATTATTTATTTACTATTTTTTTGTTGTTATTTTTTTTTTAATTCTGGCAGAAAGTCATACATACCTAAAATTTAAAATTATGTCAATATCACAAAACAAATGGGAATAAATGCATACATGCTTACTTACATTCAGCGAAATTTAATTAAATGCAGTATATTTTTAATTGCAACTATACCCTACATCTCCATAAGTGTTTGAGGTGTATTATGCGTGTGTGTTGATGTTTGTAATGCACAGAAAACATTTTCCGACACCCACCTTAAAGTATACCATTCGACACAGAATCACTTTATGAGTCGATTTAACGTAGTCCGTCCGTCCGTTTGTCTGTTCATGTAAACCTTTTAATCAATTTTGAATATACATAATTTGTTGAAATTTGGCACAAATGCTTTTTATGATTCAAGAACGAACCCTATTGAAACTAATTACAATCGGGTAATTATTTTATACAATGTCCGCCCGGAATATGGTTTAACGCTTATAAATATTATTGAAATTCAGTACTAGTAAGCGTAAATCTAAATATCAAAAATTGTTATAGCTCCCATTTAAGCTCCACTTCAAAAATAACTTTAAAATGCATAAATCCCATATAAGTTTTATACAAATATAAATCACAATCCCAAACCTTAATAATAGAATAGATCGCGTATAAGACCCTCTCCGAAGATTACTTCGATTTAGGGTACCATATGGTCGTGCTTGACCGACTATAACTTTCTTATTTATTTAAAATGTAATATTGTGCTTAATAAATGTACATGTATATATTAATAAATGTACACGTATACATATATTTGGGTGGTAAATTTTATTTAAGGTACTAGTTTTTTCTGAAATAATAAATAAATAAAAAAATATATGTATGTATGTATGTATGTATGCATGTATGTACGTATGTATGTATGTATGTATGCATTATGTATGAATGTATGTATGTATGTTTGTATGCATATATGTATTTATGTATTTATATATGGAAGTAACTACTAGTTTCGTCATTATTATGTTATTGATCTCATATTTTATCACCAAACTATTTGTTGCAATAAGTAATCTTCTGTGGAAAAAAAGCTGCGTCTTCTTCGTTACAAAAAAGCGCTCTTCCGGAAGTTTCGTTACACTAAAGTGGGTGTTGCATTGTAGAAGTCATGTAAATTAATGTGTCCCCAAAAGTAAAGCTCAAATGATGACTTACTCATTCTAAGAAAATGTATAAGTCTGAATTCCTTTACATAACCCGCATTGTTAAATTAAACAAAAACTTGGACGGCAACGAAAAATAATTTTTTTTTTTATTTTCTTTTGATTTCTTTTTTTACATTTTTCAATTTTGTTTACGAAATTCGTGTAATTTTTTAAAAATATGGTAATATTTTTTGTAAGAAAATGAAAACAATAAAAAATCCGGAGAGAATTTAAAATAAGAATTATTTTTAAACGAAACCGCATTACGCATTTTTTTTATGCAACTTTGAATGGAAATTACCGGACTTGTTGTGTTTATAACCATTTTTAAAGTTTGATTATAGTTATATAGAAATATTTGAAGAAAATAATGATCAGAGAAGACAAAAAAAAATATATATTTGTTTGTTTATAACAAACAAATATTAAGAAAAAAGTAAAATATTGGTACCAAAAAGCAACAAAAAAAAAGCAAATTTTTTTAAAGATGTATTGCAATAAACAGCGATATCAACTATTTGTATCCAAAATGCGCTCAAAAGTGCTAAATTGAACCAAAATTAAAGGAATCTGTTCAATTCAAATTAAAGTCTCATTTTTATTGATAATAACAATGTAAACGTTACAAGGCCCATATATATATTTTTTTTAATATTTTAACTTCAGCAGAAATAGTGAATTATATATCGGATCAAATTTAATATTAGTGTTTTTATTACAGAAGTAAGCGGTAGAATTTTATGTACATTTAAAATTTCGGATTCATGACAGCTTTTTTCTAAGAATTTAAATTCATAAAACTTTTACTTCGCTTAGATTTTTTTTTAATTTTGATTGACTCATTTTTTTCCAAAAGGGCAATTCCTAAAATAAATATGAATGTGTTTAGAAGAATCTGGGAAATTGCTGATAAATTCTTTATTCGATGGGATTGGCAAAATGGATACACACCTCAAATGACCACATAAAAAAAAAATAAATAATAATTCTGAAGGTATATTTTGGATTTCGAAATGAAATTAAAAAATCGTTTTAGTTTTTGGTGAACTAGAAAATTAACAAAAATAGTAATGTTCTATGGTATAAAATGTTTTTTCTCTGGTGAGAAAACTTCTTATTTCTGTTGTGTGAAATGAAAACTTTATAAAATATTGACGAATTAAAAAATGTGTAAACAGAAAAAAAGAGATATGAATGAATAAATTTTAAATGTTTTGATTGCATTTTAAATCCATTCTGTTAATTGACATTTAATAATCGGAGACATATACAGTTTTAAATCGGAGACATATACAGTTTAATGTTAATAGTCTATGTAAATATTTTACAGCATTGAATTTTTTTATCAATTTTGAAATGTCGAAAATTTATATACTTTTGTCCAAAATTCTACTGGCCTTATGAGTTAGTTAATTTTTGTTCAGCTCATAGCTGTCTAAAATTTACTAAAAACAATAATTTTCTACGTAAAAACTTGTTCCTAATCGACATATCATTAGAGTATAATGCAACTTTTGGTTTGTTAAAAAGCGCTAATTCTAGCGCGAAAAGCACTAAATTGACAACGTTGGCATTAAATGAGAGCTCCCTGACTCATTACGACGTAAAATATTAATTTTTTTAATTTGAGAAACTTCATCATTCATATTGATGAAGCGGATTTACATATTAGTTAAAAGCTTATTCAAATATAAACCATAAACAAGTTCATCATCAGAAATTACTTCAATGTCTAAAATTGTGTTTATATTTAAGAATTGTAAATATTCCTGGTTTATCCGAAACACTGCATCAAATTCGTTGACATGCTTTTTATATTGAATTTTTAGCAGAGATTATTTAACGTTAAGCACAACGTTATAGCATTAACGAATATATAATTCAACAGTTTCATTTTTGTTTCAAATAGTACACTCTAAACTCGAACAGTTGAATAATTTTTGTTTACCTTTGAGTTCTAATACAGGAAAAAATCTGTCAAAAAATGTTGAAAAATTTATAATTTTGGAAAAAAGTCAGTGTCATATTCGGCTGTGCCGAATCTTACATACCCTGCACCCTTGCTGAGATGTGTGAGATTGGATGTAATTACAAATATATTTACCTTTACTATATCTATAAACACCAAAAACTTTAAATAATTTGCATTTTCGTTATAGCTTTGTTAGATCCCGATTGGGAATCACACCCACATTTTACGCCTACTTTAAAAAAATCAATTTTTTAAATTTACACGTTATTAATGAACCTATTTACATGAAAATGACGCACAGATAGTGCTCGTATCGTAGAATGTTAAGGGATATATTGGATCTTGATCGGATGAACCGATTAGCTTAAATAGATCGGAGCAGGGGTGTAGTATCCCTCATATAAAACAAATATTCATTATGGCATATATAAGGAACTATTACAGTGAGGGCCCTCAAACTTCGTGGGAGTTTTTATCCTACCATATCGCATTGATGAAATAAAAATAGGAAGGATAGGTTAAGCGGGAGAGGTAGCCCCCATACAAGGAAAATATAAATTTTGGCACCTAAGACTATTGCAGTAAAAGTTAAAAATTATAAGTAATTTCTATATCAAATTTCGAATTGGGTGAAAAGGTCCAGGGGGAGTAATAGCTCCCATATAAAGTAAATATTAGTTATCGCATTAAATAGGATAGCGAAGCACACCGGTAGAAGCTAGTAAATAACACATTTAATACTTTGGAATTTTACAAAAGTTCGTATAATCGCTATAATCGCTTCGGTGCAGAACATATATTTTATAAATGTAAGACAATATAAAATTAAACAAGTTCGAACGCTATATTCGGCTGTTCCGAATCTTTTATATCCTCCACCGCTTTGTCAACAAATAAAAAGAAAATTATACCTTAATATTTTCATATATATAATAAAAAATAATAGTAATAATAATACATACAGCTACGTGCAACTAATTAGGGACAGTTCCAGCTAATAATAGGTATACGGTCATATTAAATTCTGTAAATAAAATATGTATATTTTTGACACTGTTTGGGCAATGGAACCCTGCTGCAATATAATTTACATATGGCAACTCTGTTTTTACCGTTATTTCTCTTTTGTGGCGTCTTTAATAATTTGTGATAGCTGATGACCGTGCACATAATTAGGAACAGTAAAATATTTTTATAATTTTAAAGTTTTATTACTGTATTCTATAACATCTGCAAAAAATAAAAATAAGTCGTGTGACGTCAGTACTCGTAAAATAATATTACAAATACACCAGGTTGGAAAATCGTATCGTCATATTGCAGCAGCCTTAAAAGTGTCTAATTCCATTAATATACCGAAAATATTTTTGTTGAATTACAAAAATAATTTAATTTCTGCCGAGTGTCCCCAGTTAGTTGCACGTAGCTGTACTATTGTTCTACAAGCAACGATTGTTAAAAAAAAAACAACAACTTATAAGCATACATATATGTATTTATATTTTTGTATGTATATACAAATAAACTGACTGCTTATACAAAAAACAACAACACTAATAGTCATTGCAATGCTTAATATATGTAAATGTTTGTGTGTGTATATTATTAACAGATTTTTTCATTTTTTGGCCCATAACTTCGTTGTTTATGAAAAAATTTGGTTGATTCAAAAAACGGAAATTTTATAAAAGTATTTATGACCGATCTATATAAATTCGTAGCTTAAACAAGGGCTTCAAAAAGTGAAAAGTGCGTTTTGACCGATATCTTGGTTATTATTTTACCGATTTAATTCATTACTTCAGCATAAAAATTCAGAAAAAATTTCCAAATCTTCTTTACAAAAACGAAGTCTCTAGCTTCAGAAAATCGAAAACCTATCGATGGGTTTGATAAACGCCATTTCAACCTACAAACGGGCGGATGGACATCGTCTTATCTACAAAAATATAAACTTTTCGGTCCCCGACGAAAATTGTGAAAATTACAAACGGAAGGACAAACTTATACATTTATGCCCTTTGCACCTATGGTAAAGGGTATAATAATTTTATTCTAAAAATTTTAAAATAAGCATAAAAACTCATAAATCAGACAAATAACAGAAAAAGGCAAAATCACAACAAAAATGTGCTATTTGGTAGGATGCAATGAAATGCTCATGAAATTATAAGGAATTGTTGTTTTTTTTAACTTATGATACAAAACAACTTTTATGACATAAGATTTTTTATGTATTTTAGAAAACTTATATTTTTGCTTTGTTTTTTTAAATGGAAGTGTTATTTATATGTATTCCTTCGGAAAGCTTGATAATATAAAATATAGTTAGCTTTCATTTTAGGGCCACCCTAATATACGTACATATATATGTAAGTATATGTTTATATAGAATAGATTTTTCGCAAAATGAAACAGCACCCACTACTTCGTGGAATTAATTTGCTGTGGACAACACTCACGTTTCGTCTATTGTATAGTGTATTTACTATGCTGTTTTTATGGTTTTTTATAATTATATAACAGACTTGGACATCTGAGGTCAAAAAAAGAATTTCTCACGGCCCTGTAGTAGGTAGTTTTTCTGAGTTTTTTTTTTTGATAAACGACTAAAGTAATTTAGTTATATTATATAAGTATCTATAAAGAGAAAAGGAAAATTGCTGAATTTTTATTTTCAAACATTTATTTTATATACAAGTCAGTGTAATTTTCTGAAATTTTTATTACACCATTTAAAAGCTTGTTGTCCAATACCACACATGGCTTTTCGTCTACCCACCGTCGATATATAATTCTTTTGAAAACGAAAACTCTAATATTTAAAATTTTTTAATTTATAAATTGAGCAAACGATTAACAATATTTTTTGGTCATATATAATTGAAAGTTAGTTAATTTAAGATTTTAAAAAGCCAATAATAGAAGCGGGCCCTCTAAGCATTAGGAAAAACTTAAGTGTTTGACTTGATCATTAGATATTTTGTTATAATTGGTTGCGAACGCAACGACTAAAACAATTTATATCAGAAGTAGATAGGTAATGGTGGACCACGACATCAAAGGATGCCGCCGCCGCTTTTCCAATTGGAATGTGTGTGTATCGATGACCTAGTAAGTATACTTGTAATGGGCATTTCCAATTGGAATGTGTGTGTTGTGAGAGTGAGAGAGAATAGTTATTTGGTGTGAGAGAGTATTGTCATGTGGATTTGTGTGTGTTAAGGTTTTGAGGATTGATTTTGTGTGTGATGGAAGAAAACCAGTTTTAGTGTATAGATAGAAAAAGGACACCTGTTGTGTTTTTTAAAGATCAAGGTGGTTGAAATGTGTGTTTTCCTCATTCGTGATTGGTGGTTGATTTTATGTTGGCTATGGCGGAGATAATTTTTTATATTTTTGTTGGTGTGTTGGTGTTAATTTTTCTATGATTGTTTACTATCTATAGATCTTTCTGGATGGGATTTTGTAACCTAAAATATTTGTATTTGTTGTGAGAGAGTATTGTCATGTGGATTTGTGTGTGTTAAGGTTTTGAGGATTGATTTTGTGTGTGATGGAAGAAAACCAGTTTTAGTGTATAGATAGAAAATGGACACCTGTTGTGTTTTTTAAAGATCAAGGTGTTTGAGATGCTATGATAGAAATATTTTAATATTTTTGTTGGTGTTTTGGTATTAATTATTCTACGAATGTTTGCTAGCTATAGATTTCTCTTTTCTGAATGGGATTTTGTAACGTAAAATATTTTGTTGGAGGAATATTTGTTGAATCGTATTCCAATTGAATTTTCTACTTGTATGTGAAGGTATAATAAGCAGCAGTGACTTTCATTGACTTTGATATTTTTAGGAAATATTTATGAAATCGTTTGTGAAATGTGTATGCGGTGGATTAGTATCTATGAGTTTCATTAGTTTTAGTTGGTATTTTTAAAAAATTTATGTAAGTAATTGGGATTTTTGAAATATGTTTGTAAGAGAAATGAATAGCATTTGCAGAAAGAGTTTTGTAACTTAAAAAAAAAAAGACAATGAGTTTTAGTTTTATTTATTTATTTTATTGATAAAAAATTTGTAATATGTTTCTATTAGATGTATTACATTATCTTTTTTTAATTCAAATTTAATACAATCACACAAAATGTTTGATCTACAATCGCAAATGTTGCATATCGTAGGGCAGTTGATAAAATGTTTTCCATGAACAGAGGTAATTAACTCCATATTTTCATATTCGTCTAGCATTCCTTTAAAATAGCTTATCATGTATAAATGTTCATCAAATATGCTCCCTTGAAAATCATATAAAAATTTCTCTATTATATTTCTGTAAGTCATTTTCTTTAAAAAGATGTTTTTCCTCTTTATTCTTTCTTGTCTTCTCATTTTCAACTGCTTTCATTCGACTTGTATGCTACTATTTAAACAATATCCGTTTAGATCCTAAAACATGAATGATCATGATTTTTGATTTTATAAAATGAGCAAGTTTATGAGTGGAATAATTAATTCAAATGCCAAAAAACCATTCTTCTTTTTATTATTATTCTTTGTATTATTTGAAACATGTACATACATACATAAGTATTGATCATATAAAATATGTTGACATGACATTTCAAGACAGCAAACCAAAAACCTAAAGGTGAAAACAGTAAATACTATTTTTTACAAGATTTATGAAAATTAAAAAAGGGTTTCATAATTAAAAATTTTATCTTGTATACCATAGAAAGCAAACCACGAGACATTTATGACTTCCTTTGTTAAAAAAGTCTATGTCAACCTGTAGAATTAAAAAATGAGGTTTGATCAACTTTAGTTTATTTTCTAACACTTTCCTTAATGTCATACTGTTAACATTGAAGAAATGTATTTTCGTATTTTAGTCATTTGTAGTATTATTTAAGCGCTCTATGTAAACATTTTCTAACTTACCTAGGAATATTACTATTTTCCCCCAATTAGTATATTATACCATTCCGTAGTGTTAATATATGTCCAAAAATTAAAAAAAAAAAAATTAAACGCGAAGTTTTATTTCATTAAACCAAAGTGAAAAAAAAGTGAATTATACGAAAAATAATTGAAATTTTAATTAAAAAAAAATAATACTAATAATAATAAACAATAAATAATAATGGCTCCAGTATCCTGCTCAATTTGTGGAATCAAATCCAGCAACGCCAATATGCTCAAGGCTCATCGCTCCCTTCATTGTGACATATGCAAAAAGTTGTTCATGTCCCATTTAAAACTGAAGGAACACATGAATGTCGAACACGGAACCTCAATAGAAAATTCCATTACCGATCAGCATGAAGCATGTCCAATTTGCGATAAAAGTATTAAAAAAACAATTTTGAAGGCCCACATAAACCTACATTGTCCCATTTGTGCCAAAGTTTTCATGAGTACAAGAAAACTTATTGAGCATAAAGATACCCACAACAACCCCACTCCTTCTACATCATCAACAAATAGACATTGCAAAGAATGTAATGAAATGATTCCAATTTCCTCTTACAGCTCTCACATAAGATCAAATCAACATAAAGAAAATTGTGAGGCAATGATCATTAACGAAAAGTTAACTGTGAGAAATAGTGCTTTCAATGGACGTATTGAAGCATATTCGTTCTTAAACAGCAAGGAGGAACTTCTGATGCCAGAGGAATTTTTCAATTCCGCAAAGGATGTTGTTATTGATCAAATGAGGGAATGTATTGCAAAACATACTCTCTTTAAAAGTAATATGGAATTATTATGTGACTACATGAAGACAATTAATGATGACATAATAATAGCACCAATGGCTCATATCTCAAAAATGACTTTGGTAACTATGGCCGATGACATCACAGAAATATTTACAAAGCATGCAGATGAAATTGTCACAAAAATGGGGGAATTCCAGGAGAGAGATAGTGGATGGACACTAATAAAAATAAATTCTCTGGAAATCAACATAAACAAAGTGAGTCTAATAAGAGGATCCCAATTCATCCCACTACCAAAGAAAATAAGTAAAAAGGGATCATGCATTAATGTAGAAAACAGAGACGTTTACTGCTTCAAATGGACTTTGGTTGCAGCTTTATATGAGGGATTGAATATGAGGCAAAGGAAAAATTGCAATGCCTACAACATTAATATTGAGAGCCCCATAATATCTATTGGTGAGCACATACTAAATTTTGAGGGATTAGAATTCCCACTATCTTTAAAAAATATTAAAAAATTTGAGAAAAAAAATTCGGTGAGCGTCAATGTTTTCGGCTTCGATGGCACATCCATTGTTGGACCATATTATATAACAATAGAAGAAAAATCTACACATGTGAACATGCTCTTGCTGCACTCTGATGAGAAATATCATTATGTTCTCATAACTGATCTCTCAAAGTAAGTTTTTTTATTATTATTTTTTTTTTTTTTATGGTTCTAATTTAATAATTATTTTTTTTCTTTTAGACTAATTCGGTCTAGTATAACATCGCATAGCAACAAAATTTTAATTTGTAATATGTGCTTATATTACACTCACAATGAGCATTCTCTCAATGAACACAAAAAGAAAGATTGTGGAGAAAAAGTTGTGGAAATGCCCAAGCCTGAGAATGCTGAAATAAAATTCACAAACCACCAAAAACAAATCGATGTCCCATTCGTCATTTATGCTGATTTCGAGTCCATTTTGGAGAAAAGAAATGATATAGTGAGTAGAAATATAGTAAATATACAAAAGCACATTCCATGTGCTTTTAGTTATAATATTAAGTGTAGTTTTAAGAACGAAAATAATAAGATGATGTATTATTTAGGAGAAAATGCCTCTAAAAATTTTGTTGAACAAATAGTTAAAGATTCAACTGACATTTATATTAATCATTTGTCAAAAGTAAAGCTGATGATAATGACACCAGAAGAAATTGACGTTTTCAATAAGTCAATAATGTGTCACATTTGTCAAAAACTTTTAAATAATGATAAAGTAAGAGACCACTGTCATCTCACTGGTAACTTCCGCGGAGCTGCTCATAATGAGTGTAATTTAAAGTGTAAGACTCCAAAATTTATACCAGTAATTTTTCATAACCTTTCTGCATATGATATGCACCTGTTTTGTAAAGATCTTTCCACAATAAAAAATGCTAGTATAAAAGTTATTCCACAAAATAAAGAAAGATACATTTCCCTATCTGTATTTGTTAAAATAGATAGTCATAGAAGCTTTGAGATAAGATTTTTAGATTCTGTTAGGTTTATGGCTTCCAGTTTAGACACTTTAGCTAAAAATCTCGATATAAAAGATTTTAAGAGTGTTCGAGAACAATTCAATAACGAGGATAAATTTAATCTCATTAGAAGAAAGGGGGTATTTCCATATTCATATATGGATTCTTTTGCTAAATTCAATGAAAGCCAATTGCCTAGCAGAGAACATTTCTTTAATATATTAAATAATGAAGAATGTAGTGAGGTTGAATATGAGCATTCGCAAAGAGTATGGAGAGAATTCAATTGTAAGACTCTTCTTGACTACACCGAGCTTTATCTGAAATCAGATGTACTTCTTCTAACAGATATTTTTGAAAATTTTAGAAAGATTTGTAAAAGTATTTATAATTTAGATCCTTGCAATTATTATACTGCACCTGGTTTATCTTGGGATGCAATGCTCAAAACAACAAAAATCTCACTAGAATTATTTACAGATAGGGAAATGTATCTTTTTATACAAAATGGAATAAAAGGTGGTTTAGTTCAATGTTAGAAAAGGTATTCCAAATCAAACCATAAATATATGGACAATTTTGATGAGCAGAAACCATCAGAATATTTAATGTATTTAGACGCGAATAATTTGTATGGCTGGGCAATGTCCGAATACCTTCCTTATGGAGATTTTCAATGGGTACATTTTGAGAACTTTGATAAGTTTGATGTTTCAAATATATCAGATTCATCAGAATATGGATACATTTTAGAAGTAGATTTAGAATATCCTGACTCGCTCCACGATTTACACAATGACCTTCCATTTTGTCCACAAAATAAAACTCCAAATAATTCCAAGTGTAAAAAATTAATTGCAGATTTATATAATAAGTATAATTATGCGATACACTATAGAGTTTTAAAGCAATGCATGGCAAATGGTCTAGTTTTAAAAAAGATTCATAGAATTTTACAATTTAGACAATCTGCATGGTTAAAAACATATATAGATTTGAATACTATCCATAGAACAAATGCTAAAAATAATTTTGAGAAAGATTTTTTCAAATTATTAAACAATGCTGTTTACGGGAAGACAATGGAGTGTGTAGACAAAAGAAAAGATATTCGTATTGCTACAGAGTGGGAAAATACAAATAAAAATCATTTAGGCCTTCGATCATTAATATCCAAACCAAATTTTCTAAGTTTATCAAAATTTAATGATACAATGTACGCTGTTGAGTTGAAGAAAATGAATCCCTATTATAATAAGCCCATTTACATTGGGTTTACAGTGTTAGAGCTATCAAAATGGAAAATGTATGATTTCCATTACAGCTACATGAAACCCAAATTTAGGGAAAACCTCTCCCTCAACTATATGGACACAGATTCATTTATTTATTCTATTATAACTGAGGATTTTTATGCTGACATTCGCGGTGACATTGATTCAAATTTTGATACTTCAGAGTATTCTCTTAATAATGAATTTAATTTACCACAGGTGAATAAAAAGGTATTGGGAATGATGAAGGATGAAAATAAGGGGGGCATCATGACAGAATTTGTAGGTTTGCGCTCTAAAATGTACTCACTTTCGACTATTAATGCGGCAGAGATTAAAAAATCCAAAGGTGTTAAAAAATCTGTTATAAAAAGACTTACATTAAACGATTATAAAGATTGTTCATTTGAACAAAAAACTGTTACAGATGAAATGGTATTGTTTAGATCAAAAGCTCATCAGTTGTACACACAAAAATTACATAAGGTAGTACTCACCCATACAGATGATAAAAGAAATATTATGGTAGATCGAGTACAAACTCGTGCTTGGGGTCATTACAGAGATAGAATTAATTCTGATATGGAAATTGAATAGCTAAAAAAAAAAAATGATATTGGTAGTTGTATGTGAGATGACAGTGGTCGAGAATATAAATGAAAGAAAAACAATTTGTAAATATTTATATAAAATTTTGTTTATTTTATTTCATAAATTTTTTAAATTTAAGAAATTTTGTGATATATCTAATTAAACATAAGATAAAGTACCTAGTATATATATTTCAATTTATTTTTATTAGAAAAAAAAAAAAAAAAAAAAAACAATGTGATATATGTAATAAGAAAATTATCAATAAAATAAAAAAAAAAAATAAAAATATTTTATTATTTCAAGAAGGATTTTATTTTTATTATTTCAAACAGGATTTTCTTTTTCAAGTAAAATAGCATTTCTTAATGCACAAACTCCATGGTTATGATAACTACAACAAATGGTTTCGGGGTATTTCATCTCCAATTGTCGAAAATTAATGCATCCGTAATCTTCAATGTTAAATACTTCTTGCTCTAGTATTTTTTCCAACCAGATTTTCTTTTCGGCACCTTTAACATATACATCAGAATATTTTGCATTCGATCTTAAAAATTTACACTTTTAAATGATATGAATCCATCATTCCAATTAAGATGATGGAAATGCTTCATTAACCAGTTAGCTTGCTTTTGTTTCTGTAGTGAGAGAGACTTAAAAGAGAATGGCGGTTTTATAATGAAATTAATGTACTCCGTAGAATTGAAAACCATTGCAATTTCTTTTGCAATAAAGTTGTTAGAATTGAATTTGAATCCTTGCAAGTCAATGAAAATTGTGTTTGTCATTATTTATATTTTATATGAATTTTCGAATTTCTCCTCGAAGTGGTGTGTATTCAATTATTCTATCATGAATAAGAATACAATAAGCTGATGTGTTTGCTGGAATATTTGTAGCAGTTTCAAATTCAATTTTTATATCAATTGGTCCGCTATTGACACTTTCGTTTTGATGACTAACATCAACTACTATTATGGGAGCATTATTTTTAAACTCTTGTGCATTGAGAAGAGGTTGAGGATCTTTCATATAATAGTTTTGTTGAAATCTTACATACATATCATATAGAATAGCATAACGTTCATTTTTGAATTTTATATTAAGGTCGTCATATGGATAAGATTCTGAGTTTAAATGCACTTTTAAATTATTTAGATCACAATGAACAAATTTCTTTTCATTTTGAAAAGCAATCAAAACGAAGCGAGGGCGCTCTCGATTTGCAGCTAGTTTAACATTCCATACATGATTACTTCCTGTATTTAGTTGTGGATTAATATGACAATCCCAACTTCGAAATGCTATTGGTATAGAAGCACCACTGTTTATTATTTTTATCATATTCAATTTACTAAAATCAGATAGTTGGACATGAGGAATTCTCCAAGATATATTGGAAATTGTCATTTTCGCCTTTTCAGTAGAAACAGTTGAATAAACAAGATTTTCATCATTCTTATTGCGCAACAGTATCAGCTCATGTTTTCCATTTAATATGATTTTATTATAGTCCTCAGCAAATCCCAAAAATATTTTAAGTGGTACATAAAAGTTAAAATAACCATTCACGAGATCTATGTCATCAATTTTGTGCCAACCGGCATTTTGCATTACACTACTATCAGTTGGTGATAAAGAAATGAAATTTTTTATAGTACTTGAGATTCCTAAGTGTCTTGTATGATCAATTTCAATGCCATTTAGTTCATAACGAATTTCATCAAATAGGTTTGCAACAAAATTATTTTTTAATTTGAAGTTGGATGTAGAAGGAACTAATTTTGTGTTATTGGCATCTTTCACGAATCCTTCAACATAAATGAAACTTTCAGCGGGTAATACATACAAATCCTGGTTTTGTATTGAAATTCGAATTTCATCGTTGTTGTTGTAGGATTGTAGATATGGAGTGTATGTGTGGTAATCTTTTTTAATTATATTCTCATCTGATACAGGTTTTTCCAGAACATCTATTATTGAACTCATGGTCTCTTCAATTTAAAATTCAATGATTTTAGAAATTCTTTATTTGCTGGTGTTAATTTTAAATGTTGAAACGTTTTACTCTTGTTTACTTTAGTTTTCTCCGATGTGTTGGAATTATGTGATATTTTATTTTTAGATATATTATTGCTATAAATTATCATTATTTGGACGGTTTCAAATGCATTCGAATTGTAATTTCCTCTCCTCGGAAATTGATTAAATCTCCGTGCTGATCAACTACTCTTAGAGTGAGAGAACTTATCTCTCGACAGTTGATTGGCAAATAAATGAGATTCCTGGGAATCGGTAATAAAGAACTGTGCCTCATTTTCGTATTTGTATTCGTTGAAGAATCAATATTGCGAATTAAAATATTTTTATGTTGTTTTATTAAACGCATTTTTATAACTGAAAATAATAATTTAATATTGCTTTTTATTATATATAGTAAAATAATATGGTAATACAATACAATAGAAAAGTTATTCATCAAAGAGATTTCAATGGAAGAGGTTTGCTAAATAAAATAATTAACTCCCTGCCAATTGAACTACATCTTCCTGGTTATCAGTTTTGCGGTCCTGGAACAAAATTGCAAAAACGTTTAGAACGAGGAGATAAAGGAATAAACCCTTTGGACGCTGCATGTAAATATCACGATATTGCTTATTCTAAAAGTAAAGATTTATATAATAGACATCAAGCCGATAAAATTCTTGAAAATAAAGCTTGGCAACGAGTAATTTCAAAAGATAGTGACCTTTCAGAAAAATCCTTTGCATACCTGGTTACTAACGGCATGAAAACCAAAAGAAAACTCGGTATGGGGTTGCAGAAGAAAAAGAAGAAAAATGTAAATTCTAAATCTAATGGAAGAAAACTCTTCAACACAACAATAAAAATGGCAACAAAAGTTTTAAATAAAGAAAAACCTCAAGATATTAACTCGGCAATTAAGATCGCGCGTAAGATCGTCAACAATTCGTTTAAAGGAAAAAAGTCTCAAATTGTAGTACCACGAGTAATAAATGTTCCGAAAATTGGTGGAGTTTTACCTTTGATACCAATTTTAACAGCTTTAAGTGCTATTGGAACCTTATCCAGTGGAGGAGCTGCCATTGCAAAGGCAGTAAATGCAGCAAAAAGTGCTAAACAGCAACTCGATGAGGCAAATAGACATAACAAAACAATGGAAGCTATAGCAATGGGAAAAGGTCTTTTTCTTAAAACGTATAAAAGAGGATATGGATTAATTTTTGAAGAAAAGTCAAAAAACATATAGAAATGCTACCTAACAGACCGCTCACTGATGTTGACTTGATAAAGTTTTCACAAAATATTCCAAATTTTAGAGGAGTTTTTATGTTAGATTCATTACCAAAACGTTCAAGAAAAAAGGAAAGTGGAATAGTAAATTTGGATTCTTCTATGGGAAGTGGAACTCATTGGGTAGCATATTATAAAAACAATAAACAAGTTGAATACTTCGACAGTTTTGGAAATTTACAACCACCAATAGAATTAATTAAGTATCTTGGGAAAAATATTAAATATAATTATACTCAACATCAAAATTATAATTCATTTAATTGTGGACATTTATGTATTAAATTTTTACACCAAATAGCTGAAAATAAAAATAAATAAAAGGACTTTTTTTTTTCTTTTTCTAAATCAAGATCAAATTCATATTTTTTTATTTATTACTCTATTGTTTACATTACTACTATTACTATAAATGTTTATCCTACACATTTTCACTTAATGTCCAGACGGGATATTGACCGTTGGGTATAAAATCTCCCATTTCATTGAAGGTGTTTAAAATCAGATTCTTTTCCCCTTCTCTGCACAGTCGATATATACCAGTTGATAATTCGCTTATATCTTCATCGCTCAAATTGTTATATCTGTTGGGTAGAAATATTATGTTTTCCTGCAGCTCAATGAGGATTGTCGACCCGAATTTCGTGTTCACCCTCTTCGCCTTGAATATTGGATACTTTGTCCCTTTTTTCAAATCTTTCACATGGATTGCTGACTTCTGATTCAAAGCGTTAAATTTATTGATTAGAATTGTAGCGCTATCCATTTTTTTACTTCTCTCGTTAAGTGTTTTTAATAAATTGAAATTAATAATATTTTATTATGATTATTAGACCCCTAACAAAATTACTATTAAAGTAAAATTATTCTAAAAAGTTGACATTATAAAAAGAAATGAAAGAAAAAATATATGCTATATTTCTATTCTCCTTACTCCACTTTAAATATCAAATAGAATTGAATATTAATTAGGCTCTATTACTTGAGAATGAAGTGATAAAGGATAGATAGATATACCCTTCACCCTATCTTCAATCGCATTATCAAATTGATGTGATCATGAAGCCGTTTATAAACAAAGAAAAAGAAAACAAAAAAGACAGGTAAAATATTTAATGCAGGATATTTAAAATTGAGTGAAAGAGAAAGTAATGTTAATTATAATAAATAAATTATGGAAAACATTTATTACAAACTTCGGATATATCCAAATAATAAGCAAACATTTCAAAATAAATATCACTCTAATAATTTATCCAGACGGGAAAGTAACAAAACAAAAAAAAAAAAATTAAAAATAAAAGAAGAAAAAATGGCTAGCATCAAGGAGGCTATTTTAAATTTTTTATCCATCTACAAAGATGTTATTTTGGTGGATCATTTAGTGATGATTAATATGTTTATGGCGATGCTAAATGATAATGAAGAAATGGGGATAGGATATGGTGACAGAGAAGAGGAATTAAATAGAGGTCATTTTGTATGCTGTCCTTGGTTCTATGACGATTGCGAGGAAGGACCGGATACTTGCTATTGGACTATTTTTAATTTAAGAAAATATAATATAATTCAATTAATGGACAATTATTATGTAGTCTTTAGTGAAAATAAAAATTAAAATAAAATAGAAAATATGTGTTTTTATTTTTAAAGTAATGATAGAGTATAAAATTTCTCGTCTAATTTGAATTGGTACGGGTGTGATATTTACAAAACCATGTAGAAAAATTAATAAATAAATAAACATTTTCTTTTCCTAAATAATATTTTTTTTTTATTTTATTTTCTTATTTCAATTAAAATGGTACACATATTCCAATACATACAAAAGAACAAACAAAATTATAAGAATAAGTTGATATATAAATAAATATATTGTTAGACATATTAGAGAATATGAAAGTTCGTATTTCTAGGGCACTCAACATGTGTAGGAGAAGGTGGTATTTCAATAGTATACTCTGGGTTGTAATTATTGTTTCTAATCTTGTTATTGTATGATAATGGTATGTTCTCAAGAGACATTGTTCTCACATCATTCTCCCGTATTTCGTTACCTCCACTAGGACCGCAAACATCATAAATTGGTGGAGGTAGGATTCGATCTAATATCTCCCAATCTATGGGTACGTTGTTGGTAGAACATCGTCTCAATAAAGAACAATTCGGTGACCATCGTAGATGTTCCATCACAGGATGATCATTACGATTCCAACACCAAATTTCAACTTCACAGAAGTAACATTTCGTTCTATCACATTCACCAGTATAAAACATCCCCGTCATAGCCAATTTCTTCTCATCTAACCAATGTAATGGCCAGCATGTAAACGTCTTTAGACGTTCATCTTCTCTATGAAAAATATCATTCATTGCATAACGTGGCTTAAATGATAATTGCATATTTTCAAAACAAAATTACTAAAAATTAAACGAAAACTCCAACAGAGATTCTAACACAACAAAAGAGTACAATGTATTTATTTAGGAATAAAAATAAGTACAGTATTTATACACTTCAATAATCACTTCAATATATACAATTTTCCTCTAAGTTACAAAACTCTTTCTGCAAATGCTATTCATTTCTCTTACAAACATATATCAAAAATCCCAATTACTTACATAAATTTTTTAAAAATACCAACTAAAACCAATGAAACTCATAGATACTAATCCACCGCATACACATTTCACAAACGATTTCATAAATATTTCCTAAAAATATCAAAGTCAATGAAAGTCACTGCTGCTTATTATACCTTCACATACAAGTAGAAAATTCAATTGGAATACGATTCAACAAATATTCCTCCAACAAAATATTTTACGTTACAAAATCCCATTCAGAAAAGAGAAATCTATAGCTAGCAAACATTCGTAGAATAATTAATACCAAAACACCAACAAAAATATTAAACTATTTCTATCATAGCATCTCAAACACCTTGATCTTTAAAAAACACAACAGGTGTCCATTTTCTATCTATACACTAAAACTGGTTTTCTTCCATCACACACAAAATCAATCCTCAAAACCTTAACACACACAAATCCACATGACAATACTCTCTCACAACAAATACAAATATTTTAGGTTACAAAATCCCATCCAGAAAGATCTATAGATAGTAAACAATCATAGAAAAATTAACACCAACACACCAACAAAAATATAAAAAATTATCTCCGCCATAGCCAACATAAAATCAACCACCAATCACGAATGAGGAAAACACACATTTCAACCACCTTTGATCTTTAAAAAACACAACAGGTGTCCTTTTTCTATCTATACACTAAAACTGGTTTTCTTCCATCACACACAAAATCAATCCTCAAAACCTTAACACACACAAATCCACATGACAATACTCTCTCACACCAAATAACTATTCTCTCTCACTCTCACAACACACACATTCCAATTGGAAATGCCCATTACAAGTATACTTACTAGGTCATCGATACACACACATTCCAATTGGAAAAGCGGTGGCGGCATCCTTTGATGTCGTGGTCCACCATTACTTATCTACTATTAGAAGACATTTATTTATTATTTAGTGCAAAATAATTTATAATAAACACAAAGAATGACAGAACTGGGAACAATGACCTTCGCCTCTTTTATGTAAATAATTTAAAAGTTTGATTTAGGCGCTTAAATAATGCACAAAAAATTTTTTAAATATGTCCTAAAAACAAATAAAATATGCACTTATTTCTTATATATATATATATATATATATATATATATATATATATATATATAGACAGTTTTTGTACATATAAAATTTCCGTTCGACATCAATAGATGTGATGGATGCATTTTTAAATGATGTGGAAAGATTTTATTACTTCTTCGTTTGAATTTTCTTAATGACAGATAGATTTTTCTAAAATGATGTTAAGAGTAGCCCTATGCAGCTTATTGTGCTCTCAGACAGAATAATCTCAGTATTAATCAATGTTTTATAAAAAAGTATGACAACCAAAACAAATGTTTCGTATACATAACTCGATATCTAGCGAACTTGTTCTGCGTTCAGAGAAATGAGTGGGAATTTGACACTGAAAGTCTGTATTTATCGCTATGTTTTAGACTATCCAAGGGCTGATATACCAAAAACTTCTTTCAGTGATATTGTTTTGTCGAATATTTTAGGACAATATTTCTCCAAAACGAAATTATTTATTCCCTGATGACGCACTTTTTATCTACGTCCCTCTGTGGTTGTTAGTTTTAGAGGAATGCCTTACCACATATTAATTTGTTCATGGTATTTTTAATATTTCAAAACATTTTTTAGCTCTTCTGAAAATTTTGAAATGTAGACCAAAGTCGTTTTATCAAAAATCTACAGAATTATTTTTTCTTCACAAAAAATAATTTTAAATTGAAATATTGCACTAAATATGATACAAATATATGCATTTATGGTAAAATATGCAAAAATATGCGTTTTATACAAAATATGCATAAATATGATTTAACAAATCGATGATATTTCGTTTACTCTGTTCTAGGAGTAAAGGCAAAAAACATGCATTTACATGAACTTCCGGTCCTTGATTATGAAACAGAGTTACTAAAATATACTTTGTGTGTATGTATGTATATATATATATATATATATATATATATATATATATATGTCTAGATCTAAACACTATGTCCCTTGATTCTTAAACAATTTTTTTTTTTATTTTTAAAGGGAAAGAATAATTGTATGTATAATAATTGTATCCAAAGCAAATAATAATATTCAAATTTTTACGAGTTCGATTTAAAAGAATATTTCTAAAAGTTTCATCAAAACTTGTGAAGTAAAAACTCAGTAAGAAGGGAAGCTTCGAACGAAGCAAGTAAAGAAGAAAAAAAGTAAAATATCGCTTCAACATTCCCCTACGAATGACATAAATTTTGTATGGCGAGTTCCCGGTTGGAAGCAAATTTTCAACACGAAAAGCGCTATTTTCAGTGCTGAAAAAGAAGCAAATGTTTTAATGTAAATACGTAGATGCATATTATTTTCTATCTTATAATGGCGAAGTTATTCGTTTACTCATATAAAAATTTAATTAATTTACAAAATTTTACGTACAATATTGGGCGGAAAAGGTGTGTGAGATTTAATGAAAAGAATGTGTCAGCATAAGTTACTTCCTTACTATACGTGTATATGAACCGATTCAGTGGTAAGTAAAAAAGTTAAGTATATATGTTAAATATATATATATATATATATATTTATATATATATATATATATATATATATATATATATATATGGTTGAGTCAAAAAATTAGCAAAATTAGGCAAAATAAAAAAAACATAAAAAGTGGGCGTAAAAAGGGGCGTGCCATCAAAAAAATCTTATTAGTCTATTATTTCTGAACTATATGTGTCCCAAATTTTATGTGAATCGATTCAGAAAATGAGTCAAAAATTTAATAAAATTAAGTAAAATATCATTTTCATAACAAGTAAGCGTAAGAAGGGGCGTAGCGTTCGATCATGATCCGGGGTAGCTTAAAGTTCCTGTTCGGGAACGAAATATCTGTATGTCAAATTTCATGTAAATTGGTCAAGTAGATTATATATATATATATATATATATATATGTATGTATATATATATAATATATATATATTATTAACTATTTATTTGTTTCTTATTATTTCATGGCAAAACTACTTGACCAATTTACATGAAATTTGACATACAGATATTTCGTTCCCGAACAGGAACTTTAGGCTACCCCGGATCATGATTGAACGCCACAAAAAAAATTTTACTTTTTCATGATTTTGTAAGCTTAATTGATATTGTGGAAGACTAAAAAAGAAAAAAAAAAATAAATTTTTGACCGCAAATATGACATTTATGAATTTTTATTGCAACCTAAATTTCTTTCTTTTTTATTACATTGCTTGTGTACAGCTTAATTGTGTACAGCAATTATAAAAAAATTGTACACTTTTAGCTTGAAATATATGATAATGATAATTTTATAAATAAATGCATAAATATTTAAGCAATATTCTACATAACGAAAACGGTGAATTTAAAAAGTCTGCATTTTATCAGAGGAACAAAATAAAATAAAAATAAAATATATATATATATCAAAATTTGAAAATTTTTCATCAAAATTAAAGGTGTTGATACTTTTACCATAGATGTATAAAATAATAATTTATTAAATAAAAAAGAAAAAAACTAAGAAAAAAAAAACAAGTTGGAAGGTTATATTCAGTCAAGCCCGAGCATATGAGAAATACATACATTTGTAGATATACATTTGTATTTTCGGAGAAGAACTGATATATAAACTAAGGTAGATTGTAGACCGATTTTTTCTAAGTTTAGGAGAGACATTTATACAGCTATAAAACATATTATTGTCAAATATTATTTGGATAATAATATTTAGTGAGATTTTTTCACTTTAAAGTGATTTTCAGAAGGGCACAAAGTTTAGATGAAAGGTGGGCGTGTCTTTAAACCGATTTAGCTAAAATTTGGCATAACATAAGATCAATTTTGGTCGCAATCGGATTATAATTCCAGACAATATAGAAGTGAAGTCTGGAACGATTCCTCTTTTGACAATTACGTTGTAGTTGTAGTTATGATAGTTATCGTTTTTATTGTAAGTAATTTTTGTTTCTAAATTGTGGAGAGTTTGTGTTATTTTTTTTTTTTGAGTTTTGGTTTTTGACAAAGTAGTCATCCATATTAACTCAATAATTAGTATTCTATATTTAAAAGATAGTATCTTGAACTTTTTGGAGATAAAATAACGGAGTCGAGGTCAGTGAAAATAGGTGTATTTTAAAGGAGTATAATCTATTTAACATTTTTAACATTTTTTGTTCACGTTGGAGAAACTCGGTTTTTTGATCAGCCACAGTTATTTTTTAAAAAAATATCCACTGGAAATATTGCTTCTACGACATGAACTTAAAAAAAAATACATTGCTTTAGTAAAATTATATTAATAATACAATTCATATGTAACAAAAATAAATTTACATTGAAATTTTAATTTAGAAAATATTTTTATCAAAACAAGCATTCAGGGGAGCTACATTTGTTATTAACATTAATGTAACGTCTATCAATATTATTACTTCTAAAAGGACACACATGTATATGTACTTTCAAAATTTCATTAATATATATATATTTTTTTAAAGAAATTACAATGTTTTTATTTTAATAATTCTTGTTTTGATTTCTATAAATATGTATTTGATTATTCTAATAAGTATATTAAAAGTTTGTTATATTTAGTATTGTTGAGTAATTTTTTAAAGGCGCTAATCTATGTTGCCAATTTCAGCCTTTTTCAAGTTGGTTAGATTGCTGGTAGCCTTGGTAAGTCTGTTTTCTGAAATTTTTGCTGTCAATTGATTAAATTTCCTATTGTCATTAAATATTGCTTAGTTTGGTCAAGATGTTTTTTATTTATATCACATTGTTTCTATAAAACATAAAATAGTTGTTTTTAGACACTTTAAAAAGTATAAAGAAATAGCATTATTTTAAAAACTAAGTTTTAAAGTTTAAAAATACAAAATGTATTGCATTGTATAGCTTACTGGATTTTGTTTAGTTTAATAAATATAAAAAAGGTGCATGTTTTTTCAACTTTTAGGGTATATTTTGTATTTTTAAATGTATTTTAAGGCGCTTATTTAAAAAAATGCATAAAAATCCGCTCACTAATAATAAGTTAATTTTTTTTAATTGCTTTTTTTAAAATGACTTCCAAAATTCAAAAATGCCCTCCAGACATTAACGGAAGTGGGATAAGTTGTTGAAAAGTTTTCTAAAATAATAATGCAAACATTATGAGTTTTTTTGAGGCCAAAAAGGCACCACTTTTTAATAAAAATTTCTTTAAGAGTATATAAAGATTTTGCGACTTTATGAAAAGTATCATTATGGAGATTAATTTAAATCAAAATTTTGACTTTAATCATTGTTATATGGGATTTACCTAGAATGCGGTGTGTTTAAAATTTTAATTTTGCTTATACTTTAACATTTCTAATAATAAATTCGACCTTCAATGATTTTTTTAATATCTTAAAGCTTCTCCAAACTATTTTTTTTTTTTTTAATTTCAAATACCAAAAAAGGTATGGCATATAATTTTTTTCAAACTAATTCTGTAGTCTTGCTGATATAATTCTTAACTATACATAAAAAATGGCAAAGCGTTTTTAAAATTACATGACAGACTTTCCTTACTTTAAGACCCCACTTGATGCGCCACTGTGCGTAGAAGTAAAAAATTTTATATGGATGTAGCCCAAATGAAAGAAAATTTTAAATAAAAATGGAATAATTTATTAAATTTAAAATAATAAATCGATTGGATATACATACGCCCTTATCATGAATTAAACTAATAACCCCGATTTTAAATACAAATATTTTTTTTGTTAAAAAGTTGGTCGTTTGCAACACTAGTTTGTTATTTATGTAAAAGTATTTTTAATATATTCGATAGTATGTATTTATTGTCAATAGAATCTTAATTTTATGTTAAATAAATAATAAATAAATAATTTTTTTTTATAAATATTTCAGGTTTTTTAAATATCTTAAAATTTTTTCTCCATGTTTGAAATATTAACTCACCACACCATGTTCAAGTTAATTTATAGTGCGTTAGCAAATGGTTTTCACATAAAAAAATGCTCAGAGTTGAAACTATAACATCTCGATTTTTATTCAGACACTCTAGCGATCTGAGCCACGTACAAAACGAATTACCAAAAAAGTTACGAGGAAAGTAAAAACCGTAACTGGTGCTTATACAAAAAAATTGTGTATTTAAGTTAATTATAGACGTTAAGGCCTATTTGTAAGAAATAATTAACTGATTTAAATAATAAAAGGTCTTGTTTTTTATTTTTTAAATTTTAAAACTTTTGAATTCCATGTCTTTTCATCATTTATTTTACTAATTCTAACACAATCTATTGCATAAATTATTTCTTAGTTGTTTGCACTATATAATAGTTCTTTATTTATAACTCAGTATAAAAATTTAAATGGTAAAAATTAATGGTTTTAACTTTTAAAAATTTAATCGTTGCGTAAATGTAAAACAAACAAAGCATTTGATGTAGACAATATTGTGTGTTTGTACACGTTTTAAGTGATTTATTTAAATAAGTATGACACATTAAAAAATATAGTGTAATTTCCTAAAAAAAATTGCAAAAAATAAACTATTCGTTCGTTTTTGGCAACTAATTGGTTAATAAGTAATTCCAAAACTACTAAATTGGTTAATCGATTTTGGGTCAAATACAAGGTATTATTGGCAAATAATCGGTTAACATTGATTTTAACTTTGTGTGTTTTTGCTTTGTCTTTCATTATATTAAATATTAATTTATCAATGTCACCAACATTTTAACTTATTAATATCAATAACATTTATCGAAGGGACTTTAAGACACAGCAAATACACATATACATACATACATACATACATACATACATACATACATACATATGTACATTAGGGTACCACAAAAATTAAAAAGTGCAATAAGTCCGTTTTCGAACAAATAAATTTTTGTTAAAAATCAACAAGATGAAATTTTGAAATAAAATGTACATAATTTATTGATTTAAAAACAATAAACCAATTGTATATACCCTCTGCATAGAAGAAAATATTTTAAATATGTAAAATGACATCAATTGCATATCGATTTTTAATTTTATTTATTTATTTTTTGGATTTGCAAATTGAAGATAAAATAATTTAAAAATAATATTAATAATTGCGACATTGTTTTTGCTTCATGAGATCTTTAATATTAAATTTTCGAATAATGCTGCTATCATTCTCTGCGTCCACAAAAGATCGATTCTGATGGTCAAAGGCGCAAAAAATATAGTTTCACATAAAAATATATGTTGATGAAAATTATTCTAATAGCATT
Source organism: Protocalliphora azurea (assembly GCA_932274085.1). Classification (NCBI taxonomy): domain Eukaryota; kingdom Metazoa; phylum Arthropoda; class Insecta; order Diptera; family Calliphoridae; genus Protocalliphora; species Protocalliphora azurea. The sequence continues at coordinate 10,525,114 of OW026524.1, forward strand.
AAGGTCTCGGAGCCAACAAGCGGATAAACCTTGATATATTTCAATTCAAATGCTTTTAAATCTGTTGATTCAAAATTAAATTTAACACATGAGTTACATTTCAACTGTTTTTTCATATTCATATTGAAAGAATTTTTCCGTATTTAAATTATAAGGTCGTTTAAGCAAATTTTCTTTTTATATCCCGCAAACTTCTCTGCGAAATAAAAGTTTAGTGTGGTTAGCATTGAGATGTATCACCATTTAAGCAAATTTTAATTTAATATTAAAATTCGGAAATGGCACTGAAACGACTTTATAAAAAAAGTTCATGATATAACATATGTACAAAAAATAAAAGTGAAAAATCGATAGTTTCATTAAAATAAAGTGAACTATTTATCTTTTTCACATAAAAAAAGTTTTCTTTATAGTGTGTCATTGAACTTCTTTTATTTGGTCACTGCTGCCTTTATTAAACTTAATATTTTCATTTGCTTTCTTTTCTTTGGTACAACTGATACTCATTTTAGAAACAAAATCTGTATTTTTAGCTTTAATTTGGGGATATTTTGTATAAAGATATCTTTCCATTTTTAAATAGTTTCAGGCATTCATTGGCATTTTTATTTAAAATTCTAAATAATATCTGCATTAAAAATTTGTGTATTCAAGGAAACTTTTCACGATCTATTCGCTACCCCCCACGAATTCTTTAGAATATCGTTTGATGAATTTCAAAAATATTTATGAAATTTCACCGTTTAAAACTTTCTACAGTTTAAACGATTTTTATATTTTTAAATCCCACTAAGCAGAAAAATATGAACAACGTACATTTTCTTACTTCTCATACTAAATTTTGATTATATAGGCTGACAGAATATCGAAAATCTAAAATATCATCATTTGTTATTTATACATACAGTGTTTCACTAAAGAATTTGATTTTTTTTATTAAAACGGTTCTATTAAAATATTTGAAAGAATAATTTTAATATTTTTTAATTGAATTTCGTTTTTTTATATGTAACTTCATAATGCAAAAAACTGCAACCAAAAATATTCCATTGAAATGTTATATATGAAGCGTCCTAGTAGTTTATTATGGGTAGTAGTAAACACTGTAAAAAGGAATGTAGAATTGAGGAAAAGTAGGTTAAATATCAACCAACAAAATAATTAGTAAATTTTACTGAAATTGTAGTTATTTTTTCGTAATTAGTTAAATTGACGAAAAATCGTCAATATGACCAATTGAATCAGTTAAGTTGAGAAATTTTTAGTCAAGTTGCGTAATATATTATTCAAATTAACTAAAATATTTCTTTATATTGAAGAGTTTTAATTCAATTTAACTACATTAATTTATTTAATTCTACTAAATTTTAGTTGAATTGAATAAGCAATTTATTCAAATTAATTTTTTTTTTCAAATTGAAGAATGTTTATATAATTTAACTATTGAATTTTATTCAAATTGAGAAAATTTTGTAAATTTTAAAATGTATTTTAAACCTCGGTAGGAAAAATTACTTTTATATTTAATTACATTATTTAATTCAACTAATAAAAAAAAAAATACTTTTGCGAATAATACATTAACATATAAACGACTACTTACAATCATCAAAAATAAAACAAATATGAAATTTTAAACACTATTAATATTTATTATGTATAAAACGGGTGCCCCGATGGCCTAGTTAGTAGTGAGCTAGTCTGTCAGTCTGGGAGTTGTGGGTTCGATTCCCACCAGAGACTCTGGTCTGTTTCACTACAACGAGCTATGGTCTTCGTTACTCCGTTCGGTTAGAATTAGAATATAATTTGTAATTGTATTTTAATTATAAAATAAATAAAAAAAAAAATTAAAATTATCTAAATAACTACTATAAAATATTATAGAAAGGAATATTTTTATTTTAACTTAGTTTAAACTTACATAACGGAGGTTTTGTTTGCAGGTAATTACATATATGATGAAGAGACGAACTAGTACGCTTCTAAAAAAAAACTAAATAAACAACCATCTGAAGTATTTAAGAACAGATATTAAAAAAATAATTAGTTATTTTATAATTAGTAATATACTGTCTTCATATTTTCCATTTGTTTCATATTTTGATTCAAATGTTTGCTTGCTGGATCCTTGATACGATCATCAAAAATGTTTTATAATTCGAATGGAAATAACCCGCATTTGGGTGCAAGTGTTTAAACTCTATATCGATCTGAGATGTATGTATGTATGTCGTACAGTTTTCCATAATCCAAAACTGTTCGTCCTTGAGATGACGATACTAGTTGATTAATTAACATTTTTTATATTATCTATGGCAATGAACTTAAAAAATAAGTTAATATACATTAGGGATGCAAAATGGCTTATTTTATATTGTACCAAGCACAAAAATAAAATGTACTTTTTCGACCCTAATGGTACCAATTTTCTCAATATATTTTAATTATAAAAAAAGCATAGAAATTTAATAGATTATAAACATATTTTTTATTAAATAATTTCAGTAAAAATATTACCTGCAATCGCAGCAACATATTTCTTGATTTGAACTCTGCCCAGTAGATAAATTAATTACAATTCTTTCTTCTGTTATAATAATATTGTAGTAAGGAAGCTTTGTACCAGACAGAGTAAATTTTTAGGCGTTTGTTCCTCCACACCTATAATAGTGCCTATAATAAATATTTATTAACTCAAAATTTGTTTTTTATTTGTTAAAATACTTTACAAAGGTTGAATATTTTTTTCTTAAATCGTTATATCATTGTAAAATATTGCAACATTTTTTGAAACATTTTTTTTTTGTTTTTTTTTTTTAATTCCCGTCAATTAACTGTTAATATTATTTGTTTTAGAAAACTACAATTACCACAAAAAAATAGTATATACCACAATGTAAATATTATTTTCCGAAAGATTTATGATAATAACATTTTCGAATTTACTCTTTATATATATATATATATATATATATATATATATATATATATATGTAAATAATATAACATCAAATTGTACCAAATGAGCAGCGGTAGTACCATGGTATCAACAGATATAAAAATGTAGCAAAAAAAGTACAATTGTACCATAAATTTTTTTATTTTAGTGTCCCGATAGCTTAAAAGACATATAGTTATGTAACTCAAAAAATGCCCCATGTCATGTTTTATATCATGGCACCAATTGGCCTTGTATATTTGCAGCCGGTATCCAAGTCTCCAATTTTATAGTTGTTCATATCCACAGAAACACAACGTAATAGTTTTGATAGAATATGTGGATTTGTAATTTTAAGAAATTAATTAACCAATGTACACCACTTGAGATATCAAAATTTGAAACTATTACGGAAAAAATATTTTTCTAATAGTTTCATATATATTTTCAATTAAAAAAGTTTATGTTTAGAAAATCATATAGGAAAATAGGCCCGATTCCAAATTTATTTTGCATGGCATATGTTAAGAAATCTATAAAATTCTCAAATTTATAAAATAAATACAGTGATATTTAATAAAAATTAATATAAAACTTTATATTTTTTGCCTTTTTTATTGATTTAATTTTCCTCAAATAAAAAAAAATATACGTGTTATTTTTCGCAATTTTTCGGAATCGATTCAACATTTTTTGTTAATTTTTGCTGCATTTAGTAGAAGACATATCAGAAAAAAACTCGCTTTCATAAACAGTTAATAAAATATATATATAATATAAAATCATTTGCTTTTCGTGTAATTATGTAAAGTCCACATTTTATTAAAATTTAGTTTCAAATACAATATAAAACAAGTAAAATATAATTGAATATAACTAAAAAAAAAAATAATGTTTTAAGTAAGTTATTCTGATTTGGTTTAAATATTTAAATATTTAAATATTTTTCACTCAAATCGGGTAACCACATACATATATCTATTTCACAAAATAAAATCCTATGTATATAACAGACTTTCAAGTCTTTCTAATTTCGAATAAATTTTTGTCGACAAAATATATTAAGAAATGAGCCCAGAAAGCTTGTTTTAGTACTCAATTAAAAATAATAATAATATGTAGTTTTATATTAACTATTAAAGTTAAGCAAATAATATTGAAATATGGAAATTTTCCAAAGGAACTTATAAATTTCCAACCAACTTTTTTTGAATTATGTTCATTTTATCGTTAGTATTTTCCATGTCCCTATTGTATTGTATTTTTGCACATTAAGCTACGATATGAATTCACAATTTACTGGGCTTAACATTTGTTGGACTTTAAAAAATATGAATTTTTTAATTAGAAAAAACAAAAAAACGTTAATATGTTAAATGATGGTTTGCCAATCAATGTAGTTTATTGTTTAACAAACAAAATATGGCAACGTTTTTTCTTTTAGTTACACAAATGTTTAATCAGAAAGAGCCAACAAGACATTTTACCAAAGTGTCAAAAAGCTTTTTTTACACACAATAAATGAACAAGTTGTACGATTTATTTATTGGTAAAATATTTAAGCAGTAAGATCTTTTAAGTAACGTAAACAATTTTTTTTTTTATGAATTGGAAATTGACTTCTTAAATTCTCGAAATTCATTAAAAATTATTATTATTTCGAAAAATTCACGAATTTAATTCATATATTTTTATTGCCACTGAATAAATTAAGTTTATATAACACTTTTTAAGGATATTGTATATTTCTTTCGCCCAAAAAACTCACAATTTTACTTAACATTTTTATCTTTTATATACAAACAAAAACAAAAATTATTTATACTTCTTAAAATAGAGACGTTTTTGGAAATATTGAATGGTTTTTAATGATTTATATTGTGTTTTTATTTTATTGTTATCCTCTTAGGAATTTCAAATTAATTTAATTTCATTAAAATGAATTATCTAAAATTAATTTAATTTCATTAAAATGAATTATCTAAATATCTTGATAGGATGTCAAGCAGGTCTGTCAGATACTTTTTTTGGCCAAACCCAAAATTTATTATACGCATTCATTACGTCAAAACAAAATTAGAAGTTCTTCAAAATTTTCAAATTCTTTGTAGTTTAGTTTTTACCGCTGTTCAAAGTTTACTTTTTACAGATTTTTTTTTAATACATGCATTTTAAATCCATATATCTTTATACCTATTTGTCCAATTTAAACAAACTTTAGCTCAAATTAATGCTTAATAAATCTAGTTTCTGCTTATTTTTCTAAAAACGCCATATTTGAAAATAAAAGAATAATGAAATCAATATTTAAAAAATCCTATTTTCCATTTTTATAATTTTTCTTTAAAATGTTGCTTAAAATGTTGTTAAAATGTTTTAATAAGTATTTTTACTTTCATTTAATAGAAATGGATTTTGGATGAATATTTTTACATAACTACTTATTATTTTCAAAAATAAGTATATAATATAGATATAAAACTTTAGATTCAACATCTTGTAAATCAAAGAATTGGTACTATTGAGAAGCTTCGGCAAATGTGGGCTATCATTTTTTTAATTTCAGATTGTCGCCACAATATAACATGAAAATCAAAAAATTTTCATATTCGTAAACTTGCAAATAAGTTGCCTAAATGTAATTATATTTTCAAATTTTGTACTTTAAAAAATACAAATTTTACATGCAATCAGTGGTGTCAGATGGAGAAAAATTTTGTTATTTTAGGGAATTTTTACAGAAAATTTATTTTTCTAGAAATAGAGGGATTTTTTTTTAATGTTTGAAATTTTCCTCAAAAATAGAAAAATGATTTATATTCAATTGTATTATAAGCTTTTTTATATTCTTCGTCATAAATAATAACGGACTACATACGTTTATTCCCCTTTTTAATTTATATAACATTTACCTGAGATGCCATGAAATAAATATTCTGAGTATTTTTATGCACTAGAGGCAAAATGTTGTAATCTATTTATGTATGTAACTGTTGGAAATGGCTTTCCGAATATTTCCATAACTGAAGAATTTTTCGTTTAATATATTTTAAAACCCTTTTAAAGTGAGACGCTCTTATTTAATGTACTTTTAATGGGTGATTCAAGTAGATATACTTTTTTCAATAGCCTTTTTTTGATAGATCACGTGTGAGTCGTGTCATGCTGTTATGTTATTTTTGTTTAGTACTGTTTGGCATTTCATAATAGAAAGACTTACGCCTGAACAACGTTTGCAAATCGTTCAACTTTATTAGGAAAATTCACGTTCTGTGAGGAATGTGTTTCGTGCACTTCGCTCAACTTATGGTCAACATAATCGGCCTACTGAGCGTACTATTCGCAACACCATCACCCATTTTGAGACCCAGCATTCATTATTGGATAATATTCGACCGAATAGACCACGTCCAGCACGCTGTGAAGAAAATATAGCGGCAGTAGCTGAGAGTGTACACGAAGGCCGTGGAGACTCGATTCGGGGCCGTTCGCAGCAACTCGTACTAACGTATGGAACGGCTTGGCGCATTTTACGTCGAGATCATAAATTGAAAGCGCACAAAATACATCTTGTGCAACAACTGAAGCCGCTCGACCTTCCCAAGCGACATCGCTTTGATCTATGGGCTCTTGAAAAGTTCCAAGAAGATCCGACGTTTTCGAGGCAAATTTTGTTCAGAGATGAGGCCCATTTCTGGCTCAAAGGGTATATAAACAAACAAAATTGCCACATTTGGGATGAAGAGCAACCTGAAGAGATTCAAGAACTGCCACTTCATCCAGAAAAAACAACGGTTTTGTGTGGTTTGTGGACCGGTGGAATCATAGGTCCATATTTCTTTAAAAATGATGCCGGTGCGAACGTAACCGTCAATGGCGACCGTTATCGTGCCATGATAATCGACTATTTGATGTCCCAAATTGAAGCTCGTGATCTCGGCGACATTTGGTTTCAGCAAGACGGCGCCACTTCCCACACATCGCATCTATCAATGAATTTATTTTAATCCGGTGAGCACATAATATTACGTTTTGGGCCGGTCGATTGGCCACCAAGATCGTGTGATATCACACCGTTAGACTTTTTCCTGTGGGGATATGTAAAGTCTAAAGTTTATGCGGACAAACCCGCTTCGATTCAGGCCTTGGAGGAAAACATCACGCGTGTCATTCGCCAGTTACTAGTCGAAATGCTCGAACGAGTCACCGAAAATTGGACCATCTGCGACGTAGCAACAGTCAACATTTGATAGATATAATCTTCAAAAAATTAATGCCAAACAATGTTCTTTCAAATGATAATAAACATTCCCCATTAAATTTGAATTTTCTGTGTTTTCTTTCTTTAAAAAAGTAGGGAACCTCGAAATAGATCACGCTTTATTTTAGATTTTATAAAATCAAGATACCAATATAATATTTGTATAAATTTTAATTAATAATTTTATTAATAATTACTTCAGTGTACTTAAGTCAGCATACATCTTCATACACTCTTAAAAGTATATTTAAATTTACTGCTATAAAGTAAGTAGGTTTTTATGTAAAATTGCAGAAAATGTATATACTTAGGCATAATATGCTCACTAAACCGAATACATATTTTAATCTGCAAAACTACATGCAAAATGTTGTATTTTGAATGTTTGTAAACATGTTTCTAATAAAATTCCATATTTTAGGCACAAAGTGTGTAATCATACTCATTTTTAACAAGAAATATAGAAACTGTCAAAATTGTATTTCTAAAAATAAAATTAAAGATATAATTACATTTTGCTACCAAAGAAAAAAATTAGCTCAGCGTTAAATCCTTTAAATAAATGTGTGCGAAAAGCGTTGAAAAAATAAAAATTAGATTGGAAAACGAATGATTGTTTATTCAAGTTGTATCGAATAATATGATAATATTAAAGTATGTTGATGCATTACATTTTATTCCATGTATGTATGTGGAATCATATTTATCAGAAACTGTTAAACAGTTTAATTTAAGGTAATATCTCTACAGATTTTGGATTCCAAAATGATTTTAATTTTTTGCTTTATTTTATTATATACATCATAGATTCTTTTGTTCGTTTTTGTTTCATCAGATCACAACGTATTTAAAGCGTTGTTTCCTATCTTTCAGTCTAATCTTGGGAGCTCTTGTAAATGATTAGCGACAGTGGGATCTGTGAGAGTATAAAAAGAGATGAAATTTGGAGCACATAATATAATGTTAATAATTTTCCACCTTTTAACGAAATATTCATTGTTTGGTTGTTATAATATTTCAATAAATCTTAACTAGTTAATAAAACTCCACAAAATCTTATTTTTATGCATTTTTTAAGAGAAAATCGAATGTTTATTTAATAAACATTTTTATTTATATATACATATTTACCTTGTACTTATACATACTTTGTATGTAAAAAAAAAAAATATGTAAGCTTATATGAAATTCATATGTTGACGAACATTTTTTAAACTTATTAATAGGTAACTGTGTACACACTTTATTTCTGTTTCTTTTTTCTAGATACAAAAGTGTTTAAAAATTTGAAGATGTATTTTTACCCTAATTATAGTAGGAACCAAGTTACCTACTATAAATAGAGTAAATTTACATGAAAATTTATTAGAACTATGAAATATTTCTTATTAAAAACAAAGATTTTATTGAAGATGGGAAATTAGAGGGAAACATTTTTTGAGAAAAAAGAAAAAAAGGAAAAAAGGTTTTTTTGGTACCTGACTTCACTGCATGCAATGAATGTAAGAAACCTTAAAACTATTCACATAGTATTTGATGCGGTCAATGTGGACTAGTATGTGCGGGTAATACGAATTTCCGTTCCACATTACTCAAAACAAAAATTATATCAAGGAAAATTAAATACTTTTTAGTTCAATTTAAGTTTAAATATGTGCTTTTTATAATTTAATTCGAAAACCCGATTCATTCAAAATAAAAAGGTTTAATATAAAAAAGTATAATTAATCAAATGAGTATGGAAAGATTTCTCCTAAAAAAACTTTAATTTAAAGATTTTATGGGTGGTCTATATTGCACGATTTTAGGTTATGGCAATAAAAAACTTTTTTTAGTTTTTATACTAAATAAATTTAAATATCCAACCATTGTAAATGATATTTCGAATTGACATCCATTATATAAAATCAATACACATTGCAATTTGTTACGTAATTTTTAAAAAAATTTGTGTCCACTTTCAACATAAAAAAAAGACAATTCGAAAAACCCTATTTCTATACCTATGTTATTCGATAACGCCATACCGAAAAGTAAACAAATCGACTGTCCACAAAAACTCGTGCTATATATATTTCTACTAAAGGGTAACTGCCTTGGTTTCCTCAAAAATGCCTGGTCCACATTAGACGCATAGTTCATATTACCAGAAGTTACTCTATATATGTAACATTTGAATTAAAATTATTCAACATATATTAAATTCTTGCCAATAGATTTTTATTAATATTAATATAATAATGGCCAAGGTAATACTCGTATCCAGGGGAGATACTTGTACAATACCTTTATTTTATTATTATTTATACTTGATGTATAAAAATGAAAAATACTTAAAAATATATATTAGGCTCCCTTTGTGGAAAGTATATTTAATTGGGAGCAGCGTTTTGAAATTTTCCAGATATTTTTTTTACAAAAATAAGTTAGACAACATTTACAAATCATATATTTTACAAATAAAGTATCATATTACCAAAAAAGTAAAATTCGAAACGAACATTGAGAAAATTGAAACCTTAAGAAATTTCCAAATGATATGTTTTACTTTTTCGTGAAAAATTTAAAACTCAAAATCAACTTTTTAATATTTATCATTGAAAAACTGCAGCTCTTTAAACTTTAAAAATAATAGCCGATGATTCAACTGTACTAAATCAGATACGATCAGATATTAATGAGTTAAGATGCCTCCCGAAGTTCATATTGCATGCTGTCTTGAAGTTAGGTTTTTGTTAAACTCATAACCGAAAATATGCATTCTACACATGCGTAGCATATTCAAATCGTTCGTACATTAAAGATTGCTTGTGCAAGTTCTTTTTAATAACATGGAAATGGAGCATCTTTAAAATTATATACTTTTGCTACAAATTCCAATTTTATTAATTAAACAAAAGATACAATCATTACATAATTTCTCCGAAAAATTCCCCAAAATATTTTTGATATCTCCAATAAATTCCCCAATTACCAAACCAAAATTTTCATCCTTTTCAGCAACAAAAATCCCCCAAATTTTGGGTTAAAACCTCAAATCTGGCAGCCCTTATGTCAGGAACACTAAACAGCTGTTCGTTGTGTGAGAAATGTTTAAAAATACTTTTCTGTCGCTCAAATGGATCTTTTTATGTTCTTTGGTATCTAAAACTTATTGATGTAAAATATGGTGCTAATCAGATAAAGAGAATCGATCGAAATTTATGTAAAAAATACCACAATTTATTAAAATTTTTATTTATAAGTATGTATTTCGTTGAGTTGAGAAAATCTTATATGTTTTTCAAAAATTTTTTTTAAATTTTCTTAGGAAAAAATTGGAATTTACAATGATTTTAAAACAAAAGATTGGACCGAACAATGAATTTTTTTGTTGCAAAATTTCAATTATTCTTACTTAAAGATTTTTCTTGATAGAATACAATTTACAATTTATATAAATAAAATTATCGTTATGTACAATTTAACAATATATTTTTTTTCTTTCCCAGTTTTACAATTTTCAACAGTTGTTCTATATTACTTCAACTTACATACCATCTATCAGCGAACTACTGGTTCCCAAAAGATTTCATAGAACTGTGGCTAGTTTCTGAGAAAGTTTTCACATGAAACGAGCGAATTGAAAAAAAATGAGGAGAATTAAAAAAAAAAAATGGTTTCTCGTGTGAAAGTGTTTCTGAAATTCAACTTTGTGAAAACAATCTGATATTTGAATTTTCTTTCAATAAATACTGAAAATATTTGATAAAGGTTGTTTCTTTAAAAATATTTAGTGAGAAGTTTTCCGTTGGAGCTGTCAAAACTGTACACATTTTAAAACGGTGCGAAAATTATAAATTTGTAAAAAAAAGTAAGTAGAGTATGAATTTATTAGAAAAGATAAATTTATTTTTTTTTTTAAATTTATTTAAATCTTACTCTGTAAATACGAGTCTTTATACAATTTTGTAAAATAGAAAGAATTTCCAGAATTCAAAAACAAAATATGTCCACCAATTTGGAATACACTAGAGGTGAGTTTATCGGCTAAAATTCTAATATAAATAGTAAAGATCAGTGGGAGTCTCTCAGAGTCTCATTAAACTCGTTAGGTGGAAGCGTAAAAACTGTGGAACAGTGAAAAAGGTAGGTTAGGGTTGATATTTTTTGAGTGGATTTTAACTTTGATTTTTATAGTGTTGGATAGATTTAAAATGCGGCGTCAAGAAGTCCATTAGCGCTACTAGAAAATTTATGAATAAAACTGGTGGTGGAAGTTGGGCAGATGTGCCCCGTCTGGGCTCATGGCGGGACACCCAGGGGTATGAAATTTGTCTCAAATATTTATATTATATAAGGTTTGGTTGGTACTGAAAATTGGCAAAATGGGTTCATAAACATAAAAGTTATGGAACAAATACTAGAAGAACCTTGTCATAACTCCATTTTATACTTTTCCGCCAAATTGTTCAAGGATCAACGTGAACTCGGAAACCAAAAATGGGCGTGATCCGCGCACCTCCCATAAAAGGTGACATTTTAAATTAGGTTGACACAAAAAGTTTGCATATGGTGGGTATAATGTATTCAGCCAAGTTGAATATAACATTATTACTTGTTATATTTATATTTCCTTACATATAGTTTAATATCTCTCTTACCATATAAAAAACATTATGACACCTTATGATATTTTCATATATTTTGTCAAAATTCTTAAATAGTACTGAGTAAATTATGACTTATCTTTAGAATATCAGCAATTGTATTTCAAACATGAACTGAATAATTTCCGCTGACCTTGTGTGTGTATTTTATTAGATGTCGGTAAAACTTTTTTACTTGTTAATTACAGATATATGTATTTTAAAAATGACTAAAAAGTAATTTAACAAAAACTTTGTGATCCTGATGACTTTTTTCACTGTTAACTTTGAAGTAAGCCTATCAAACCACAAGTGGTTAAGAAATCTTCAATTGCGGAAAATAGTGCGAAATGCCCATTGTAATTTGTCATCATCAAATGACTTGTACCTCAATAATCATTTATAAAATTGTCATTATGACACAATTTTCAGCAGGGTATATATCGCTCATAGAAAAGCGATTTTGTAAAAAAACTCATTTAAGGTTTTCAAAAAAAAAAAAGAGATCGTAAAAATGATTTTTAAGAAATTAATTTATACTGAATACATCATGAATGGAAAACCGAATCTAGATAGTTATTAGTGTATTTAACCTGAACAAAATCTATACATTGAATTATGACGTTATTGTTGCAAACATATTGTATATAATAAAAAAATTATGTAATTATTGTTTTTTTTTTTATTGCACTTTATTTTCACAAAATAACAAAATTTATTAAGGCAGAAAAATAACATTATGCGACTAATTTTAGGTCATCAAATATTGTCACAATGATTCCAACGCAAAATGAAAGTATAGTACTGATAAAAGCCCTAAAGGGTTTTGCAATTAGTTCGAATTTCGACTTAATGGACTCTTAAACTCCGTATATTTTGAAGAACTTTTTTCATTATGTGTGAAAATATAAAACATTTAAATCAGTAAATTTCTATGTACTTGTGAATGCAAAGCTTCTCTTAGATATTATGTACGATTTTTGTTAAATGCTCTCACTTTTTAAGCCAAATTTTCATAACAAATTGTTTGCAATATATGGGTAATAACATTATTCAAGCGATTTAACGGGTATTTTGTAGACATAAAATTTAGCACATATATCAAATATTTTATGTAGAAATTTATTAGCTAAAATATGAGTGCAGTATCCACGCCTAGTAAAAATTAATTTTGCTACTTTCTTGGTAAACCTGGTTTGGCGTAAAAAGTTTTGATACTGTGAAATAACTCCGAAATGAAATAAGTCGCAATGAAATAATTTTCAATGAAAATAAAATGAATAAGTCAAAATTAAAAGCCAAATTAAAAAAATAAAATAAATAAATAACTTCTAAAAGGTAAAATTAAATAATTCATAACATTGGGAAGTTATATCGTAATAAAAAAATTAAAGCGCTATATTCGCCTGTGCCGAATCTTTTATATCCTTCACTATCTTACCGAAAAATAATAAAATGTATGCCTAAAGTATTTTCACATTTATAATTAAAATAAAAATTATCTACATTTTTTTCCAAACTACAAAAGTGTACACAAAATTAAACTATCATAGCAAGCGTTGCTTCCTTAAAAAAAACAACAGTGCTTCTGATAACTAGAGTTGTCCGATTTTTTTGAGTCTCTGTTGCCAAATCGTTAATCAGAAATCGCCAAAAATCGCCAAATTTCAATTAACATTTATTAAATATAAATTCAGCTCCACTAAAGCCAATGATAATTGCAAGAGCTAATAGTAATTGAATAAATAATACAATTATAACTTAAAATAGATTGATTACCTATAAAAACGGACAGCAATCACAACTAATTAAGTGTCCACCTTGAAATTTTGTATATGTACGGATAAGAGTTATATCAAGAGTTATATACACATTTTTAAGAATTTTTAAAATACCGTTTTTTGAGATACATTGATTGAATTGTTATATGTCTAAGTTTTACTTTTGAACTTTTGATATAAATAAACTTTATACATATCGTTAGAAATGTTATATCTTTGCTTTAATGTGAAACAAAAACAGATATCTATCATGTATAGTTTATTATCAATTAAACAAGTACGCCTTCGTCAAGTCTTTCGTTTTCTTTTTTGTTTTTTTAAATGTCATATTTTTGGACCAGAAAAGTTTATGATTTAAAAAATATTTCCAATAGCCAAAATCTGAAATCCATATCTGAGAAAGACTGTTTCTGCCTGTTTTGATATGGAACCACCCAATACTCCTTTTTTTAGCTTCATATTAAGTCAACAATGTTAAAAAAAACTGCAATTTATTATATATTTTTCATGGGTAGAATTTCTTAAAGTAAGTTAAAGCCATTTATAAATTAAGGACCTTAATTTTGTTGAGCAGGCAAATGCAAAAAAAAAAAAGAAAAAAAAATCGATCTCTTACAAGCAATTGATTTCGTCAACAAATCGTCATGTGATTACTTATATTTTTGTAAAAATTATATATAATTCATATGTCCTTTTTTAAATCAATAATCCATTTTTTAATACCTCAAATATATTAAAAGGTAAAAGCTCAAACTCTGCAACTAAACACTATTTTATATATTTTTGTAAATTTAGATACTCATGTGTGCTTCGGCTGGTATCTTTTAAGAGACATTGTGTTTTGTTTCTATTTAATATTAATTTTAAAAAATACCCTTTTTTGACCCACTTGAAAGAACATAAGAAATATTTGTTCTTTGTTATAGGATATGCGGCACAAACAAAATTTGTGTTCATTTGGTTAAATCTTAATAAATGATTTAATTCAATTCTAAAGGTGTTAAAAAAATTAGGTTATGTTTTTAACTTATGCAGCAATCAATATTAGTATTTAATCTCGATGTGTGATTTTTGTAAAAAATACAAGGTAACTTTCTTATTCGTTTTTTTTCAAAAAGCACGTTTCTGTTCTATGCGACATATATGTAATATGTTTATACATATGTGTTTTTAAAAAAACCACTGGTTTTATAATTAAACACATAAATTGGAATTGATTTCACTGTGCGACAAATGGTAGGGGTCAGTGATCGGGAAGGGTTCAAACTACCGGGGAAAGTTATATCGGTAAAAAAGAAGTTATACGTGTCCCGGCGTTTCGCTGGGTCACGTCTAGGAATCGAGATATATCGATTTGAAGTTAGTAACTATCATATAGGGGAAATTGTGACCTTTGGTGGTCTTTTTTTGACATAACTCGAGAACCACCTGTCCGATTTTGCTGAAACAAATTTAAAAAAGTTAGGAATTGCAATTCCTTTAATCTGTTCATACAACGTTTCGCTACATAAGCAACAGTTTCGCAGTTATAAATAAATGTATGAAGAAAAAAACTATTTTTTGCCTAAAAAATTGAATTTTTTTATTTTTAATTCATAAAAAATCCAAAACGGTAAAAAAAATGTCAAGTCCTATTACTTTCATGTAAAGTCACATAACCTTTAAACAAAATGAGACATAGATCATGAAAATCGATGGACGCGTTTCGCTTTTATTCACAATTAATTTCAAAAATTTGCTCGAGATATGCTCAAAATTCCTTGGAAAAAACATTGATGACTTTTTTTTATGATTGTCAGAATTTAAAAAAAAGTAATAAACAAAAGGTTATTTGATTTTTATGGTAGCGGTAACAATCTAAAAAACGGTCATAAATGTGCGTGGACAATTAAAAGGAAAAAAGGAAAGTGCACTTTTTTAATTATTTGGGTTTTTTCCGTTGGCTACCTGACATGATTTTTTTACACAAATTGCACCCACATTTATGAGTGGTCATGTTTTAGAACGTTTCGAAAAATTTAAAACGCACACGAATCAGGTTTATAGCCACCCTTAAAAGATGCGCGAATTCATAAGTACCTCTCAGTAAAATATTGAAACTTACGTAGTATTTATAGGTGTTCACTGATCGATTTTTGTCATTCAACAAGTGACGAAAAAGTAATAAAAGTATAAAACCGAAATGAGTGCAAATTGTCCAGAAAATATCAATTTATTTTGTTACGTTTGTGGAAAAAGAGCTTTTTCAACAAATGTTGCATTACTCACTGAGCAAGTGGAGCGCGCTTTTAAACTTTATTTTGATTGCGAAATAATTCGCGGCGTTTCGTGGGTCCCAGACAAAATTTGTAAAACGTGCTACAATGGTCTTAACATGTGGATCCAAGGGAAACGCAGTTCACTTCGTTTTGGTGTACCAATGATTTGGACTGATCCAGGAGAGCACAATTCCGACAACTGTTACGCTTGCGCAAACAAAATATGTGGAGTAAATCGTAAAGGCCTTAAACGAAGAGTTTACATATCTGTTAAAAGTGCACAAATACCTCTACCGCATTCGGATGAAATACCAATTCCACCGCTTCCAAGTCCTGACAGAGAAACTTCTTTTTCTATTGAAACAATGGATCAATCGGATTTCACCTATAAACCAACACCAGAAGCCGGCCCATCGAACAAAATAATTCCAATATCACAAGCAAGAATGGACAAGATTGTTGCAGAATTAAACCTTTCTCAACGTGAAGCAGAAAAACTTGCCCAGCTTTTGAAAGAAGGCAACAATTTGGAGTCTAATGTCAAAGTCACCGTATATCGAAGACGACAATTGCTATTCCAACGGTACTACACACTCAACGAAGGGAACACATTTTTTTACTGCCACGATATAAAGGGACTGATGGAGGCGATGGCCATTAATTATGTCGCAGCTGATTGGCGAATGTTCATCGATTCTTCGAAATCAATCCTGAAAGTCGTTTTGCTACATAAATATAATAAAAAACCAAGCATTCCCATTGGCTACAGCACAGACATGAGCGAAACATACGATTCCATGAAAATAATTTTGGATAAAGTTTGCTACACTGATCACATGTGGCGGATCAGTTGTGATCTGAAAGTCGTGGCGATGCTAAGAGGTCTCCAAGGAGGCTATACGAAAAACATGTGTTTCTTGTGTCTTTGGGATACCCGATTTAAAGGAAACCAATACGAAACGCATGAGTAGCTTGCTCGAGATCCAACGGAGAAAGGACACCACAGCGAAAATGATCCACTGGTGCCAATGGAGAACGTCCTCATGCCCCCTCTCCATATCAAACTGGGAATCGTAAAAAATTTCATCAAGGCCATTGTGAAGCAACCGAAAATTCTTGATTGTTTGGAAAATATTTTCCCACGAATCAGCGAAGCAAAATTGAAGGAAGGTGTTCTGAATGGGCCGGATATACGAAAGCTCATTAAATCAAAGGAATTTAAAGGTGCTTTAGACGATAATGATTACTTTGCGTGGAGGGCAGTGAAGAAAGTCATACGATATTTTTTGGGAAGTACGCGAGCACATAATTACTCCGCTCTTGTGACCAAGATGTTGCACTACTTCCAGAAAATTGGAGTGAATATGTCCCTCAAAATTCACTTTTTGCATCACCATCTCGAATACTGCAGCAAGCAGCTAGCCTCAGAGTCGGATGAACATGGCGAGCGCTTCCATCAAGTGGCAATGCCAATGGAAACGCGACATAAAGGCAAAAGGTTCGATTCGCTGGTGGCAAAAATTTGTTGGTGGTCGCAAAAGACGTACGATCCCGACAATGAAGATGAAGAAGAACAATATACAATGGGAGTTTCCCCCGAGGGTAAGTCACAAAAATGAAGTTAACTGACTGATTAAAAACAATTGATTTTTTCAGATGAAGACAGATCCTCATCCGATACAGACTCTGAACAAGTAGGCGAACCACCACGCAAGAAAGTAAAGGGCGCAAACAAGCGAAAATAAGTTTTGCGTTCATCGATTTTTATAACCTATGTATCTATGTAATAACCTAATAATTACCTGTAATAATTTTTAATTTTACGTGTTAATAATTATAATAAATAATATATAATAAATATTATCCAAATTCATTGAAACATAAAATCAATATTCTTGTCAAAATGAGATACCTTTACTTAAATGTGAATAAAAGCGAAACGCGTCCATCGATTTTCATGATCTATGTCTCATTTTGTTTAAAGGTTATGTGACTTTACGTGAAAGTAATAGGACTTGACCCTTTTTTTACCGTTTTGAATTTTTTATGAATTAAAAATAAAAAAATTCAATTTTTTAGGCAAAAAATAGTTTTTTTTTCATACATTTATTTATAACTGCGAAACTGTTGCTTATGTAGCGAAACGTTGTATGAACAGATTAAAGGAATTGTAATTCCTAATTTTTTTAAATTTGTTTCAGCAAAATCGGACTGGTGGTTCTCGAGTTATGTCAAAAAAAAGACCACTAAAGGTCACAATTTCCCCTATATGATAGTTACTAACTTCAAATCGATATATCTCGATTCCTAGACGTGACCCAGCGAAACGAAGGGACACGAATAACTTCTTTTTTTACCGATATAACATTTTCCTTTGGTTTCATCCCATCCCGATTTTGACTGTCGCATAGTGTTTTTCATAATTTGAATGCGTGAAAACTTCTCAGTTTGAAATGTTTAATTATTATTTTTAGTACATTGAAATTTGTTGAACATACCCAAAGTCAAAAGTGACAAAATGGAAATGCTTCCTCCAGAATGTTTTTGTAAGTCGTTGCAGTCATTTTGTTGGATACAAAAACCAATTCTATGGTACCATAATACGAAATGGCACCCCATACCATTATTCCGCCCTCTCGGCTGTGTCTGCGGCTCAAAAATAATTCCTCCTTATTTAGGTCATGGAAGTAATAGTTATACCCGTCGAGACCATCAATATTAAACTTTTTTTTCATCGGAAAATATAACTTTAAACCATTTTTCGGACCATGTCATTGTATTTTTGGCAAACTGAAGACGTTGTGATTTGCGTTTATCATTAAGTGGTGGTTTTTTTTGCAGTTTTCGTCGATGGGCACGAGTTTAAAATACGGTGAACTGTTCTTAGACTGGCACTGACTCCACTTTTTTCACGTATTTTTGATACCGACATGGCACAATTTGATGCAATTCTAAGAATTTTTCGTCTTTCTTTTGGAGTCGTTGCCATTTTCTTCCGCCCTTTCATGTTTTTTCCATATCTTTCGACGTTATTTAAATAATTATTAACGCTTTGGCTACAAAGACCGGATTCTGACCCTGAGATTTAAAAATCAGAATTTTATTTTTTCAGGGTTATTAAGAGTCATTCTGAATAAAAACTATTTAAAAGATATCAAATTAAAAATTCTCTAGCCGTTTATATTGAAAGAAAGTCAAATCATAGCCTTCCTGATTAATATTAAAATAATTCCTTATTCAAGTGACACACGAAATAGTACCACAGAAATACATGTCTTTAAATAAATGCATAATTTTAGTATAACAAAATATGTATATTTTTTATTTCTTCAGGAAACTAAAGCCAACACTTTGAAATTTGGTTGCGCAAAAAATTATTTTTTTGTGAACTTTAGTTTAGGAGATATACTTAATTAAAGTTAAAAAAATGTGATTCCTTATTCAAGTGACAGGCAGCGTATATACATATATAATGAGCTTTATTGAGCAGGGGGGAAACACCAATAAATAAACAAAACTGAGTTTCTCTGTAAACATCGTTTTAATAAATGTTAATATTATTTACTTATTTCTTATCCTATGACACTATTAATTAGAAATTTACCTGTAAACAAAGAAACAACATTTAGAATTTATTATTTCAGTGTAAATTTCTTCTTAAGCAATATTTTTTAATAGCTTTACTTCTTTTTATCAAAATCTTTTTGTTATGACTTAACAAGTTTAATAAAACATCTGTACTACTATTACAATATGTGTCAGAAATCTAAATACATGCCATTCCTTCAATCGTTTTTTTTCTCACCATTTTTTTTCTCACTGTTTATTAATATTATTATTATTATTTATTTTTTTTTTTTTAAATCCTTTTAGTAGTTTTGAGTTTATCAAAGAAACGTTAGAGCCAGAATCATTTATTTCACTCGTCCCTAATGAGTTTTGTAACACTAATTTGACTTTTATTAATGGTGAAATTATTTGTTTTTTGGATGCATATCATTCAACTCTCCCTCTATCTCAGAATTGTGAACAGATTTTATTTCATTTCTCTTTTCTGCTGAACGTTTATCATTAACCTTGAACCAGCATGATTGCTCAGAATGATAACGATAGTTTTTACTCAATTTTTCAAATATTTTGCATGGCGTTTTTTCTTGAACCTTTTCTTTCAAATTTGTATTCATACTTTTCCTTTTTACCGGAAGGTTTCTTTTCATTGTATGTTCCAGATTTCTCAATTCATCAAATAAGTCTTGTGTTTGATCTAATTTGTTTGTTCTCTATTGATACCATCCGTTGTTAGATCTGGTAATCCTGCTCTAGTTAAATCAATTAAAGTTTTAGTGTCTACTGATTTATGCATTTCTAGTAAAATTTTCTCCTTTTTAAGAGCGTAATCTAATAGTGATCCATTTATATATTTAAAAGATATTGCATACTTTATTGGAGCCCATCCTTTATCTGCATAAGTTTCACAAAAATTATTTTTCCATTCATTCCATTCTGAAGCTATAGAAAACTTTATAAGCATGGAGCTATACGAGTCTAAACAAGCTGTTTCTAAGAAAAATCTCATAACTTCAATTTTCTCTTCATCTTTTTTTTTATTTACAGACGATCACATTCACTTTCAAAATCCTCTACCACATTGATTAACAATTGAACTGTTATTTGAAAATTTTCTTAAGACAAATTTTCCAGATAAATTTTTTAAATCTTTGAGACAAACTAAATCTTCTTTTTTTATGATACCACTTTCAACAGCTACTACGATGCGTCCGACCTTTCTGAGGCGCGGACGGATGTGACGATGGGTCCGCCGCCAACTCCGATGCCGCGCGAATGGCATACGGAGAGTGAGCTTTCGAGCTCTGAGGCGGACGAGGATGGCAATCGATTCAAGCCGGGAACGCTGCTTGCGACCCGCGTTACTGCTATCGCTGCTTCTGCTGCTCAAGGCGCTGTTGGTGCTGCTGGTGCTGCTAGTACCGTTGGTGCTGCGGGACGCACGCAAGTCCCGGCGCAGACGCCTGTGATCCAGGTGTCCGCCCCGAAGCCGGTCTAGACATGGTCGATAATCGTTAATGGGAAGAACGGTGTAACGTTGAAGGAGGTGCTTGATAAGGTCGTCACGTTTGCTGGACAATGGTCGGTGCTACATCAAGTGGTTTAACTTCTTGGTTTTCCTACATAATGCTGCTCCTAGCTGTTACAGATGCTTGAGCTTCGACCATATGGTACGGGAGTGCAGGATGAAGGAGGGAGTGTGTCGCATTTGTGGACAAACTGTTCATTTGGCCTCACGCTGAACAAACGAAGTAAATTGCCGCAACTGTGCGTTCAAGAGACTCCCGTCGGGACATTTGATGATTCGGCAGCTTGTCCTGTCTACAGCGCCGAAGTCGCCAGAGCGAACGCATCCCACTAAGATGTATCAAGAACTTAAGATATTACAGCTTAAATGTCGGCGGTCATATACGGTGATCTGCAAACTCGGGAAGGCGATATGCGCGAGGAGCACCGTGAGCTTGAGTCTACACAGACTCACGTTAAACCTTCGTCGTTGTTTACTTATACAAAAAAAAAAAAAAGAAAAAAAAACTGAAAGTCATTGTAATGCGTTCTATATATGTTTGTGTGTGTGTATATTTTTAATAATTTTTGCAGATTTTTGCCTATAACTCGGTTGTTTATAGAAATTTCAGAAAAATATTTACGATAGACTTATGCAAAAACTAATTCTGAAGCTTATATAGTAGCTCCACAAATTCCAAAAATACGTTTTGACCGATATCTCAGTTACTAATGAATCAATTTTATTCATTTCTTCCGCAAAAACACTCCAAAAAGGATTCTGAATTTTTTGTGCAAAAACGCTAGCTTATATAAGGGCTTAGAAAAGTCGGAAACAAATACGTTTTTAGAGGCCTTTTCGGTTTCTTGTTTTTTTATTTTATTTTTTTATTAGTTTCATTCTAAGGAATATTCCCTATAATTTGATGTATATATCAAATATATCTCCGATAACTGGGACTTTCTAAAAACTGATTTCAGACAGACGGACATCGTTGTATCCCTATCAATTAGGATCCAGAAAATATATACCTTTTGGCTCTTAGATAAATATTGTGGAAATTACAAACGGAATGAAAAACTTATATATACCCTTTACACCTGTGGTGACGGGTATAAAAAAGAAAAAAGAAGAATAATTCCCTAATTTAAAATATCGAATGGAGTAAATGGATATACTTCTTAAAAAGTTGATATTTCTCGGTTTTTCGCACATTGCAATTTGTGTATTTAAAGATCATTTAAAAATCAGAAAGCAGTTTGTGCAAATTGGTGAATCGAAAAGTGATATGATAGATGTTGTCTGTGGAGTACCCCAAGGTAGTGCACTTGGTTCTTTACTATTCAAAATATGTTAATTAACGATATGAAAAATATACAATTTTATGGTAAATTAATCATGTATGCTGTTAACATTTCAATTTTATATAATTATAAATATGAAAAAGTGTTACAAACTCAAATTGAATATGATGCAGCAATATTGGCGGAGTATCTCCAAATTAGCAAATTAGTTCTGAATGCTAATAAAACAAAATTTGTAAGATTTAAACCATGCACTTTAATAAATTATCATATCATGAGTGTTCATATTAATGGAAATTTGATTAAGGAATCTGAATGTGTTAACTATTTGAGAATAAACTTTAACTATAATCTTTCGTGGGAAAATCTTATTAACCAATTAAAGAGCAAAGTATCTTCTGGTATTATATGAATTATATAAATTTAAAAACAAACTCGATGCTGAAACTAAAATGTTGCTACATAAATCTTTAATCCACTCACATCTTACATATCTTCTAATAATAATGATTTTAAGACTAATAATGTAATAAAAACACTTTAATCAGCTGAACATAAAGTATTAAAACTTGCTTTTAATTTGCTATTGAGATTTAGTATACTTAGTTTGTACAATAATTTTGCGAAAACTATACTCCCAATAAGGGGATTTTGTAAACTATTAATATATCTATTTAAATATATTAATATATTAGAGGATATGTATTTAAATATATTAGAGGATATGGAACTCACACAGAATTACAAGGCGGGTAATGGATTTAAATGTGGAAAGATGTCGGCTTGAGCTAACTAAACAAAAAATCACATATTTCTTTACAAAATATTTTGGTTTTATCTACGTTTAAAGCTTATCTAAAACAATATTTACTAAGTAACATTGAAACACTTCATACATTATAAATAATAAATTTGTTTGATATATATGCAAATATGTCATTTTGTATATATTTAAATATTTTTTTTATACATTTATAATATATATGTATATAACAATAATATTTTATTGTTATATACATATATATTGAAATAATATTGTTGTAAATTTTTTTATAAGCCTATTAATTTAATATTCCTGTATGAAAATGCATAAATAAAAAATATAAAAAAAGGAAACTTGCAAACATTTTTAAATACTACAGAAGAGAAATTTTTTGGCCGGCTCCAATAAAAATTAAAAAAAAGTCCCAAACGAAATTAAATAACCCCCAATTGTAAAAGGACTTGAAATAACTTTAAACAAAATTTGCTTAGAAGTTATTTCCCATGGAAGAAATAAAAACTTCCATCCCATAGAGTATTATTTCATAATAAAATAAAACCAAATTTGTGTAAAAAAATTTGAGAGTTCATTCGTCTCTCATGGTACCAAAAGCTATGGTAAAAAAATCTCGGAAGTTTATTGCTCTTGAATAACTGTCGCCTGTTTGAATTGCACCTCAATGAGTTTGGTGACTATCTTTGATCTTTAAATATTTTTACTTATGATTTTAAATTAAAAAAATCCTCAAAACGTAACTCTTTAACGTTAAAGTGATCCTTAGTTTTCTTCACTGCTCTATTTACATAGGTCAACAAAATTGCAAAAAAAATTTATATCGCGAATAATTCTCAATTAACTCACATTAAACCATGGAGAAGAAGCGTAGAGGAGAAATTTGTATTAGATATTAGATCTAAAAAAAAGAAAAATTTTAAAATCGCACTAACTAAGAAAAATCCAAATTTGAAATGCGAATTCAACAAAAGAATAAAAAAATAAAATAATAATAATAAAATTAACGCGAATAATTTCACGTAATTATTCCTTTGACTATATATAGTGTAAATAGAAAGTGAAATGAAATATTTCCATCACGTCACAAATTTTAAGAGATATCATGTTTTATTTTCAACTTCAAAATATTCAAATTCCAAAATTATATTAAGATCCAACTATAATCTGTCAACATAGTAATATTCCATTTGCCTTGATATAGTCCCCAAATAACAGCTATTTCTTGTGGACAACGTTACTGGCGTTCATGGCCTCTTGCTCCCATATTTTTAAGATTTTGAAAATTTTTAAGATAAGTTGGAGACATGACTTTTGCTACATTTTTTTTTTATCACTATTCTTTCTCTATAAAACAATAATGACAAATTTGCTATTACCAAGAAAATTATACTCGTATAACCTAACAACTCCTTATAGGTACATATTTCCTTTTGTGGCCAACGGGTTAAGACTGTGATAGAAATGTTTTATTTGACTTTCTACGCAATATATTAGGCTAAGAAGTAAAAATTAAATTGAATTATTTACGATTTAATTTTGTTTTAGTTTTTTGTTGACTGTTATTTAAATTTTGATTTTTATTTTTTATACTTTTGATGTTTACGCATTTTCTGTCAGTGCGATTTTTCAGTGCGATTTTTAACATTTTGCCATTTTTTTTTTGCAATCATGTTTTAAATTATCAAATACAAATTTCCCCTCCACACCCACTCCTTGCACCTAACTTTTCCATGGCTTTTGAGGGTTAATTCAGAAATTGTTGATTTTTAGAACTTTAAAGACTTCTAGGGGATATGTGTTACAAGTTGGAGACTTGACTTGTATTTATTACATTTTTGTAGCAACATTTCTTGTATGTAAAACATGAATGAGTAATTTGCTCTACCTATTACATAGAAAATTATATAACATAAAAACTCATCACAGAAGAATGGGTTAAAAATGTGACGTGATGGAGAAAAACCGAAATGTTTCTGGTGATTGGAATGACTATACCTACGATATCCGCAACATATTTTCCCGATACTTTTTTAGTGTTAACCTGCGTTATCGAAATAAATTCCCGAGAAACTAGAATAAAAAATCATATTATTGGAATACAGGAAATCCCTGGAAAAATCATTTTTTTTCTTTTGAATAACTTAAGTTTACTAACTTAAAACGTAAGTTTTTTTTTAAGTATATATCATATATATCATCATTCAAAACTTATATTCGAATATTTATTTGCAAGTATAGTGTGAACTTTTATGCAAATCAGTCCAGCCGATTACAAATTTCAGATTTATATTCAAAACATTTTGATTCTACTGTTGGTTAGAAGATAAAATGTCATTACCTTTTATACGTACGACACTAATCTACAAAGGTTTTCATCTAGGGTTTGGGGTCCGGGAATTCCCGGGCAGAAAATCACGGAATTTGTCGCAAAATGTCGTCGGGAATTCCGAGAAATTTTATATTAGTATAATATGTAATTTTAAAATCCTATAGCAAAAATGATACTACTTTTAACGCCTCAATGAACAATTTACATTATTGTACGCACACTGCTTACTCAATGTATTTTTAGATGAAAAAAAAAACACGAAATTGAATATGAAAAAAATATAACATGCATGTGGCAACATTCAAAAATGAACAAGTATACATTACCCATAAAAACATATAATAACATGAAAAAAAAAAATTAAACAAACAAAAATTTTAATCTAAAAATTGAAAAAAATATAGTTTCTTTATTTATTTTTTAAAAATGCTTACAAAAAGTACAGAATGTTAAAAAAGGCAAAGGTAAGTTTTTCCTGAAAAATAAAGCAATTGTTTCTTAGTTAATAAAAAAATTATGCTTTTTTACTTGTTTTTACTTACTAATTTTGTTTGCGAGAAATTTTTAATCAGGTAAATATAATAACTAAAAATAAATGAATAAATAACGGAAAAATACATATATATTATTATACATTTGTTTTATATTCGGTCTCAGACCACATCCCAAGGAAACTATTGGCTGAAATCTTCCTGAAATCAAAAGTAAGTAGTCCAAATCGCCTGGAAATAAAATAAAATATAAATTTTCATTAATTTTTTAAAACATATTAAGCGAGTACTTTTTTTTTTTTGATGATGACACGACATTGGTACGAGACGGAGTCAACCTCCTTTGGAACCAATTGGATGGAGTCCTTCCGAAATCGACGATATATAAAATATAAAATAAAATATGAATTTTTATTAATTTTTTAACATTTATTAATACATTTTAAGGGTGTAACTTTTTGTTGATAGCAGTTTAAAAAACGAAATTGGTATTGGAACCAATTGGACGGAATCCTTCTGGAATTATTTTATTATTTTTATTGAAAATTCAAATTTAAAAATTTTTAATGACGCAGCTTCTAAATACATTTCAAATAATACTACATTTTATATACGTTGCATTAGAAAAAATTCACAAAATTGAAATAAAAAATAAAGACCTTTTTTAAAAACGGTCCTGCTCACGAACGGTCATCGGAAGAAACTTATTGTTTTGGATAGGTTTACTTTCAGGCGGGTAACGAAAACACATTTTTGTACCTCCACGACAACCAAAGGGTCAGTAAATGGAAATCGCTACCTTTACGACTACGAGGTAGCTTTTTTTGCACATACAATCAACTCTTCGGCTACGAAGTGTCACTTTTAGACACACACAATCAATTTACTGGTTACTGTAATGAACACGAAGAAAATATCTAAAACTACTAATAACAAAAAAGTACATATTCTTTGTTCTAAGGGATTGCCAAGAGAGGACTGCGGGAGCCATTGAAACAAATCCGGTTTGTATATAGATAGTTTGTTTTAGACTCCTTATTTTTAGAAGAT
Source organism: Protocalliphora azurea (assembly GCA_932274085.1). Lineage (NCBI taxonomy): Eukaryota > Metazoa > Arthropoda > Insecta > Diptera > Calliphoridae > Protocalliphora > Protocalliphora azurea. The sequence goes on from OW026524.1 coordinate 10,552,009, forward strand.
AGCAACGAAAAACGGATGCTATATGGTCCAGGACGACTATATACATAAAAATTTGCCCTATACATAGTCATAAGTATATGAGAAAATAATTAAACGAAAATTTATTTTAAAACTATAATTGGCTTTTTAAGATGTTGTTTAAGATAATGTCTCATTACCCTAACATTCCTGTATTCTAATGACTTTATTTATATATAGGATCCCGTGAAAATACTTCACCTAGCCCTTAGAAAACAAGTAATTTAAATTTTAGTTAGACATTATGCCAAATTCATATACATATTTCTACATTTCAAAATAAAATGATCTAACATTTTTTCAGTTTAATTAATTTTAATTATCTATTTATTTAAAACTAAAAAATGTAGTTGATTACTTTAATTTTTTTTATAATTCGAGTATTTAATTGATTGAAAAAAATGTTTATAAAATAGAATAGCAATCAATAATTTAATAAAAAAAAAATAGTGAGAGCATTAAACTTTCAAAGCGCAATAATCCGAAAACGTTTACGACAACGGTTATATTTAACACGCGCAGACATTTATTCTGTTTGTTGCAGTATGATTTCACAACAAGGTTCAATATACTTATTTGTAGGTCATACTTGTTTGTTAAGAATGTTCGCTTCAAATAATAAGGGTGTTAACTTATATGTAAGTATGAATGTTGATATGTGCCAAAATAAACAAACGAAATAAATAAATGAGTTTCCAATTAAATACATTTACTCAAAACAAGATCAGCAACATTGTTACAGATGAACACGTTACAAAATGCACTTCGATTTTTGTATTACGTATATACATTTATAAATATATTATTAGAGAAATTCCAAAAATTCAACTCACCAACATATAGATTTTCGACGATATAAAAGGCCTCCTAAAACTCGACGAACGTGTCGTGGATGATTTATTTATGTGGATGTATGGATGTTGCTGGAATTACTTATATATATAATTACATCAAATTTCTGATACCAAAGATACCAAAGACAAAAGAAGATATTTTCGTAAAAAAATACAAGCAAAGTAAAATCAATTTACAATGATCATTATTACAATTAATGATAGTACAAAAAATATGTGGACAACTTTATTGTACTGTAGGTGATCTATTTAACAAATTACTTATAATTTAAAAGAAAAATTTATATATGTATAGACTAATTGAAATTATTATAGTGATAATTATATACTCGTCATTAGGTATTTAGGAACTTAAATGCAATATTTAGAAATTAGAAAATTAAAGTGTTTCTAAATTAATTAGGAAAATTTTTAACATTAATTGAAATTGTTGTAATCTTTGTTAGAAACAATGAATCTTGCTTAATTTTTATTGTTTTCCGGAGTTGGAAATTGAAAAAGAGGGGTATTATGTAACAGGAAATTTTTTAAAATTACATTTGTAGGATTAGAGCTTGTTTAAATTCTGAGGTTTCCTTACACGCTTACTGGGAACAAACTTCTTCCATAATTTCCCTTCCAGGATAGGTTTGTTAATAGATAACATAATATGAAGAGAATTTGTAATTTCATGTCTTTCTTAAAATGCCTTTGAGGTTATCTTGCTATTGAAGCCTTTTTCTTTCTTCCACGATTACGGGAAATCTTCTTCTGGTCGTATTTTTAGATAGTTTTGAGGCTTGCTCCTTGGTGAAAGTGTATAGTTAGAAGAATTTTATAAAAAACACATCGACGGTGGCCGGTTTTAATAAAAATTGGATGAGGGTTTCCAAAGAAATTATACGATTATAAAAATTTTCGTATAACACAATATATGTGTTCATTTATGATTTTTTTTCAAGTTATTTAAATGTAATTTATTTTATATGTTCTTGTTTTTTTTTTTATCTTCACACACGAGATTAAATTTTGTAAGATGATTATTGCAACAATACTTATGGTATGGATTCAAAATCGAAATGGCAGAGATTCAAATTTTTTGGTAGAATGAAACTTCTTATAAATATCGTGTAATGACAACCTAGTATAATTTTAATTATAAGTTTGTTTAGATGACATCAGATGCAGTCAAAGAATATAATAAGGAAATAAGATAAAAATGTAACTTTCGTTTGAGTTGGCAATGACATATGTTTGACTATTTGGTAGGTCTCCCATAGTAAGTAATAATATCTTTAATACTTTTACCTTTTGATCATTGCTTTTCTTAAACCTTTCCTCTCTTTAGCGTTATTTTATTTGCAGTATTGGACAATAAGCAAAATAAAAATATTCTTAATTAAATTATAACTAATGACACCTAATGATCATTACATCGATCATACCATGTTTATAAACAGTTGTTTATAAACAGTCGTAAACAGCAAAAGCTTTTCTTGTTATAATGTTGCGAGGGTATGAGAGAGAGAGAGAGAGTAGTTATTAATAGTATAGCAACATATGAATAACACAAGTTACCCAACAAACAATATAAATGTAATTTTGTTTCCAGATACACCTTTTACCCTTGAAATCCAGAAAAGTATAAATATTCTAAGATTCAAGAGATGACGAGAAAAGTAGAGTGAATAGCAAAATAATAATTTTAATAAAACAAAAGAACATAAATTATTGAAATAAATAATATTTTATATGAAACCGTTCATTATACGAGTCAGTAAAAAATTGTGTTATCTTCATTTCGTCCTTTTCCCGCTTACGTTAGGGTCATTAAATTGGCAACTGTCACCATGCTCATTGGTGACAGATGGGAGGGCGACAGGTGGCTATACACCAATGAACCTTACTGTCTAAATGTAGGTAAATTGCCTCCAAATAAACTGCTGGGCAGGGATAAAAAACACACACATAACAAGAACACAAATTATCTAACAGATACAAAAATGTACCAAAAAATGTACAATTGTACCATGTTTACCATTCGTGGGTAACAATATCGCGATTGTCTCCAAAAGAGAATTAGTTTCATCATTCAAAGACAAATCTTGGGGATTTTGGGGATTTATTTCGAGAAATACGGACGAAAAATTTAGTCTGAGGATTAGGGGATTTGTTGGGGAAGAATTTCAGGTCTTGGGGATTTTTAAAATTTTTTGGGGATATTTATTTTATTTCCATAATTTTTCTTTTTAACAGCAAAAACTTAAAAAAAAAAACATAATATTCCGCCCGATATTAATTTTTAGTAAGATGTGTCTATTAGTTATTAAACAACAGTACAATGAAGATAATAAAAAATAACTGTTATACTAAATATGATACCATAAAGTTAAAAAAATTAGTTCTAACCCAGCAAAAACTTTTTGGTTATCGGTAATGGCAACTACTTATTAAATTAGTTTCTTGGTAATGAGGCGTCATTATTATTTGCCTACTCTGTATTACATTAATAAGTACTCAATAGTATAATAGCACAATAATACTGCAATCACGTGGATGAGTTGGCTAGAGCGTCGGATTAACAACCAGAGTGTTGTTCGTTCAACCCCATTCTGAAGCTGTTAGTTTTTATAACAAAATGCCTAAAAAGATATTTTAAACTAAATAGAGTTTTTGTCGCTTAGGATGCTATGTGCGAGATGGTGTACTGAGTAAGACGTTAATCAGTAAAAACGAATGGTTAGTGTGTGTCCAAGTTCGAGACTCACTGACGGCAAAATTGTTTTGTTTTTTTTTATTTTTGTTTTAGTTTAGGTACATATTTTTGAGTACCCCTAGAGTCAAAAAATAACTACATGAATTTGTGGACAAGTCGAACAAAAATAACTAGTTATTCAGACAAAAAATAAGTAGTTTATTTTTGTTTCCAATTATCCCTGCTAGCTTACCAGGAAAGCAAAGTTTTTGCTGGGAATCTCTACAACAAGATGATTATTTATGGATTGGCTGAGAAGGTAATGTTTGATCAATTGATACTCTATTATTGTTATTGTGTATGTTCGTGATGCAATCGCGCCTAAACCGCTGAAGCAATTTTATATAGATTAATTTTAAGATTTAAGGAATTATAGGATATAAATAAATTGCATATTGCTGAAAACTGCCAAAGAAGTTTTAATTGGACAAACTATATTTTACGTTTTCTTCAATATGGTTTTTTTCTTAACTTTTATGATTCCATGCAATGCAGGAGCATTCAGCTAATACATTATAGTTAGTTATTTAAAAGTTCAATAAAATGTATCAAAAATAATTGAATCAATGGAACTTAATTTACCGTGCTTTCATACCTAAGAAGAAGTAAAAATTTTATCTTCAGTATTTGCATTAACTATAAAAATGATGTAAATTATTTACCTAAAAAGTTTATTGATACAAATGTTAAAACGATTTTCATATAATCTCATTTTTTTGAAAACCTATGGGAAATTTTCTTTTTCAATATTGACTACTTAGGTAATTTATCAACCCAAACCTTCATAACTACAAAGGATATGGATCCCTAAAATAATGGTATTATTTAAAAGAAAGTTCTAAAAGTTTCACCAAAAGTTGTGAAGTAAAAACCCAGTAAGAAATTAAGTTACGAACGAAGCAAGTAAAGTAGAAAGAAAAATAAAATATCGATTCAACATGCCTTTACGAATGGCATGAATATCGTATGGCGATTTTCCGGATGGAAGCAAATTTTTGACATGAAAAGTGCTCCTTGATGCATATTATTTTCTCCTTACAATGACAAAGTTATTCGTTTACCTTAGTTCAGGGCTACTCAAATTGAGAACACATTTTATATGTACATGTATTTGAGCCCTGTACTTGCGATAGGTACATCTATTTCTGAGTCTTTAAGAGAATAAATTGGTGCGTTTGCACTGTAAGGGAATGTGCATGTGAATTGAGAAATTAAAATCGAATAAATTAATAAACAAAATCGTTTGTGCTTATGTAGACAATAATAATAATAATAATAATAATAATAATAATAACAATAACAATAACAATAATAGTAATAATAATAATAATAATAACAATAACAATAATAATAATAATAATAATAATAATAATAATAATAATAATAATAATAATAATAATAATAATAGTAATAGTAATAATATCAATAATAATAACAATAATAATAATAATAATAACAATAATAATAATAACGATAATAATAATAATAATAATAATAACAATAATAATAATAATAAAATAAAAATAATAATAATAATAATAATAATAATAAAATAAAAAAAAACTAATAATAATAAAAATAATAATAATAATAATAATAATAATAATAACAATACTAAAATAATAATAATAATAATAATAATAACAATAATAATAATAAAAATAATAATAATAATAATAATAATAATAAAAATAATAATAATAATAATAATAATAATAATAATAACAATAATAATAATAATAACAACAAAAACAATAATAATAATAATAGTAATAATAATAATAATAATAATAATAATAATAATAACAATGGGTGTTCAGAGTTGGGCATACGAGGCAACGGACCTGAATGACTTTAACATGGCAAAGTCCAGATCCAATCCTCGTTCTTTGTAACCAACCAAGAAGACTCACAACCTCCGAACCTTCGGGGCAGGTGGACACCGGAAATGGTATTTCAACATCCGTTACAATACCAGCAAATGTGAGCAACGAGATCAAATGGACAAGGAATGAAAACGGATTACGATTAGAATGGATAAACGGATTGGATTATGATTGCTTCGAGCTGACGGCTTCCAGTATTCCATCACCTTAATAGGCAGGAGTGACATCCGCTGAAACAGCTGGTGCGTTAATGCTTCAGCTGTCACCGTCCCGTTAAAACTGTGGTTGGTCTCTGAATACGTTCGCCACTGAGGTGGCTGTACAGGTACAGTTGAGAATGACTCCTGTTTTTACGCCGAGATCCTGGCTCTGAACACATGTACTCATAAAGTCCTGTGTCAACCCTCGCGTGGACCTCACTGCTTGCAAAGGGACCCACGGGGATTGTTTGAGGCGACTGTACAAACGTGGAACGATAGCGGTTTGGAACGGGGACCCAATCGAATGAACAAAAACCAAGAAAAAATTACAGAGAGGAACAAGGTAGAAGGAAGTATAGAGAAGCGCAATGAGTGCAATATGGATCCGATAGTGGCCTTTAAGAGGAGCAGTATGATGCTAAGATCACCACCTACAAGGCGCGCGTCGCCCTCGGACATGGCCCGAAGTAATGTAGCGCATACGGAGATTATGGATGTCGGAGTCTTATCTCATACTTCAACAAATGTATGCACTCAGACGGGAAACAATACTAATAAGAAGGATGCCCTTAGGACAAATAATAGAGCGGTAGAGACATCGGAGAAAACTCCAACTGGTACACGCGCAGCGCGAGTATCGCCTGGCGTTGTCATTCCAACAAGTGACAATACAGCCTGCGCAGTATTGGCTCCGCAACTAGAGCCCCCAACGGGGCCAATAGAGATTTCGCCCCGACTGGAACTAATCCAGAAGACGAGGAATTTGGAGGAGGACGCGATATCTCAACGCATATCGGTAATACGCGACATGCAGCAAGCGTTTAAACGCCAAAAGAATATTAGCAGTGAGGTCAAGACTGGAGTTGCAAAAATATCCGAGTTATTGGACGTCACGCTAAACTACAGACGTACTTGGCAGGTAGCGGAAAAGGAGAAAGTGCTTTCGAAACACTTCAAGAAGGCTGCAAACCAGCATATACCAGTCGTCGCAACTCCTGTGACGACAAACCAGAAACGATTGGCTACCAGCCCTGTTGTGTCAGCAAGCAGCAAAAGGGCTAGGACAAAGGAATCCACTGCAGACAGAATGGGGATCTCTGAAAAGGGAGATGAAAATTGGAAGACTGTCACCAAGAAAGACAAAAAGAGGAAGCCGAAGAATAACTCATCCGAGCCCAACAAGGGCAGAGTGGAGCCATCCTTCTAGAGATCGGTAGAGGGAAGCAGGTTAAGCCTGAGTTTCTTCAGCAGCTGAGGAACACTATCCGGGATACAGCCTCCGTGGCGGAGATAAAGCCGAAAGCTACGATAGAGATACGGGACCTTGACTTGATGAAACTCAAAGAAGAGGTGGAAACGGCAATTCTGAAATTAATAATAATAAATAATAATAATAATAAAAATAATAATAATAATAACAATAATAATAATAACAATAATAAAAATAAAAATAATAGTAATAATAAAATAAAAATAATAAAATAATAATAATAACAATAAGAATAATAATAATAATAATAAAAATAATAATAATAATAATAATAATAATAATAATAATAACAATAGCAATAATAATAATAATAATAATAATAATAATAATAATAAAAATAATAATAATAAAAATAATAATAATAATAATAAAAATAATAATAACAATAATAATAATAATAGTAACAATAATAATAATAATAATAATAATAATAATAATAATAATAATAACAATAATAATAATAATAATAATAATAATAAAATAATAATAATAATAATAATAATAATAATAATAACAATAATAATAATAATAATAATAATAATAATAATAATAATAATAATAATAATAATAACAATAATAATAATAATAATAATAATAATAATAATAATAATAATAATAGTAATAATAATAATAATAATAATAATAATAATAATAATAATATTAACAATAATAATAATAATAATAATAATAATAATAAAATAATAATAATAATAATAAAATAATAATTTTTTTTTTTGATGCGTGAGGTAGGGTTAAAAATGATTTCTCACTTACAGTGACTGTCGTCAACTGCGTCGAGTGGTGTTTCCACTAAAACAATCCCTCCTCGTTATCTGGGGTAGTGCCCTCCCGGAACTGCTATTCGTATTACTTCGGGAAGGCCCAGAAACTTCGTCCTTAGACTACTCTATTTACCCACGTCTGGGTCCATCATGTTCATAGCTATTGTGAACCTGCTGCTCATATTCCGTTCGTTGGGACTCGCGTTGCACCAAAGTATCAAGCTCTCTTTTCTTCGTGAAGAAAGTGTGTTCCGCATCATCGTTCGCCTCGCCGCAGTAGATACAAGCGGGGTCACCTGTCTTGCCCATGCGGTACAAATACTTTTGAAAGTATCCATGACCTAAGAGAAACTGGGTTAGATAGTAGTTAACCTCCCCAAATTCGCTCTGCGTCCACCTTTCTATATTGGGAATTAGCCTTGCCGTCCATCTGCCGGTCGTTTCTGTACTCCATCTGTTTTGCCATCGCTGGATGGTTTGAGATCTCCGCTCTACAGCACTTATACCAGGAACCTCTCCCCTAGTTTGCCATGCCTCGTTTCGTTCACGCGCCAAAAGATCAACCGGTATTTCCCCACTTATAACAAATACCGCAGCGGCCGAAACCGTACGATAGGCTGAAGCGACTCTAAGTGCTGCCGTGCGCTGTACTGCGCCCAGCACTTTACGTTTAGTCTTCGACCCCATCCCTTCTCCCCAGATTTCACTACCATATAGTAGTATCGAATTGGTGGTTGTGATAATCAGTTTCCTCTTGCTCTGTGTTGGTCCGCCGATATTCATGCCTGTAACCTTTACCGCTTTGGTGGCCGCGGTTTGAATTTGAGCCCAATAAGTGAGTCTGCAGTCAAGTTTGATGCCCAAATATTTTACCACCATTTTCGTGACCAAGGGAGTATCATCAATATGCATGCTAATTTCAAGTGGCATGTGTCCTCGTGTCATCATTACGATCTCGGTCTTATTTTTAGCAAGCTCCAGCCCATGGTTCTCTAGCCATATTTGAGTCCTTATCATGACTTGGTTCAGCTTTCTCCTGGCGTCATCTGCATCTCGTGCTGAGATTACCGCCGCTATATCATCTGCATATCCTACCAGGTGTGTGTCTTGTGGCGTCTCTATCGAGAGTATCTCGTCGTAACTCAGGTTCCAAAGATCGGGTCCCAATATTGATCCCTGAGCTGCACCGGATGTGATCGCTTTATCCCTTTGGCCCTCTGGCGAATCATAGAGGAACTTGCGATCTCCCAGATAACTCTGAAGGATTTTTAGTATATATCCGGGGATACTGAATCTCTCCCGTAGTGCCTTCATAATATCAACCCATCGTAGGCTGTTGAAAGTATTGCGTACATCAAGTGTAGCTAAAACAAGTATACGCTTTGAGTAGTATCGCCTGCGCTGTGCACTTTCAAAGCCTTTTACTACATCTTCAATGGCACCAAGAGTAGATTTACCTGGTCGAAAGCCATGCTGTCTCTGTGATAATCCTCCAGCCATCTCGACGGAGTCTGCTAATCTGCGTTGCAATAATTTCTCCAGTAGCTTGCCGGCACTATTCAGCATACAAAGAGGGCGATATGCTGACGATTGGGTTGGGTCACCTCTGCCTTTGCTAATAAGCATAAGTTTTTGTATCTTCCACTGTTTGGGGAAGACTCCTTGGGCTATACAAGCATTGTACACTTCGAGCATCGCGTCTGGTCGCTCTTCGGCCAGAAGTGTGAGTACCTCTGCTGGTATTCCATCAGGGCCAGGAGCTTTGCCCTTTTTAAGACTCCTAGCAGCAGTTTTTAACTCTTCCTCAGTGAAGGGCTCTGGCATCTCATCAATTTGGTAATCTTGTTCTTCATGCTGTACAGGGTGTGTGGGAAATAATTCTCTTACTATACTGTTGATATCCACATTCTCAAGGTGTGGGAGAGCAGAATTGGCACGTAGCTTCTTCGTGACGATCTTATAGCATAATCCCCAAGGGTTACTGTTCAGATCCGCACGGAGTTCTTCCCATTTCACTTTCTTACTATTAGTTATCGCATGTTTCATCGTCTTCCGGGAGCGCCTGAATTCTTCAGCCTCCATCAAAGCTTCGCCGGTTCGCCTAGCTCTGGTGTACCTCCTTCTGTCGCGGTGGCATGTCCGTCTGAGTTCAGCTATTTCCATCAATACACGGGTTGTCTTCTTGAGTGCTGCGTTATGCGTGGCATTGAGGCATTGCAGCTTCGAACTATGCGTAGCATCATCGCGTTCGCCAAGGAAGCAGCGTCACTATTGGTCGCAGTTATAGCCCCATCAAAGTTTGCCACAAACACTCCAGGGTCCAGGTAACCGCTATTTGCTCAAGCAACGCATCTGCCGTCCGGCTTCTATGCATGTTTGCTTACAGAACTGTTATCATTTTCTGCCTAGTGAACACCCCTTTGAGCCCGGAATGTGATCAGTCCGCTCTAGTTTTGCTTCCACGCAATGAATGCATTTGGGAACTGCATTGCAATCTTTTATCTTGTGCCCAGGCTGTCCGCATCTGATACACCTATCCCTCCTGTCCACGCCGGAACAGTTTGCTTGGATGTGTCCCATCCCAAGACAACGATAGCACCTTCTGATATCTTCGCACAATCTCATCCTAGTTCGAATCCATCCGATTTTTACGAAGCCAATCTCGATAAGTCTGGCAGCACTTTCTGCCGATAATGTAACGAAAGCCCGTACCTGTTCTCGTACATTCGGTGCCGTGATTCTCGTCTAAATCTGCTCCTCTGGAACAGTGAGCAGTTTCAGAATTGCCGTTTCCACCTCTTCTTTGAGTTTCATCAAGTCAAGGTCCCGTATATCTATCGTAGGTTTCGGCTTTATCTCCGCCACGGAGGCTGTATGCCGGATAGTGTTCCTCAGCTCCGGCTTAACCTGCTGCCCTCTACCGATCTCTAGAAGGATGGCTCCACTCTGCGTTTTCCTTACAGACTTTATCCTGACTGAGTCATCAGTCGTTATCTTACTACGTAGGTCCCTTAGTACTTCTGCGTAGCTGTGAACACCTGGGGGTTTGATTATCACCGCTTCCGGTTTTGCACGTTGAAGTCGTGGCTTGTTTCCCTTGTTGGGCTCGGATGAGTTATTCTTCGGCTTCCTCTTTTTGTCTTTCTTGGTGACAGTCTTCCAATTTTCATCTCCCTTTTCAGAGATCCCCATTCTGTCTCCAGTGGGTTCCTTTGCCCTAGCCCTTTTGCTGCTTGCTGACACAACAGGGCTGGTAGCCAATCGTTTCTGGTTTGTCGTCACAGGAGTTGCGACGACTGGTATCTGCTGGTTTGCAGCCTTCTTGAAGTGTTTCGAAAGCACTTTCTCCTTTTCCGCTGCCTGCCAAGTACGTCTGTAGTTTAGCGTGACGTCCAATAACTCGGATATTTTTGGCGTTTAAACGCTTGCTGCATGTCGCGTATTACCGATATGCATTGAGATATCGCGTCCTCCTCCAGCCAGTTGGGGTTTCCTCCGATGTCTCTACCGCTCTATTATTTGTCCTAAGGGCATCCTTCTTATTAGTATTGTTTCCCGTCTGAGTGCATATATTTGTTGAAGTATGAGATAAGACTCCGACATCCATAATCTCCGTATGCGCTACATTACTTCGGGCCATGTCCGAGGGCGACGCGCACCTTGTAGGTGGTGACCTTAGCATCATACTGCTCCTCTTAAAGGCCACTATCGGATCCATATTGCACTCATTGCGCTTCTCTATACTTCCTTCTACCTTGTTCCTCTCTGTAATTTTTTCTTGGTTTTTGTTCATTCGATTGGGTCCCCGTTCCAAACCGCTATCGTTCCACGTTTGTACAGTCGCCTCAAACAATCCCCGTGGGTCCCTTTGCAAGCAGTGAGGTCCACGCGAGGGTTGACACAGGACTTTATGAGTACATGTGTTCAGAGCCAGGATCTCGGCGTAAAAACAGGAGTCATTCTCAACTGTACCTGTACAGCCACCTCAGTGGCGACGTGTGTGGGACGTATTCAGAGACCAGCCACAGTTTTGAGGGGACGGTGGCAGCTGCAGCATTAACCCACCAGCCGTTTCAGCGGATGTCACTCCTGCCTATTAAGATGATGGAATACTGCAAGCCGTCAGCTCGAAGCAATCATAATCCTATCCGTTTATCCATTCTAATCGTAATCCGTTTTCATTTCTTGTCCATTTGATCTCGTTGCTCACATTTGCTGGTATTGTAAGGGATGTTGCAATACCATTTCCGGTGTCCACCTGCCCCGAAGGGTCGGAGGTTGTGAGTCTTCTTGGTTGGTTACAAAGAACGAGGATTGGATCTGGACTTTGCCATGTTAAAGTCATTCAGGTCCGTTGCCTCGTATGCCCAACTCTGAACACCCATTGTTATTATTATTATTATTATTATTATTATTATAATTGTTATTATTATTGTTATTATTATTTTTATTATTATTATTATTATTATTATTATTATTATTACTATTTTTATTATTTTTATTATTATTATAATCATTATTATTATTATTATTATTATTATTATTATTATTATTATTGTTATTATTTGTTAAAACATACATGCATTAATTTTATTATTTAGTAATCAATAAGAACATATATTGGTACATAATTTTAGCGCATTAACTTTCTTACATAATATTTATTTTCAATTTATAAACTGCATAATTTGTTTATTTATTATGGGTTCAATAAACCATTTATACTTAGGTCATTTGTTTATTAACTTGTTTATTAATTTTGTGTCAAATAAACCATTCATAATTAGGTCATTTGTTTTGTGCAACTTAAACATTTTTACTTCTTCATCCATTTATTATTATTTAAGCTAAGCATTTTATTATTAAGTTATTTTTATATAAAAGAAAGTAAAAAATAAAGATAATTCAGTCGTGTTTTTAGTAATCATACGTGTGTTTTACTTTAATAAGCTTCCTTCAGGTTTCAAGTGCTTGTAAGGAAAATTGTTATAAAGTTAGCGTCAATCTGAATTTATGTGTTTAGATTGAGTCACGTTAACGACACAAACACAAAACATTTGGTGACCCCGACGTGATCTAGGTTTCCCCCCACCAGCGGTAAGGGACTTAGATAGAAAATACGCAAGCTATCAAACATTAAAAGGACAACAGTCAATTCAACAGGCATCAAAACATTGGTGACTGCAGCATTCAAGGACAAGAAGTCCAGTTACTAGGCACCAGAAACATTTTGGTGACCACTTCAGTCAGGACATCAGGTCCATCATCAAGACAACAAAGGCCCGTTTGTTCAGGTCGGAATTAGAATCAAGTATATCAGGACACTTTGAAGTAATCAATCTTCCCAGCAGTGACGCAGTTCTAGGCGCTTGAGTACGGTAAACCCTCACAAGTGGTGAATCCTTGACAAATCAACTCAAGTTTAATCAGCTCAGAATGACGACGCTCCAGGATCTGATAACGCAACAGTAAGTGAGGGCCAGTAATATTGGAAAAGTCATTTCTATTATTAAAAAGGCCCCACTTGACCGACGATCTCAGGAGTTTTATCAGAGCAAACGTAGTGAACTCGTTTCTCTATGGCAGGCGTTCGAAAAAACAGAAAACAGAATTCGGAACGATGCCACGTTATCGGAACAGGATCCTTATATGGTTACGAACCTCTACAAGGCAACTGGCGAACAATATAGATCCACCATGGAATACATTGAGACACAGATAAGGAATTTGAAGCTGTTAAGCAGCAAGCCAGTCCCAACAACAAGAGAAAAGGTCATAGAACCGATAACCACTCAGCATGACGCACAAGGGGAAGCATTGCAGGGACTAGCTAGACGGATAACTGCTCGGATGACAGCGATGACTCGTCTGTTACACGGGTTGGAGTCAATAGAAGCTGATCAGCCAAGACAGGTGTATCAACTCAAATCCGAGACTGTAAAAGGGCTATGGACTCAACTCCAAGAGTTATACGACAGCATGTGGCAACAGGCTGACGATCCATCAAGAATGGGACTACACCAAAGTCAATACGATGACTTGGAAGATTTAGTTCAACATCACCTTGTTAACCTGGCAATACTAGCAGACAAATGCCATGACAGCAGACCTATTGCGCCACAAGTCGGAAGCAACATGACAATACACAGTTCGCTGCCACTCCCAAAGGTCATCATTCCTCAATTTAACGGTGACTGTCTACAGTGGCGGCAATTCTATGAACTGTTCTTAGAGATGGTGAACAAGCAGGCTCTCCCAAACGTACAGAAGATGTGGTATCTCAAAACCAACTTATCGGGGGAGGCTGGCAAACTCATAAGCCATCTAGCTCTAACAGAAGACAACTACAAAACGGCATGGACACTTCTTCAGGAGCGCTATAACAACAAAAGGATTCTGGTAGTCACGCTTGATGAAAGGATCCTGAACCAACCGAAGGGCACGTCATCAACTGCCTCACTTAAAGCTCTGCATGATACAACAAAAGAGTGCATGTTGGCACTCAACAATCTACATATCGACACATCTACTTGGGATGCCATTCTCATTCAGGTACTCCTGGAAAAATTGGAGCACACTCTTTACATTCGGTTCATGCAATCACTATTGAACCCTAAAGAAGTGCCGACCATTAAGGAACTATTTGACTTTTTAGAGAGACAATTTGAATCGATGGAGTCAATTGGTAAAACATCAAGCACCCTTCAAAATTCAAGCAAGGCTGTTTTTTCCATAGCAGCAGTAGAAAATAGCCACTGCAAGTTATGTCACAATGGTAAACACCGAATTTATCAGTGCAAGCAATTCCTGGCAATGACAGAACCTGAACGACTCAAATGGGTACAACAGCAGAACCTGTGTGTGAACTGCTTCAAGTCGAATCATCTAGCCAAAACTTGTACTTACGGTACCTGCAAGAAGTGTAACAACAAGCACAACACGTTACTACATATGCAAAAGAGGTCCGACGGTACCTCAACACCATCAAAGAATTTGCCTGCGAAGTCGCCTGCTCAAAAACACGATGGAGTTCCAACCAAGACAACTGCAGCCTCGTCAGCTTCAGCAGCATCAGAACTAAACAAACAGAACTATGTGATGTTAGCCACAGCCAAGGTCATAGTCAAGGCGTCAAATGGCAGTTCAACTGAATTCAGGGCCGTAATAGATTCTGGTTCTCAAGTCAACATAGTGACTGAACGGCTGATACAAAGACTGTCGCTATCAACGACAGAAGCATCGCTGTGCATTGACGGTATCGGAAGGACCCAGAAGAGGGCGCACCGCCGTGTAAACCTGCAACTGATGTCCCGGAGTCATGGCTGCTTGACCAACATGGAAGCCTTTATATTACCAACCATAATCCCTGCTCAGCCTAGTCGTATCATCGATGTTTCCACTTGGGACATCCCAAAAGACATTCACCTGGCAGACCCCAACTTCCACCTCCCGGAAAAAATAGATATTGGCGCTGAATTATATTTTAGCCTGGTACGACCCGGAATAATAAAATTAAACAACAACGGTCCTGTACTTCAAAATACGTCACTTGGCTGGATTATAGGCGGCTTAGTAAAGCAGCACACTGAACCTGGCCCATCCTCATCTTTAGCATGCGCAATCCTCAACAAGGAATTTTCACTGGAAGAAGCGATCGAACAGCTGTGGAAACTCGATGAAATAGACTCAACTGAAAGAACCATGTCTCCAGCCGAAAACCTTATTGAAGCCCATTTCAATCAGTATGTTCAGAGTGATCCTAGCGGCCGTTTCATTGTCAGGATTCCATTTAAGGAAAATCCTACTGCATTAGGACAATCGCATCAGACAACGTACAACAGGTTCATCAGCTTGGAGAAGCGACTTCATGAGAGAATATGAACGATTGGGTCACATGGAAAAGGTCAATATCAGTGAGATCCCTAACCCAAGGTACTTCATTCCGCATCATTGTATTCTGAGGCCAGATAGCACCTCAACAAACCTTCGAGTAGTATTTGACGCATCATCAAAGACGTCAACAGGATATTCGCTAAATGACATAATGCATACCGGTCCAACTGTCCAAAGCGAATTATTTTCTATCTTACTACGTTTTCGACTGCCAAAATTTGTTCTCACCACCGACATCGAAAAAATGTACCGGCAGATATTAATTAATCCTGACGACCATCAATATCAGCTTATCATCTGGAGAGAGGATCCTGCTTCACCAATTAACTACTACAAACTGAACACTGTAACGTACGGCAGCCGATCAGATCCATACTTGGCTACCAGATGCTTAAACCAGATAGCAGAAGAAAATAACGAAAGGTACCCTCTTGGAGCTAAAATGTTAAGACAAAATTTCTATGTCGATGATGGGCTGGGTGGTTCAGACAGTCTACACTTGGCCAAAGAAACACAACAAAAGCTCAAACTTATCTTAGCAGCACGTGGATTTCACTTAAAAAAGTGGTGCTCAAATCATCCAAAACTTCTAGAAGACATACCACATGATGACCGAATCATAAATTTGGATCTCAGTGAAGACACTCACAAACCAATAAAAACATTGGGATTACATTGGGTCCCCCAGACAGACAATTTTTGCATCAAGGTAAATCTCACTGAGCGCACAACAGCTTCAAAACGTACGGTAACTTCAGAGCTCGCAAAACTATTTGACCCTCTTGGTCTCTTAGCACCTGTCGTTGTCCAAGCAAAGATCTTCATTCAACACCTGTGGCAGACTACCTTAGACTGGGAGGAACCATTGCCTCAGGAGCTTTGTATGAAGTGGAACGACTTCCGCAGTGGCTTGAAGACATTAGAAGATTTCAAAATAAAAAGACACATGTTTTATAATGAAATTCCCGTTACAACGCAACTTCATGTGTTCGCAGACGCCTCCGAAGCGTTCGGCGCCGCGGCTTACATCCGTGCAACGCTAAAAAATGGAAGAGTATGTGTCCGCTTGCTATGTGCAAAATCACGAGTGGCTCCCCTAAAACAACAAACTCTACCTCGGTTAGAGCTATGTGCGGCAGTTGTCGCAGCGCAACTCGACCATAAGGTCAATGTTGATTTGAATCGTACAAATCAACCGACATTCTTATGGACTGACTCCGAAATTGTCCTGTCTTGGATCAACTCACAGTCATCTTCGCATCAAACATTTGTTGCAAACAGAGTATCTACAATACAATCCCTTACACTAGCAAGACAGTGGCGTCATGTAAGGTCAAACGATAACCCAGCTGACATATTATCCCGCGGACTTCAGCCATCCAAGCTGCTGACAAACGCATTATAGTTCCACGGGCCAATGTTTCTTCATGGAAGCGAGTCTTTGTGGCCATCATACTTCTCACGTCAACCACTCAAGGCAGATCACCCTGAACTAAAAAGGGTCGTAATGGCTGCAACCTCAACACAGAACTACGATCTCATATATACAATTAATCAAAAAAATTCGTTTGGAACCTTGCAACGAATTACTTCATATGTTCTACTATTCACAAGGACCGAAGGAGCTAGACGATTCTCTGCATCTGATTGTGCGCGCCATCCAATGTTCGGACTTTGCAGAAGACATAAGGCAACTACAAAGGAATCAGACAATTGATAAAAAAAAGCCCACTTAGTAGTCTCTCACCAATCTTGGATAAGGAAGGTGTTGTTCGAGTAGGAGGACGATTAAAAAATTCGGAGTTATCACAGGACACAATGCATCCCATTATCTTACCTTATAACGATTCCTTGGCAAGGCTCCTATTCATCATGCTACATAAGAACAATAAACACTGCGGCCCACAAGCTCTTTTAACCATAATGCGACAACGGTTTTGGCCAATCAAAGGAAAGCGCGCTCAGTGGTCCTAAAATGCGTCAGATGCACTCGAGCGCGACCACAACTGCATCAACAAATCATGGGCAACTTACCACAACCCAGAGTCGTGCCTTCCCGGCCCTTTATCAACTCCGGTGTAGACTATTGTGGTCCATTCGGGATACACTACAAGATCAGGGGCAAAAAGCCAACGAAGGCTTACATAGCCGTATTCTGCTGTTTTGCAACCAAGGCAGTTCATCTAGAATTGGTGTCTGATTTGTCAACAGAGTCATTCATCGGGACTCTGAAACGCTTTATAGCTCGCCGCGGTCACTGCCAAAATATCTTTTGTGACAATGTGACAAATTTTGTCGGTGCAAAAAATCTGCTGGAACTATCTGAAAGTATACACTCAGAAAAAGCACAAGAAGCCATCATCACTGCTTCAAGCGCTAAAGGAATACATTTTAGTTTCATCCCGCAAAGAGCACCCCACTTCGGAGACTTATGGGAAGCCGCCGTAAAGTCTGCAAAGCATTTACTGGTACGCAGTGTGTCAACCGAATCTTTAACTTACGAAGAGTTGGAAACCATCATTATAGAAATTGAAGCCATCTTAAACTCACGTCCGCTGATCCCACTATCAAACGACCCAAATTGTCTAGAAGCGCTTACTCCTGGCCATTGTCTTATCGGTGAAGCTCTTACCTCACAAGTGGATAGCAGAGCCAAAAACCTTAAGGTATCAGGCATATCACATTGGAACCTTGTCTTTCAAGTAAAACAACAGTTTTGGAAAAAATGGTCCACGGAATACTTGAGCGAGCTTCAACATCGCTATAAATGGAAATGCAAGTCCAGCAATTTTAAAACAGGAGACATGGTGATTATTAAAGACGACAACCTACCATTAGGAAGAATTCTCAATGTCTATCCAGGTGACGACGGTACCGTCAGAGTTGTAGAAGTAAAAATACTGAATGGCGTGTTTAAGCGACCAGTCCATCGATTGGCTCCGTTGTGCTCTGAAGATGAAAAAGAACCGTTAGAACAAAAAAGGTCAAGAGACGACGAACGCAACCAGATTCCACAAAAACGCGTCAAGACTCTAGACAAGCCGATATTGCTTACCTTAGTAATATCACTTCTACTCATCCCTGTAGTTTTGTGCAATAACATAGCGGTCACACAATTTCAGGAAGATCCAGGACTGTACTTTGAGGGAATGGGAACAGTAAAACTCATCACGGCAGAATGGAAATTAATGGTTTACTATGATCTTACGCCCTTCATATCAGAAATAAATTCCTTGGCGTCAGGTTTGCAGACGCTGCAGCAACTGTGTCCCACAATAAAAAGACATTCGATGTGCAGTATTTTGTCAAACAACTTAAATCTAATCAAAAATGAATTACTCCAAGAAGAAGAACTAATCATAAAGAGACGCGTCAAAAGAGCTCCGTTTAACATTGTCGGAAACATGACGCGATCACTATTTGGGGTTCTGGATTCCGAGTACGCCAATGAGATATCACAAACCATTAATAAAGCAAAACTAGAACACGGTCATCTGGCAAGTCTCTTGAGGAACCAAACATCGATAATTGATTCAACCATCAACATAATCAAACTAGATGAGATTAACACGCAGCAGAGGCTAACTGAAATCACACAAATGATTGAGCAAAACCAGAATGAACTCTTTAAAGAATCCGCTGAAATTAGCAACTCACAACTTGTTGGTTTGCTGTCAACCCATCTTACCTTAACAGCAATAACTTTGCAAAAAAAACGGAAATCATAGCTGTTCTTACGGATGTTCATAATGGAAAAATAAGCCCGATGTTGCTCTCACCACAACAATTAAAAAATTACCACAATTAAGGCTCATCTCCCAATGTCACACATGCTTCCGACAGAAGACGAGAACTTGATTGCACTATACCAACTCATGAACGCAAAGGGAGCTGTCACAAAAAATGAGGTAATATTTGAAGTAAAAATACCCCTTGTTGACCAGCAATCCTTGGAGCTTTTCAATATAGTGCCAATTCCAACGGTAAAAAACAAATCCCTAATTGCTATCAACCCAGACAAAGCATATCTCGCAACCAACTCACATAGAGATGAATACGTATTGTTTACGCCAGGTGACATGTCTAGTTGCATAAAAGCGAAAGATGACGAATACCTGTTCCCAAACTAACAATCGAAACTTCGACGAAATAATAACAACGATCCTTGTGAGATCAGTATGTTCAATAACCAATCAACCACCAATTGCAATATCCACAAAATACCAACTCCGATGTTTTACTCCCAACTGAAGCATAAAAATAAATGGATCTTCGCCACTACCTCTGAAATCGAGACATCAACAGTATGCGGCACGGAGACCACACTCATCACACTCATGGGTACCGGATTGATGGAAATAGGCCCAAACTGTGCATTAACAAACAGTTTAATGACCATACAAGGACATTTTGTCATGTCAACCAGCATCCATACCTCACTCATAAGACAAAAACACCTCAAGTCAATCAGTAAGCCACCGGAACCAGACGGTCTGCCCACTCATGCACCACACCTCCAACAACGAATGCAATTAGAACAACTAACAGCCCTACAACAACAATTGAATGAATCCACCCTAACACACTTACCTCAACTAATCAACTCAAACAGTCAACATCATTATGCAGTTAGCTACACCGCATTAATTCTGTGCACTCTGGTCATCTTGACTCTGCTAGTTTGGAAATTCTGCTCAAGACATTCTAAACCAATTCCTACACCAGCAGTCAGATCCCAACTGTCCACAATCAACATTCCTGAACCTGATTCAAGCCCCAATCACTTTTCGAACTGTGTTCAACGTGGCGGAGAATGTTAAAACATACATGCATTAATTTTATTATTTAGTAGTCAATAAGAACATATATTCGTACATAATTTTAGCGCATTAACTTTCTTACACAAAATTTATTTTCAATTTATAAACTGCATACACCGCATTTTTATGTTCTGTAATTTGTTTATTAATTTTGGGTTCAATAAACCATTTATACTTAGGCCATTTGTTTATTAACTTGTTTATTAATTTTGTGTCAAATAAACCATTCATAATTAGGTCATTTGTTTTGTGCAACTTAAACATTTTTACTTCTTCATCCATTTATTATTATTTAAGCTAAGCATTTTATTATTAAGTCATTTTTATATAAAAGAAAGTAAAAAATAAAGATAATTCAGTCGTGTTTTAGTAATCATACGTGTGTTTTACTTTAATACGGCTTCCTTCAGGTTTCAAGTGCTTGTAAGGAAAATTGTTATAAAGTTAGCGTCAATCTGAATTTATGTGTTTAGATTGAGTCAAGTTAACGACACAAACATAAAACATTATTATTATTTTATTATTATTATTATTATTTTATTATTATTATTTTATTATTATTATTACTATTATTATTATTACTATTATTATTATTATTATTATTACTATTATTATTATTATTATTATTATTATTATTATTATTATTATTATTATTATTATTATTATTTTTATTATTATTATTATTATTATTATTATTATTGTTATTATTACTATTTTATTATTATTATTTTATTATTATTTTATTATTATTATTTTGTTATTATTATTATTATTATTATTATTTTTATTATTATTATTATTATTGTTATTATTATTATTGTTATTATTATTATTGTTATTATTATTATTATTATTGTTGTTATTATTATAGCTATTATTATTATTATTTTATTATTATTATTTTAGTATTATTATTATTATTACTATTATTATTATTATTATTATTATTATTATTATTATTATTATTGTTATTATTATTTTTGTTATTATTATTATTATTATTCTTATTGTTATTATTATTACTTTATTATTTTTATTTTATTATTATTATTATTTTATTGTTATTATTATTATTGTTATTATTATTATTTTTATTAATAATATTATTATTAGTATTATTATTGTTGTTGTTGTTGTTATTATTATTATTATTATTATTATTATTATTATTATTATTATTGTTAACCAGCCCTAATCTTGCGGCCATGTCTAAAATGCACCTTCCTCGTGTGTTCGTTGGAGGACTTCCCCATTCGACAGCCTTGATTCAGTTTTATCCTAAATTGCTCCATAATATCACTTGGGGTGAAGTAACAGCTCATTAGTGTAAATTGCTCTGTTCGTACGTATGTGTAGCACCACCCGTGACCTTGCTGTCTGACCGCAATCTTACTACCACTAGGTAACCAAAGTGCTGCCGTGCTTGTTTCTTCCTCGTACCAGGACCCTCGACGAATTTGCCTATACTGTTCACTGATAATGACAGCATCCACCTTCTTCTCAACCGCTATTTGCTCAAGCAACGCATCTGCCGTCCGGCTTCTATGCATGTTTGCTTACAGAACTGTTATCATTTTCTGCCTAGTGAACACCCCTTTGAGCCCGGAATGTGATCAGTCCGCTCTAGTTTTGCTTCCACGCAATGAATGCATTTGGGAACTGCATTGCAATCTTTTATCTTGTGCCCAGGCTGTCCGCAT